>VZQC01003723.1:3875503-4015659 GCA_009823505.1 Rhizomys pruinosus | reverse complement strand
CCCTCGCTCTCCCTCCCTCCCTCCCTCCCTCCCTCGCTCTTCCTCCTCTCTCTCTCTCTCTCTCTCCCTCTCTCTCTCTCCTGTCACCCCATTTGGCTCCCTTTGTCTAAGGCTCTGTTCCCTTCACCCCAGCAGTCTCAGCAACAAGTTTGCTTCTGTGACGGAAGCTGGATCCAGAGGGAACACAGCACTTCCGTCGGTCGCTTGCTGGTCCAGGAAAGCCTTCCTTTACGCCTCCTTCTGACACCTATCTGGGAAGGCAAAAGGAACACTTTTCTGAGACCCTGGGCCTCCATTGGACTCTCCCAGCATCTCTGGGCCTGAGGTCAAATCAGGCCAGGCAAAGGGGGTGCAGCGTGCAACCAGCGCTTATTGAGTTCTGACTATCCAGGCTGGGAAACAGGAGGCTGAGGCAGGCTGACTGTCTCACAGAGCAGTTGGGGGGAGGTGGGCACAGGCTTCAGAAGACCCTGGTCAGGGTAAAGTCCTTAAGGGAGCACAGTCCCCACCCTGGCTTCTTGTCAGAGCCTTCTGCCACCCCTGTGAGCTTGGTAGGACAAGAGCCAGCCCTTCATTGATGGTTGAAGAGATGGGCCCGGGAGGAGAGAGGCCTGGAGCCCGCCAGGCCCACTCTTTGGCTCTGGGTACCTACAGGTGAGCTTCCTCTGTACTGACCTTGCTTGCTCCTCAGATCCCACAGGCCTGTGAGGGCTCTAGGCATGGGTGTCTGCACAGAGGTCCCAGGTCAGGCCTGTGGTGGGAGATGCTGTCTGTTCCAGTCTCTTCCACAGAGCTCTTGAGGCCCATGTTAGGCACCAAGTAGGGCCACTCAGAGATAAATAAATCACTGTCCTCTGGCTATCTGCATTCCACAGGCAAGGACCAAACACTTCCTGCACACGTGACTACATAAGCAAATACTGAGCACTTCCTGTATACATGCTTATAGCTGGCAGCCTGAACTGTGGATCTGACACCCCCCATGGCTAGGCCCAGAGCCTCCTCCTCCTCCTCCTCTTCCAGTCTGCTGTGCAAGAGGACCCAAAGGGAAACACCTTCCTGCCACCTGCTGGGGGCGTGGCTGTTCACCTATGCAGGAATATACCTCTGCCATGGTCCGGAGTGGTCCAGTCAGCACGAGCTACAGAATGCCCAGTGTTCCCATCTCGGATTGGGTGGGTACTGGCAACTCCACTTCTTCAGGAAGATGGGCGGAGCCCATCAAGAGCCCCAAACAGAAATGGCAAGGTTCCTGGGAGTCACCTGTGGTCTCAAGTGATCATTAGCTTGTCCTTGCTCCCAGATACCTGGTGCCCAAGTGTCTGTTTCAGGCCCTAGGAGCATGGGAACCCAGAAAAGCAGTGGGTGGAGAAGTATATGGATGACCTTGCTGGGGCCTGGCTGAGCCTGGGACCTAGGGGCCGGCTTGGGACAGAACTCTGGGAGGCTGGTAGGGACCTCGAGGCAGGGTGGTAGGGGGAAGGCCCCTGGGAGCAGTGACTCCTCTTTCCTCCTTTTTTTAAAAAAAAAAATTTAAAAAAATTTTATTTATTTCTGTATGTGTATGAATGTACTGTCTGCATGCAAGTCTGTGCACCCGTGCCGTGCAGTGCCGTGGAGGTCAGAAGAGGGTGTCGGATTCCCCTGGAACTGGAGTTTCAGACGGTTCTTGGCTGCCATGTGGGTGCTGGGGATCAAACCCAGGTCCTCTGTAAGAGCGGTTGGCGCTCTTAACCGCTAGGCCATCTCTCCAGCCCCTCTTTCCTCCTTTGAAAGCAGCTTCCCTTCCCCATCCTCAGTGCTCCAGTCTGTAGAATGGGTCATCTGGAGGTTTGTGAGGATAAGGGCAGCAGGTCACCTGCTGTCGGCCAGAGCACACTGCCCAGGAGATGAGGAGCCAGTCTGTTCTGGCAGCTGGACACATGGTTCTCTCGGGAACTCGGATGAGCTTGCCGTGTGAGGTCATGTGGTGTGCGGCTGCCCTAAGTGGCACAGCTTGCTGGGAGAGGGCATCTCGTTCCCCCACATTCTCCTTCCTTACTCTTATGATATATCCTGTCCTTTCCTTGAGAAAGCCCACCCTGACCTCTGCAGCCAAGTCAGACCCTCGCCCAGGCTCCCTGGGCTTGACAAAGCAATCCCTATGTTGGGACCCGGGGAATGAGCTGTGTCTCCACACAGTGTTGAGTGCTGAGCCTGAGAGGGTGGTGTGTAGCCAGTCCACACTGGGCCACCCCAGAACCCCTGTAAACATTCAGGGAGTGTCCCTGTGCATCCATGCAGCCCCGGTTCTGAGGTCAGTGTTCCAAGGCCGGGCGACCCTGGGGTTAGTTAGGCCGGGCTGCTGTGGTCTCTAGGAGTTTGCCTTGGGCTAGGCTGTGGCCTGGCATTGGCGGGAGCTGGAGTCGCTCTGCCCACAGACCCCCAGCGAGTCCTCTCCTCTTTCTGAGGCCGGCCACCACCTGAGAGCCCAGACTTTCTCCAAGATCTTTCGTTTTTGTGCTATCATTCAGGTTGCTGGGCGAGACGTACACTGCGTGAAGTGACGTGGAGCACCAGGCAGGTGGTGTGGGGCTTGCGGGAGGCGGGCCGCCACCAGGGCCAAGTGCAGACTAGATGGGTCCAGTCCATTGTTCTGAGAGCTGCCTTTGGAACGCCTCCTCTCTAAATCCCTGAAAGCAGAGGCTGGTCACAGAAGGTGCAGGTCTGGGATGTGGGGACATGTGCCAAAGTGCTTCCAGACAGGGGGACAGGAGAGCCCCACCACCTGTGCTTCAGTTCTCCAGGTCCAATTGCTGTTCTTACCCATATTTGCTTAGTTTGTAATAAAAAATGATATTTTGGGCTCATTGAGACGGCTTGTCATCCAGCCTGACAACCTGAGCACGATTCCTGGGACCTACATGATAGAAAGATAGAACCAACTCTTTAAAGTTATTTTAGTCATTTGTGCTTTGACTTGTATTTCTTTGATAATTGATAAATTGAGCGGTTTACTGCCTGTGTTTTGCTCATTTTCCTGCTATCAGTTTTTTTTCTTGTTGATTTCTAAGAACTCTTTGCATATTCAAGACATAAAGAAGGGTTAGAGTTTATTCATGAGAAATAGAACTCTTTTCTGGAGGAAGTAAACAGAACTTTCACTCTCCCTCCCAAAGTCAAGTGTCTGAAATCCTAACAGCCAAGATTTCTTATTTTTGCAACTTACTGTTGTCTGGACATAGACTGTCCAGGAGTAAAGGGCCCTGATCTAACAATCTTTGTGGGTTCCAACATATAGTAAAGGATGTCTGCCTCTATGGCCTCTGGCCAGGAGATGATGGACAGGGAAGGATGGAGTTAGTCCCCTCCCCAACACACAACCCCTATTCCCAGCTGAACACAGCTATGTCGTAGGGACAATGAGATTTTTCTTTTTTTTTCTTTTTAAAAAAAATTTTATTTATTTTTTATGTGTAGTGTCTGCATGTCGGTTTGTGCACCTGTGTTGTGCAATGCCGCAGAAGTCAGAAGAGGGCATCAGATTCCCCTGGAACTGGAGTTAAGGACGGTTCTCAGCTGCCATGTGGGTGCTGGGGATTGAACCCCGGGTCCTCTGCAAGAGCGGTCGGCGCTCTTAACCGCTAGGCCATCTCTCCAGCCACCCCCCTTTTTTTCTTTTTTAAAAATTTTATTTATTTTTTATGTGAAGATTTTTCAAACACAAGTATGCACCTTCTTTTCCCCTTCAGGGCAGATGCAAACAGTTTTAAGGAAAATAAATGAGACCACATTGTGGCTTCAATAAATCTCCGCGGGGCCGCACGGGTGAGCTCAGTTCTGATGAAGGACCCAGTGTGCGGCTTCTGAAAGATGTGCAGTGATTGCCCCCCCCTTCCTCTATTCCCTCTTCTGTCTCCCAACTCAAGTTAAAATCAGACATTAATGTTTTAAGACAAAGGGGCCTTTAGGTATCCCCTTCCTCTGGGAGGAAGTCTCTGGAGAAGTATTTGTTATGGCTGTGCCCCATGTGTGGCAGAATCCGTGTCCCCCTGCCACGTCCGTGTGTCTCCGTGCCATGCCTGTGTCCAGGAGCCCGTCCATGTGCTGGTCTGACACCCGAGGGCTCTAGGACCCCTGTCTCCAAGGCAGACAAGATGACTGTCTTCCTAGAGGGGGCTCTCCCTCACAACCCTCCATCCCCACTGTGCTGTGTGTGCCTGTCACCTGTGCGTGCCCGTCCTGGCACAAGGAACTGGCTCAGATCCTCATCTCTGTCCCTGCTGTCCCAAGGTGAGGGAGGTCCTCAAGGCTGTGCACCTGTGCCGCTCCCATTGCCAAAGAACTAGGCTCCCAGGACAGAGGCCAAAGCCGCCACTCAGCAGCTGGAGCCATTACCCCACCAGCCGGCTCTTCTCCCAGTGTGCGGCTGTGGAGAAGAGGCACGAGCCGAGACAGGCACACACAGGACAGGCACACACAGGTGACAGGTGCACACATAGGACAGGCACCTTCAGTGTTCAGTCATCTCTGCCTCCAGACTTCAGTGCACATACATGCACGTGTGTGCATGTGCGCGCACAAACACACGCACACACGCACACGTACAGACACTGTGAACAGAGGCCAATGTGTGCATTGAGTCTGGGATGATGTATGTGTGTGACCGTCTGTGTGTTTGTGTGTGCATGTGTACACATGTCTGTGTGTTTGTGTGTGTGCATGTCTGTGTGTGTGTGCGTGTGTGTGCATGTCTCTGTGTGTGTGTGTGTGCGTGTGTGCACATGGAGGTCAGTGATGGACACCTGGCCTCCTCATCTATCACTCTCTTCCTTGTTTTTATTTATTTTTATTGCTCTTATTGCTTTGAGACAGGGTTTCCCTGTAGCCCCAGCTGGCCTGGAACTTGCTGTGTAGACCAGGCTGGCCTCCATCTCACAGAGATCCACCTGCCTCGGCCTCCTGAGTGCTGGGATTAAAGGCGTGCTGTGCCACACCTGGCTCTCCCTTAGTTTTGAGACAAGGCTCTCTCACTGAACCTGGAGTTCACTGATTGGCTAGGACGGCTGGTTAGTGAACTCCAAGTGATGCTCCCCCATTTCCCCATCTCTGCCCCACCCCTGACACTGGGATTACAGGTGATCCCTGCTGTACCCAGAGTTTTACATAGGTGCTGGGGATCAAACTCAGATCTTCAGTCGTGCATACAGGCGCTCTGCCAGTCAGGCCTCTCCCAGCGTTTTATAAAGGAAGAATGACCTCACGGCTCTGATCCCAGGGCCCCGCATGCTTGGAATCTATAATTATAACAGAATTTTGATGGATGCCCTTTGTCTTACAAGCAAGCTATGGACACAAGTGAATGCAAAGGAAGGCCCGCAGCTCAGCCAGGCCTGGCAGAGGATGCCCCCCGGGACCTCTGGGGGAGGGGCTGCAGAGGGGGCTGGTGGCCAGCCGACAGGGAGCTCAGTGCAGAGAGGTTCGAGTGTCCAGTGAAGGAGGCCCTTAGATGTTGGTTTGGGGACACTGTGGACCACTCAAAACAGGTTTCTGTTTTGCAGTACTGGAAATGGAACCCAAGGTCTTGTGCCTCCTATGCAGGGACTTACCATGAGCCACAGCCCAGCCCCCACTGGGAGATTCTAGGCAGGAGCTCTACCTCTGCGCCAAGCCTCCAGCCCTTCATTGAAAGCTGAGTGAAACAGTAATGTGTTTATGAAGCCATTGGGAGATACTGGAGGCAGGACCTCAGGTAAGGCCTGCCTGGACCCTGTCACCACGTGGGCCGTGCTACAAGCTGATACTATCTGTGATGGATGGTCTCAGGTGTCCACCTGACACACCTGGGCCAAGGGGGCCTCAACTGAGGGATTTCCTCTATTGGACTGGCCTGTGGCCATGACCGTGTGGCTTTTCTTGATTGCTGAGTGATGTGAGAGGGTTCAGCCCACTCTTGGTGGTGCTACCCCTGGGCATGTGGTCCTGGGTTGTATAAGAAAGTCTGAGAATGGACCAGAGGAGCAAGTTGGAAAGCAGCACACCTCCTTGGCCCGAGCTCCAGGTTCCTGCCCTGAGCTCCTGCCTTGGCTTCTCTTGATGATGGACTGTGAGCTGCCAGCCAGATAAACCCTTTCCTCCTCAATTTCGTTTTGGTTAGTGTTTTGCCACAGTAATAGAAAACTACACATACTAACTCAAGGGCTATTTTATCAATCATAACCAACTGACCAACCAGTTAAATATCCAACCAGCCAGATAGCCCCATCCATCCATTCACCCAGGTGTGCATGCACGCATCCATCATCCATCCATCATCCATCATCCATCATCCATCATCCATCATCCATCCATCCATCATCCATCATCATCCATCGTCCATCCATCATCCATCCATCCATCCATCTATTCATCATCCACCATCCATCCATCTATCCATCATCCATCATCCATCCATCCATCATCCATCATCCATCATCCACCCATCATCCATCCATCCATCTATCCATCTATCCATCATCCATCATCCACCCATCATCCATCCATCCATCTATCCATCTATCCATCATCCATCAATCCATCAGCCATCCATCCATCCATTATCCATCCACCTATCATCCATCCATCATCCATTATCCATCCACCCATCATGTATCCATCAACCATCCATCATCCAGCATCCATTAATCCATCCATCCATCATCCATCATCCCTCCATCCACCTATCATCCATCCATCCATCCATCATCCTTCATCCATCCATCCATCATCCATCATCCATCCGTCATCATCCACATCCATCATCCATCCATCCATCATCCATCATCCATCATCCATCCATCATCCATCCATCATCCATCATCCATCATCTATCCATCATCCATCCATCACCCTTCATCCATCCATCCTTCATCCATCCATCCATTATCCATCCATCTATCCATCATCCTTCATCCATCCATCCATCATCCATCCATCCATTATCCACCCATCCATCTATCCATTATCCTTCATTCATCCATCCATCATCCATCCATCCACCCAGCACCAACTGAACCTACTCTCCCTCCCTCCAGTCCTCTTTTTTTCCCTCCCTCCCTCCCTCCCTCCCTCCCTCCCTCCCTCCTTACTTTCCTGACTTGTTGAAGGATAGATCTTGTTCTTTTTGAAACATCTTTGGTTCATGAATGTCTTTGGCGTATAGGATTGGCTAGCTCACCCCATTTTTGAGAATGCTTCTGGATTGTGGCCATCAGTGATACAGGCACCTTGTACCCCAGATGGTCAGCATCTGGAAGTGTTCCCTGAATGCAGGAACACTTAGCCCAGGCCTTGGGCTCTTCCTAGACTTTTCACACCACATCGGGAGTCACAGCTGGGACTCCAATTTCCGTTGTCTGACCCCTGCTCTGCCATTACCACGACATCTGGCCTGGAAACAGACCTTGGGATCTTAGGGACTTTCTGTCTCCAAGGCTTGGGGTTTTCACTCTTGTTTACCTCAGGGTGATGACTGTGCTCTGGAAGGACAGTGGGTGGACAGGAGAAGGAGATGCAGAAGCAGAGAAAGTCAGAATGTGAGCTCCCGCCACCTCCTGCCTCCCATGTGTGAAGCAGGCGCTGGAGAGCGCCTTGCTGCATGCTGTGCAGCCAGCCTGGAGGAAGGCAGCCAGGACTCAGGCCTGCCTCACACGCTCCGGGGCTGGATGGTTTCCCTACATGGCCATCAGGAGGCAACTTGTGTGTCCTGGATGAGAGCCACCACCCACCTCGAGGCCTCCCCACTGCATCTGACACAAAGGCTATTCTCAGGGTGTCTGACTGGTTCTCCAGCTTGGCTCCCGTCTCATCTTTGTTGGCCACGTTCCCAGTGCAGAGGTGGCTGAGCTATTGGCAGCACAAGGCATCAGGGTTTCCTCCATCCCATCATTGATCTGCCCACCCACCCACCCACCACACCAAGTTCATCCATCTATATACAAACACACATACAAAAATACACAAATCTTTGATCCATGCATGTATATGCCCATCCATTAATCACATCAGTAGATACATATAGACACCTGGAACTCTGTCAATGCACACATCCATTCACTCATCCACCCATCATCTATCCACCCACCCCTGTATCAGACATTCATCCATGCAACAATCCATCATCCATTTACTCAACTATACATATGAACATATAACTATTCATCCATCTGTCCACCCACTAACCATCCATCATCCATCTGTCCACCCACCAACCATCCATCATCCATCTGTCCACCCACCAACCATCATCTGTCTGTCCACCCACCAACCATCCATCATCCATCTGTCCACCCACCAACCATCATCTGTCTGTCCACCCACCAACCATCCATCATCCGTCTGTCCACCCACCAACCATCCATCATCCATCCGTCCACCCACCAACCATCCATCATCCATCCGTCCATCCATCCTCCCATCCACACCCATCCACACACTCATCCACACACTCATCCACACACCGATGCACACGCCCATCCACGCACCCTCCTCACACCCATCCACACACCCTCCACACACCCATCCACACACCCTCCTCACACCCATGCACACACCCATCCACACACCCTCCTCACACCCATGCACACACCCATGCACACACCCATCCACACATCCATGCACACACCCATGCACATACCCATCCACACACCCTCCTCACACCAATCCACACACACTCCTCACACCCATCCACACACACTCCACACTCCCACCCACACACCCATCCACACACCCATCCCCACACACATACGCACACCCATGCACACACCCATCTGCACACCCATGCACACACCCTCCTCGCACCCTCCTCACACCCATGCACACACCCATGCACACACCCATCCACACACCCTCCTCACACCCATCCACACGCCCTCCTCACACCCATCCACGCACACTCCACACAACCTCCTCACACCCATCCACACACACCACACACCCACCCACACACCCTCCTCACACCCATCCACACACCCTCCTCACACCCATCCACACCCATCCACACACTCATCCACACACCCATGCACACACCCATCCACACACCCCTGAACACACCCATCCACACACCCTCCTCATACCCATCCACACACCCTCTTCACACCCATCCACACACCCTCCTCACACCCATCCACACACCCTCCTCACACTCATCCACACACCCTCATCACACCCATCCACACACCCTCCACACACCCATCCACACACCCTCCTCACACCCATCCACACACTGATGCACACACCCTCCTCACACCCATCCACACACCCATCCACACACCCATCCACACACACTACACACCCATCACTACACACTCCACACACCCATGCGCACACCCATGCACACATTCTCCATACACATACACACACACTCTACATGCCCATCCACACACCCTCCTCATACCCATCCACACACCCTCCACACACCCTCCACACACCCATCAATACACACTCCACACACCCATGCACACACCCATGCACACACTCTCCATACACATCCACACACCCTCCTCACACCCATCCACACATCCATCCACACACCTTCCACACACCCATCCATAATCTCTCCCACCCATCCGTCATCCATTATCTGTCTGTCCATCATCCCTCCTTCAGGCACACATCTGCTACTCTATTGATCCAGTTGAATATTAGCTTCCTTATGCTTGCATATGCTCAGACATAATGACAAACTAAACACGCGTGCTCAGAAGCCATGTCGAATACTCCACGTCCCACCCTCTTCACCCAGTGCATCATCAGGGCAGCCCTGTCCTATAACCCAGCCTCCTGGTGGCGCAGGCCTCCTGGTGACGCAGGCCTCCTGGTGACGCAGGCCTCCTGGTGACTCAGTCCTCCTGGTGACTCAGTCCTCCTGGTGACGCAGGCCTCCTGGTGACGCAGGCCTCCTGGTGACGCAGGCCTCCTGGTGACGCAGGCCTCCTGGTGACGCAGGCCTCCTGGTGACTCAGTCCTCCTGGTGACTCAGGCCTCCTGGTGACGCAGGCCTCCTGGTGACGCAGGCCTCCTGGTGGCGCAGGCCTCCTGGTGACGCAGGCCTCCTGGTGACGCAGGCCTCCTGGTGACTCAGGCCTCCTGGTGACGCAGGCCTCCTGGTGACTCAGTCCTCCTGGTGGCGCAGGCCTCCTGGTGACGCAGGCCTCCTGGTGACTCAGGCCTCCTGGTGGCGCAGGCCTCCTGGTGGCGCAGGCCTCCTGGTGACGCAGGCCTCCTGGTGACTCAGTCCTCCTGGTGACTCAGGCCTCCTGGTGACGCAGGCCTCCTGGTGACTCAGTCCTCCTGGTGACGCAGGCCTCCTGGTGACGTAGGCCTCCTGGTGACAGACCTCCTGGTGACGCAGGCCTCCTGGTGACGCAGGCCTCCTGGTGACGCAGGCCTCCTGGTGACTCAGTCCTCCTGGTGACACCAGCCTCCTGGTGACGCAGGCGTCCCGGTGACGCAGGCCTCCCGGTGACGCAGTCCTCCCGGTGACGCAGGCCTCCCGGTGGCGCAGGCCTCCCGGTGACTCAGGCCTCCCGGTGACGCAGGCCTCCCGGTGACTCAGGCCTCCCGGTGACTCAGTCCTCCCGGTGACGCAGGCCTCCCGGTGACGCAGGCCTCCCGGTGGCGCAGGCCTCCCGGTGACGCAGGCCTCCCGGTGACGCAGGCCTCCCGGTGGCGCAGGCCTCCCGGTGGCGCAGGCCTCCCGGTGACGCAGGCCTCCCGGTGACTCAGTCCTCCCGGTGACGCAGACCTCCTGGTGGCTCAGGCCTCCTGGTGACTCAGGCCTCCTGGTGACGCAGGCCTCCTGGTGACGCAGGCCTCCTGGTGATGCAGGCATCCTGGTGGCGCAGGCCTCTTCCTGGCCGTCCTGAGGACCCTTCTCAGCTCGTGTTGTAATTCCTGCAGGAGCTGCTCGGCATGTTGATGGTGCGTGCAGCCCTAGACATGTAAAGGCTCCCCTAGGCCCTCCCCTGACCAGGGATGTGGGCAGGTGGGCAGAGCTTCCACTGTCTCGACACACCTTTGGAGGCACCTTGTACCTGGGGGCTCTGGGCGCCCACCGTGGCACCAGCTTGGCTTGGCTTATCTTCCTGCCTCACCTGCCTCTGGTCCCTCTGTCTGGCCCTCATCCCCATTTTGTGCCACCAGCACAAACTCAGGCTGACCCAAAAGCCCACGGGGACATTTTCCAAGCTTCTGCCAACTTAAAGCAAGTGGGAACATGGTTCAGGAGCTGCAGGCAATCACCCGAGGGCCAGAAGCCCCTTGCTCTTGCACACATTCATCACTCACTCATTAACTCATTCGCTTGTTCATTTATTAATCCACCCATTGTGCATTCACCCGTCATTCACTTGTTCATTCGCACATTCACTCTGGTGTCAGGCTCTTCAGGACTGGACTCACAGTTGCTTTCATTCTGCACTTTACGGTGAAATCTACATGGTTGTTAGATAGTGGTGGTGACAAGTGGAGACACGGGATGAGCAAGAGGCAGACACTGGGACCAGACAGACCTGGATTCAAATTCTGACCCTCCCACTTGATTTGGGGTGCACCATCTCACCCTTCCGCCTTAGTTTTCTCATCTGCAAAATGGGTGCAAGATTATACGCCCAAGAAGCTCTTGTGACCTGGCAATGCGACGGCGTCAGTCAGGCCTTTGACACAGACCTGACCGGTGGGAAGCTCGTGGAGGCTGCAGCTCTCATGCTAACCTGGAGAGGCGGTGGCATTTCTGGAGCCTGGAGCCCTCGTCTGCTGGCTGCCTCCGTCCCCAAGGCTGGTCACATGTCCTTGGCCTTGGTAATAGCCAAGGGCGTCGTCAGCTCCACGGCTGCTTGGTAGGACCCCAATGAAGCAAACACCTGGGTTGCCAGGAGGGGCTGGGCGCAGGAGTGGGCGAGCTGTGGGATCAAAGGCATTTGGGACCCAATCAGCCTCGCCCTGGCTGGGGGAGACCGCTCCTTGGGAAGACCTCGGCTCTGTTCTGTGCCTGCCAGCTGCTTATGAAATGCAGACCTTTGAGAGGCTTAGAGAAACTCACCCAACTTTGGAAATCTCTGCCAGCCCTCATTCAAGCCCCAACAGTGTCTCCTTGCCGACGGCTGGTGAGTCACTCAAACTAAACTGTTGACTTTCATGCGCCTGGAATCGGATTTAAAGATAATGAAAACTTTCCAATAGGAAAAATACCTGGATCCTGATGGTGGGCTGGGCCCCCTGTGGCGGGGCTGCCTGGCTTCAGGCACTGAGGTGGATGCGGGTCACTTCAGAAGGGTGAGGGGAGGGTTGGGGACTCTGGAATACACAGGGCGTCTGGAGTCCAGAGGGGGCCACTGTCTCAAGAACGCACTAACCTGGTTTTCTTTTTCTCCCCCTCCCTCCCCTGGTCCCCCCCCCCCGCCCTGTGTTTCCCTTCCTCCTCCCTTCTCTTGACAAGCTTGCTTAAAGTAACACATCTGGAGTAAGAACTAGGGTGGACTCCAGGGTAGGCTGTGCCTCAGGTCCTTCCCTAGGGGATGGCGGCCTCCTGCCCTGGCCAGAGGGTCTGGGCTGGGGAGCAAGCCACACACCACTGTGGGGAGCCTTGGAGGTTGCTGACATGCTGGTGGCCTGTCCTCTACAGACCTGTACCCACTGTGGTCTCCAAAAGCTACCAGAGCCTGTGGTCTGTGGCCTGAGCCTGGACACACACCTTTGCCCATGCCACCCTCGTTGTCAAGATGGGGTCAGCACCCGTGGGCTAGTCCACCTGTGCTGGGGAGGATAGGGGTCAGGACCACCCGACCCCTATGCTTGGCACCTACAGGTCCCATGCCTGCCGAATGACTTCCCGGTTCATAGATGCATGTCTCAGCTGCTAGAGGAGGCAGGGACTCTTTGGGGCACCGATTCCATCCTCTGGGGCTCCACCCTCATGACGTCACCACCCCCCACACGCCAGGCTCCTCACAGTACTGTCCCCGAGGAGGCGAGCACCAGACATTGGCACCCTTCCCTCAGGTTCCACATCTGCCCACAAGACGCTGCGACGCTGCTGCACGAAAGCCCGCCCTAGGCACACAGAGCATGAGGTTCAGGGTGCTGGGCGTCCTTGGCTCACACAGTGTGGTCTGGCTAACAGGTGGCTAACAGGAGCAGTTTCCATGGGGGAGGGGAATGAGGAGGGACAGGCTCATGGGTGCAGACCCTAGGTGGCCCCTGAGGACTCACTGCCTGGTATCCATACCCTCCTGGGAGAGACCCTTTCCTCTAGGGTGGGCAGAGCCTCGGACTGGTTTCCAAACAAAGGAAGACAGGGTGATGGCTTCCAATATGGAAGCTGTGCTGTGTGACTTGAGCTACCACGGGCCAGACGCTGTTCTGAGAACGTTGTACGTATCGCTTCGTCCACTCCGATGAAGCCAGGTTCTGTAGGCTCAAGGTCTCACAACCGCTGAGAGGCAGTGCCCGGAGACCAGCTCCATGTTCTATTGGTTAGAAGTGCTGTGTCAGCTGTTTCCCCAGTGTGACGTGAGCGGCTCAGTGGAGCACTTTACACAGCAGCTCTGGGAACAGAACCGAGTCTTCCCTGCCCTGGGAATTCGCTGCGGCACGGGAGGTATTTATTAGCTGCATGCTTGATGCCAGGAAAGCGCAGCCTGGGGCCCTACCTGATATTTCTTCTGCCAAGGACCAGCTTTCTTCATCTTCCCACGCTCCCAGAGCCCTCCTCGGGGTGTCCGACCTGGCCTGATGGGCTGGGCTCCTCCGCCCCAGCCTCCACCCTGATGGGCTGGGCTCCTCCGCCCCAGCCTCCACCCTGATGGGCTGGGCTCCTCCGCCCCAGCCTCCACCCTGATGGGCTGGGCTCCTCCGCAATGGGAAGACAGGGGCCTCTGAGGCCTGGTAGAGACCATGGCTGTGTGTGTGTGTGTGTGTGTGTGTGTGTGTGTTTGTGTGTATGTGTATATGTGTGTATGTGTGTGTATGTGTGTGTTTGTGTGTGTGTGTATATGTGTTTGTGTGTATGTGTGTATACGTGTGTATATGTATGTGTATGTGTGTGTATGTGTGTATATGTGTGTATATGTGTGTATATGTGTATGTGTGTATGTGTGTATATGTGTGTATGTGTGTGTATGTGTGTATATATGTGTGAGTGTGTTTGTGTGTATGTGTGTGTATATGTGTATGTGTATATGTGTGTGTATGTGTATGTGTGTATGTGTGTGTATGTGTGTATATGTGTATGTGTGTGTGTATATGTATGTATATATGTGTGTGTGTATATATGTGTGAGTGTGTTTGTGTGTATGTGTGTGTATATGTGTATGTGTATATGTGTGTGTATGTGTGTATATGTGTGTGTATGTGTTTGTGTGCGTGTATGTGTTTGTGTGTGTGTGTTTCTACCCAGACCTCATCTGGAGGGGGTACCCATGCTCTGGATTCTTGTAAACCCAGACACAGGGGCTTGTTTAATTATCTAGTGCTTAGTGACCTTGGTATGTAGCTCAGGCTGGCCTTGAACTCACTGCGTAGCCCAGGCTGGCCTTGAAACTGCAGTGATCCTTCTGGACTGTAGCTGTCTGCTGCCATACTCAGCTTGTCTCAGCTATTTTAGTTGTTATTTTGTATATATCTACATATGAGTATTTTGTATTTATCTACATATCAGTATTTTGCATATATCTATATATGAGTGTTTTGGCTGCATGTACGTGCACCTGTGTTGTGCAATGCCCTCAAGGGTTGGAAGAAGGCATTGGATTCCCTGGAACTAGAGTTATAGACAGCTGTTAGCTGCCATGTGGGTGTTGGGAATCAAATCCAGATCCTCTGTAAGAGCAGCTGGGGCTCTTAACCCCCGAGCCATCTCTCCAGCCCCCCCCACCCCATTTTAGCTGGTTTAAATTTTCTTTTGTATATATGTTTCAGAATAACCTTGTTTGTATCTATAGAAATCCTGCTGGGCTTTGCCAATGGCTGCATCAGTTCAGGCTGTTCTGTCAACCAGGAAACACTGACACCTTCACTCTGAGAGCCGTTTATTTAGATTTTTTTTAATGGCTATGCAGGTTTTGATAAACCATTCCTGTGACTGAAAATTTTTTAACATTTTTTATTATATATATNGGTTACATATTCCTGTGCCTAGCTAGCTAACATTTTTAAAGAAAATGTAGCTAACTAGATTTGTAATGAGATGAATTATTTAAGGGAATTTGTTGAATCCAGTCATTAATTCAACATCAAAGACCATGAAAATAACGATTATTTTTTTTTAGTTTGAGTATAACAGCTATTTAGTTATTATACTTATTTCTATTTTTTTATTATATATATTTTTGTACAAGATGTTACTAATCTAGACCCGTGTCCCCCTCCCTACCCCCCACCCCACCAGAGCTCATGCCAAACATGTTTTTCATCTTTTTCTAGTCTTTCTCAAAACTCTTGATGTGGAAGTTGACTGTTTTGAGCAGAAGTTCACCGTTTCAGTCAGTTCTTTGACTCAGGCTTTTCTGTTGTTGTTGTTCTTTCCAATATGCATCACTCTCAACTACTTGGAGAAAAGCTCAAGGGGCCATGCACAAGAAATACTTAGAACTAGGTAATTGGCGCTAGCATCCACAGATAAGGGATACCATTAGTCGTTTGTTTTTCTGGGGCTGTGTTACTTCACTTAACATAATATCTTCTAGTTCCATCCATTTACTTGCAAAGTTCATGATGTCATCTTTATTTACTGCTGCATAGAACTCCATTGTATAGATGTACCACATTTTCTCTATCCACTCTTCAGGTGAGGGGCACTTGGGTTGGTTCCAGCTTTTTGCTATTGTGAACAGAGCTGCAATAAACATGGCTGTGCATGTATCTCTGTGGTAAGATGAGTCTTGTGAGTATATACCCAAGAATGGTATGACTGGGTCAGGTGGTAGACTCATTCCGAGTCTTTTAAGGGTTCTCCACACTGCTTTCCATACTGGCTGTACGAGTTTACATTCCCACCAGCAGTGGATGAGTGTTCCCCTTCCCCCATAACCTCTCCAGCACTTGGTGTCATTTGTTTTCTTGATCCTAGCCAGTCTTATTGGAGTAAGATGATATCTTAAAGTGGTTTTGATTCGACAAAACATCTTTGATCACTCATCTAGCAGAAAAAGAAATTGTAGTTGCTGGAATTAATAAACATTTTTGGTTTGTAAAATTGTAACGAGTGGTATTAATATAAAAGTAACTTAAATAAGAAATTAAAATGTTCATTTCTTTAGTTTCTTGGGATACTACTTAATTATCCAATATATCAAGTCTAGAGAGAGAAGACTTAAACCAGGTTCTACAGTTCCAAAGACACCCCAATTTCCTTTTATTCCCAAAAAGCAAAGCTGTCAATTATGAGATGATTATGACACAACCATTTCAAACCTAAAAAGTCTAATGTTCTTTATTTTGAGAAATCAAAAATACCAAGGCAGGGGTTCCTGAATTTGTAAGAGAGGAGGGCCCGAGCTGAGCACAAGCACATGAGTGTTCACGTCTCTGCTCTTGACTGGACATGATGTGAGAAGCTGCTTGATGTTCCAGCCATGGTGCACGTGGGAGGAGGGACCGTGACCTGGAGTTATGAGCTGACGTCAAGCCGTTTACCCCTTAGTCTCCTGTCCTCCGCGCATCCACCACTACAGTAGAAATGAAGCTCGAGCATTGAGGGATAAACTTTGCTTTGGGTTTCCTGACTTCTACCTGTGAGTCTTGTGTCATGTCCGTGAAGCCCGTGGGTCTTGGTTGTTTCTTTCCTGTGCTGTCTTTGGTTTTAGTATCAGAATGATTAAGAGTTCCTAAAACAAATCTCTCCCTGGAAGATTGTGTTGCATTTCATGATGATTCTTCTATAAACATGTGGTGGATTTATCTGGTGAAGATACAAATTTAATTTCCTTTATTATTTTATTATTTTTTATGTGTATGAGTATACTGTCTGCATGTAGGTTTGTGCACCCATGTCGTGCAATGCTGTGGAAGTCAGAAGAGGGTGTTGGATTCCCCTGGAACTGGAGTTAAAGATGGTTCTTAGCCACCATGTGGGTGGTGGGAATCGAACCCGGGTCCTCTGCAAGAGCAGTCGGTGCTCTTAACTGCTGAGCCATCTCTCCAGCCTCAAATTTAATTTCCTTAATAGTTAAAAAGTTATTCAAGTTATTCATCTAAATGGGTAGTGTGTGTGTGTGTGTGTGTGTGTGTGTGTGTGTGTTTAATGAATCAATTTTATTCAAGCTGTAAGGGCCACTTGTGTGGAGTTCTGTGGTTTTCAGCCTTCTGTCTGTGGGTTCTGTACTGCTAGCTCCTGTCCTGTTCTCCTGTGGAGAACTTCCTGGTTTTTTATTTAACTTGCAATTTTCTTGTTTTGTCTGTCTCACTGTGTGTTTCTCCATGCTGTTTTGTCTGTCTCACTGTGTGTTTCTCCATGCTGTTTTGTCTGTCTCACTGTGTGTTTCTCCATGCTGTTTTGTCTGTCTCACTGTGTGTTTCTCCATGCTGTTTTGTCTGTCTCACTGTGTGTTTCTCCATGCTGTTTTGTCTGTCTCACTGTGTGTTTCTCCATGCTGTTTTGTCTGTCTCACTGTGTGTTTCTCCATGCTGTTTTGTCTGTCTCACTGTGTGTTTCTCCATGCTGTTTTGTCTGTCTCACTGTGTGTTTCTCCATGCTGTTTTGTCTGTCTCACTGTGTGTTTCTCCATGCTGTTTTGTCTGTCTCACTGTGTGTTTCTCCATGCTGTTTTGTCTGTCTCACTGTGTGTTTCTCCATGCTGTTTTGTCTGTCTCACTGTGTGTTTCTCCATGCTGTTTTGTCTGTCTCACTGTGTGTTTCTCCATGCTGTTTTGTCTGTCTCACTGTGTGTTTCTCCATGCTGTTTTGTCTGTCTCACTGTGTGTTTCTCCATGCTGTTTTGTCTGTCTCACTGTGTGTTTCTCCATGCTGTTTTGTCTGTCTCACTGTGTGTTTCTCCATGCTGTTTTGTCTGTCTCACTGTGTGTTTCTCCATGCTGTTTTGTCTGTCTCACTGTGTGTTTCTCCATGCTGTTTTGTCTGTCTCACTGTGTGTTTCTCCATGCTGTTTTGTCTGTCTCACTGTGTGTTTCTCCATGCTGTTTTGTCTGTCTCACTGTGTGTTTCTCCATGCTGTTTTGTCTGTCTCACTGTGTGTTTCTCCATGCTGTTTTGTCTGTCTCACTGTGTGTTTCTCCATGCTGTTTTGTCTGTCTCACTGTGTGTTTCTCCATGCTGTTTTGTCTGTCTCACTGTGTGTTTCTCCATGCTGTTTTGTCTGTCTCACTGTGTGTTTCTCCATGCTGTTTTGTCTGTCTCACTGTGTGTTTCTCCATGCTGTTTTGTCTGTCTCACTGTGTGTTTCTCCATGCTGTTTTGTCTGTCTCACTGTGTGTTTCTCCATGCTGTTTTGTCTGTCTCACTGTGTGTTTCTCCATGCTGTTTTGTCTGTCTCACTGTGTGTTTCTCCATGCTGTTTTGTCTGTCTCACTGTGTGTTTCTCCATGCTGTTTTGTCTGTCTCACTGTGTGTTTCTCCATGCTGTTTTGTCTGTCTCACTGTGTGTTTCTCCATGCTGTTTTGTCTGTCTCACTGTGTGTTTCTCCATGCTGTTTTGTCTGTCTCACTGTGTGTTTCTCCATGCTGTTTTGTCTGTCTCACTGTGTGTTTCTCCATGCTGTTTTGTCTGTCTCACTGTGTGTTTCTCCATGCTGTTTTGTCTGTCTCACTGTGTGTTTCTCCATGCTGTTTTGTCTGTCTCACTGTGTGTTTCTCCATGCTGTTTTGTCTGTCTCACTGTGTGTTTCTCCATGCTGTTTTGTCTGTCTCACTGTGTGTTTCTCCATGCTGTTTTGTCTGTCTCACTGTGTGTTTCTCCATGCTGTTTTGTCTGTCTCACTGTGTGTTTCTCCATGCTGTTTTGTCTGTCTCACTGTGTGTTTCTCCATGCTGTTTTGTCTGTCTCACTGTGTGTTTCTCCATGCTGTTTTGTCTGTCTCACTGTGTGTTTCTCCATGCTGTTTTGTCTGTCTCACTGTGTGTTTCTCCATGCTGTTTTGTCTGTCTCACTGTGTGTTTCTCCATGCTGTTTTGTCTGTCTCACTGTGTGTTTCTCCATGCTGTTTTGTCTGTCTCACTGTGTGTTTCTCCATGCTGTTTTGTCTGTCTCACTGTGTGTTTCTCCATGCTGTTTTGTCTGTCTCACTGTGTGTTTCTCCATGCTGTTTTGTCTGTCTCACTGTGTGTTTCTCCATGCTGTTTTGTCTGTCTCACTGTGTGTTTCTCCATGCTGTTTTGTCTGTCTCACTGTGTGTTTCTCCATGCTGTTTTGTCTGTCTCACTGTGTGTTTCTCCATGCTGTTTTGTCTGTCTCACTGTGTGTTTCTCCATGCTGTTTTGTCTGTCTCACTGTGTGTTTCTCCATGCTGTTTTGTCTGTCTCACTGTGTGTTTCTCCATGCTGTTTTGTCTGTCTCACTGTGTGTTTCTCCATGCTGTTTTGTCTGTCTCACTGTGTGTTTCTCCATGCTGTTTTGTCTGTCTCACTGTGTGTTTCTCCATGCTGTTTTGTCTGTCTCACTGTGTGTTTCTCCATGCTGTTTTGTCTGTCTCACTGTGTGTTTCTCCATGCTGTTTTGTCTGTCTCACTGTGTGTTTCTCCATGCTGTTTTGTCTGTCTCACTGTGTGTTTCTCCATGCTGTTTTGTCTGTCTCACTGTGTGTTTCTCCATGCTGTTTTGTCTGTCTCACTGTGTGTTTCTCCATGCTGTTTTGTCTGTCTCACTGTGTGTTTCTCCATGCTGTTTTGTCTGTCTCACTGTGTGTTTCTCCATGCTGTTTTGTCTGTCTCACTGTGTGTTTCTCCATGCTGTTTTGTCTGTCTCACTGTGTGTTTCTCCATGCTGTTTTGTCTGTCTCACTGTGTGTTTCTCCATGCTGTTTTGTCTGTCTCACTGTGTGTTTCTCCATGCTGTTTTGTCTGTCTCACTGTGTGTTTCTCCATGCTGTTTTGTCTGTCTCACTGTGTGTTTCTCCATGCTGTTTTGTCTGTCTCACTGTGTGTTTCTCCATGCTGTTTTGTCTGTCTCACTGTGTGTTTCTCCATGCTGTTTTGTCTGTCTCACTGTGTGTTTCTCCATGCTGTTTTGTCTGTCTCACTGTGTGTTTCTCCATGCTGTTTTGTCTGTCTCACTGTGTGTTTCTCCATGCTGTTTTGTCTGTCTCACTGTGTGTTTCTCCATGCTGTTTTGTCTGTCTCACTGTGTGTTTCTCCATGCTGTTTTGTCTGTCTCACTGTGTGTTTCTCCATGCTGTTTTGTCTGTCTCACTGTGTGTTTCTCCATGCTGTTTTGTCTGTCTCACTGTGTGTTTCTCCATGCTGTTTTGTCTGTCTCACTGTGTGTTTCTCCATGCTGTTTTGTCTGTCTCACTGTGTGTTTCTCCATGCTGTTTTGTCTGTCTCACTGTGTGTTTCTCCATGCTGTTTTGTCTGTCTCACTGTGTGTTTCTCCATGCTGTTTTGTCTGTCTCACTGTGTGTTTCTCCATGCTGTTTTGTCTGTCTCACTGTGTGTTTCTCCATGCTGTTTTGTCTGTCTCACTGTGTGTTTCTCCATGCTGTTTTGTCTGTCTCACTGTGTGTTTCTCCATGCTGTTTTGTCTGTCTCACTGTGTGTTTCTCCATGCTGTTTTGTCTGTCTCACTGTGTGTTTCTCCATGCTGTTTTGTCTGTCTCACTGTGTGTTTCTCCATGCTGTTTTGTCTGTCTCACTGTGTGTTTCTCCATGCTGTTTTGTCTGTCTCACTGTGTGTTTCTCCATGCTGTTTTGTCTGTCTCACTGTGTGTTTCTCCATGCTGTTTTGTCTGTCTCACTGTGTGTTTCTCCATGCTGTTTTGTCTGTCTCACTGTGTGTTTCTCCATGCTGTTTTGTCTGTCTCACTGTGTGTTTCTCCATGCTGTTTTGTCTGTCTCACTGTGTGTTTCTCCATGCTGTTTTGTCTGTCTCACTGTGTGTTTCTCCATGCTGTTTTGTCTGTCTCACTGTGTGTTTCTCCATGCTGTTTTGTCTGTCTCACTGTGTGTTTCTCCATGCTGTTTTGTCTGTCTCACTGTGTGTTTCTCCATGCTGTTTTGTCTGTCTCACTGTGTGTTTCTCCATGCTGTTTTGTCTGTCTCACTGTGTGTTTCTCCATGCTGTTTTGTCTGTCTCACTGTGTGTTTCTCCATGCTGTTTTGTCTGTCTCACTGTGTGTTTCTCCATGCTGTTTTGTCTGTCTCANAATGATGGTGATGGTGGTGATGGTGGTGATGGTAATGATGATGGTGATGGTGATGGTGGTGATGGTGGTGGTGATGGTGATGATGGTGATGGTGGTGATGGTGATGGTGGTGATGGTGATGGTGATGATGGTGATGGTGGTGATGGTGATGGTGGTGATGGTGGTGATGGTAATGATGATGGTGATGGTGATGGTGATGGTGGTGATGGTGGTGGTGATGGTGATGATGGTGATGGTGGTGATGGTGGTGATGGTAATGATGATGGTGATGGTGATGGTGGTGATGGTGATGATGGTGATGATGGTGATGGTGGTGATGGTGGTGATGGTAGTGATGGTGATGGTGATGGTGGCGATGGTGATGGTGATGATGGTGGTGACAGTGATGGTGGTGTTGGTATAGAAAATTATTATGGTTACTCTATATCAGTCCAATTTTAAGTGCTTTGGGAATATTAAATGGTTAATTCTCTTCACAACCATCTAGGGCAGACATTCTTATCTCTACTTTACAGATGAGCAAATCACATGGCCCAGGGAAGTCAGAGCATTTCGAGGGGTTGTTGGCAGAGAGTGGCGCAGGTTGCATCCACATGATGGGCTCCTCTGCTGTCTTCTCCCTGAGCTACTCTGCTGGTCCAGTGATGCTTAGTGTATCGAAGATTTGGGAGTGTAAGGTGCTTGGTGTGGCCTGTTGGGGCTCTGGTCAACAGATGGAGACAGGCTGCCATTGCAGGGCAAGGCTGTGGGACAGCGGCTCCCCTCCCCTCGCAGTCACCGTGGTGCCCACCCTCACTGGCTCTAGCCAGGCCGGTCATCCTTGTTTTTCATGTTAAGTTGGGAGAGGGTTTTATTTAAAAAGACTTCTGGTACACAAAGGCTTAGAAACAATTGCTTTATTGTCTTTTATACTTATTCTTTTATGGAATCAGTGAGGAAATAACCAAAAATCCAAGTGCTGGCTGTTACAAGCATGGGTCTTGTCAGTCCCACCCTTCACCCTGAGCTGCCCTGAGGTCAGAATATCTTCCTTGAAATTGACCCAGTTTCCCTTTAGTTCCTGGGATGTCTGGAGCATAGCCTGTAGCGGATCTGCCCTGGATTTGCAGAAGAGCCCGCTGTGCCAACTGGCTGGCAGAACTGTGAGACTGGGAGTTCTTGGTCCACTTCCTGGCTTGCGTCTACCTGTTCTAGCATCCCTCCGATGGTAATGCAGATCTCTCTTGGAGGAGGCCTGTCTCCCAGGCTGCTACCATGTCCCCAGATTTGAGCCGCCCAACTGCAGTTGGGAAGACCTTGAGCCAGGTACTGCCAGGAGGCTGGAGAGAGGCCTTCTCTTGCCTGCTCCTCCTGAGGCCTTCCGTGCAGTGTGTGGCTAGGCCTTATACAGAGAGCTGCATCCCCTGACCCTCCCCTCCACCCCCTTGCACAGCCCTTGGGAGGTGGGTCCCAAGAATGTGCCTGTCTTACCAGAGTCCAGGCAAAGATGGAGGCTGAGCAGCACTGTGTGACGCTGCTGTCTCCCCCCCCCCCGTGCCATTCAAGGCAGGGTAGCTCATGCTGAGGAAAGTCAGGACTCTTGAAGGCCAGGGGACCACTTCCAGGTCTGCCTGCAGGAGAGGACCATGCAGGGGCAGGAGTGACCAGGGATCCTAGAGGGCAGAGCTAGGAGCTAATAGAGGTTCAGAGAGAGAGCGAGAGCGAGAGCGAGAGCGAGAGCGAGAGAGAGAGAGAGAGAGAGAGAGAGACAAATTCAGACCACGGGGTCACCTCCAACAGAGTCCCTGCACCAGGTGTCATACAGCCTCTCAGAGTCTGGGAGGGGGACTTGCATGGTCTTAGGACAGGAAAGTCACAACCCCACACTGAGTGTTGTTATCAGGCCTCGGGCATGCTCAAGTCTCCTGATTATTTTCCAAAGTCAAGACCTCTTCTGTCTGCCACGTTAGGCTTCCCATCTTTCCAGTGCCTCCGAGTGCCCCCCGTGGAGCCCGGCTGGGCACAGCCCTCTTCATCCAGCCCCACGGGCCTCGTGAGCACAGCTTTCCCAGCCAGATCAGAGCTGTTTTCTTTTGCCATCTAAGAGGTTTGTTCCTGGTCATAAATTTTGCAGGGCTGGGCTGTCCTTGTCGGTAAACACAGAACTTGAAGACATGCTTCGTGGCTGAAAAAGGTATCTGGGACAACGGTGCCTTGTCCCCTCAGCAAATCCAAAGGCCACCTTTTTTGATTCCTTCACCTTGCTGCAGGCTTGCGTGACATTGGTCCCATTCTCCGGGGGTCCATCAAACGGGCATTCAAACAACTTCATTAGCATCTTCTGGTAATCACTGGGCAGGTCCGGCCGGCCGTCATCCCGACGAGGACAGCCACATCTTTTCTCTCTGGTGGGTATCGAAACTTCCTTGACAAAGTTCCTTTTAAAATTGACTTCCTTTGTTCCGTCTCGGTCTTCTGTTGAGGTCTTTAGTGGTCGATGTACTCCGTGATGACTTGAAGACAAAAATCCCGTCTGGCCCAGACAGTAAATCTGGGCTCCATTCACACCAGTTAAATGCCGGCTTTATGCCCATTGTCCCAGACTCTCCCATAGCGCCCACACCGTTAAGAGCTTCCTACCATAAATTACACCCCTCACACCAAGGCCAGGGAGAGAGGCAGCCGGTTGCCTACAGGGGGCGTCGTCAACTGGTGAGGTGGGCGGAATCAACAGATTCAGCTTCCCTGGATCTGTGGCCTGGGGTGTCAGAGATGGGAAACCCCTTCAAATTCGATTCAGTCAGAACTCATAAATGAGGTGTGGACAGAGCCCCTGCTGACCCCTCCCTGGTCCTCTCCTTGGGCAGTGGCACTCTGACAGGTTTCAGGTCCAGCAGGAGCTAGCAGGAATCCTTCCCAGCATTCCCTGGGCAGAATCTCATTGGCAGGGCATGGGCCGCATGTCCATCCCTGACCAATTGCTGAGACCTAGAAATGTGGGTTTGTTGCGGTCACATGTTCCTTCCTCTGGCCAGGGGAGTCAGCTCACTCCCACAGGGGATCCTGGGTGGGAGAAGTCATTTTAGAGGGAAAGGGGGTCATAGTGCCCAGCAGTGGGCGTGGGTGGGAAGGTAGGTCTACACAGAACCCCACATGTTCACCATGACTCCTGGCAAAGGGTGTAGATCCCCCACCCCTGCCCCAGAGCCTCCTCCGCCCCAGAAGTCCCCTCCCGCCCCAGAGGTTCCCCTGCTACCTAACAGATCCCCTGTGCTCTGTGTAGACTTCTCTGCTTAGACCTATGATGTCTGTCACACTCTATGGTCACCAGAGGCCACACACTTGTGTGAAACTATGCCAGGCCTGATCCTCCCTGAGGAGACTGCTGGGGGCTACAGCGTGAGGAAGGAGCCACAGTCTGTAAAGTGTGCAGCTCGATTGTGGCTCTGGAGACTGCGCAGACTCTAAGGCCCACAAGTCCAGAGGCAGAGGCTCCCATAGCAGAGGAACTGTCTCTGGCTGTGACAGGTCTAGGGGAAAGGGTGTCATGGGGTGTATTAGTCGCTTTTCTGTTGCTGTGATAAAACACCATGACCAAGGGAACTTATCAAAGGAAGAGTTTATTTGAGCTTACGCTTGACGGTTCCAGGGAATCAGAATCCATTGTGGCAGGAAGCATGGTGGCCGGGGCTGGAGCAGCAACCCGAGGGTCACATCTCATAATGAGCACAGGAAGCAGAGAGAGGGAGAGGCTGGAGACTGCAAGGCTTGTTAAACTCACTAAGCCTGCCCCCAATAACATACTTCCTCCAGCACAGCCACACCTTCTAAGACCTCCAAGAACAGTGCCACCAACTGGAGACAAAATGTCTGAATACTTAAAGCCTATGGGGGACACTCATTCAAACCACCACATGGGGGTGTGACAGGGACCAAAGCCTCCTCGTGGCCACTCTTCCCATTGCTCTGGATGTCTGACCAGAAGTAACTTGTGAAGGGAGGGTTGGTTGTAGCTTGAAGTTTAAGAAAGAATGGACTCCCTCGTGGTGGCTGAACTCTGAGGTGGGCACTGCTCACACTGCGTCTGCAGCCAGAAGGGACAGGAAGCATGGCAGGCTACAGGGCCTCAAGGACACCCCACTGACACACTTCCTCCAGGGAGCCTCTCAAACATTCCACAACCTTCCAAACGGCACCACCCTGGGGGTCAAGTGTTCACATTCCATCCGCAGCTACAGCCTGTACAATCATTGACCTAGCTAAAAATCTGATGTCTCCAAGGCCAGCCTGGTCTACATAGTGAATTCCAGGCCAGCCGAGACCAAAGGGAGACCCTGTCTCAAAAAGACATCCCCCCAAAATTTGATATCTCCTTCTTAGACATGGTGATGGGATGTAGGTTTGGCACACGCATGTGGTAGCAGTTACAGGGCTGAGGAAGCCCTTTGTCTCTTTCCCCCCTCTTCCAGCCTCAGACACACCTGTGATGGCACTTTGGAAGCTGCTTGCTCACTAGTGCTGTCCAAGTTCAACCCGGCTCTCCTTTTGTGTGATTCTGATGGGGAGGTGGCGTCTGTCCTCTCTTGTTCTCTCTTTTCACTCTTTGTGTCCATGTCCATTTTTGTTGATTTGTGGAAGTTCTTTACATATGTGGGTATGAAATCCTTATCAACATACATGTGATGTGTATCTTCTTCTTTTCTATGGGATTTTCCTGTTCTAACTTTTTTTTGTCTTTTTTGAGACAAGATCTCCCTGTAGCCTCAGCTGGCCTAAAACTCACTATGTAGACCAGGCTGGCCTTGAAGTAACAGAAATCCACTTGCCTCTACGTCCTGAGTGCTGGGATTAAAGGTGTGCACCACCACACCTAGCTGTTCTATTTTCTTTTTAAAAAATATTTATTATTTCTATTTATTTATTTTAATAATTTATTATTTTTATTTTACACGTATGAGGGTATTGTCTGCATGTATGTAACAGAAGAGGGCATCAGATCCCCTGGAACTGGAGTTAGGGATGGTTGTTAGCTGCCATGTGGGTGCTGGGAATTGAACCCAAGTCCTCTGCAAGAGCAGCCAGTGCTCTTAACCGCTGAGTCATCTCTCCAGCCTCTCCTGTTCTAACTTCCAGCTTACAGTTTGTTTCTTCTTTAACACTGGATACAGTTGGATTAATCAACCTTGTCGTGTTGATTTAATGGATCTTTTTCTGTTGTTTCTATGTCATAAAGATATTCTAAATTTTATTTAAATTACTATTTTGTTTATTTGTGTGCGTGTGTGTGTGTGTGTGTGTGTGTGTGTGTGTGTATGCCACAACACATGTGTGGGGGTCAGAAGACAATTTTCAGGAGTCATTTCTCTCCTTCTACCACATGGGTCCTGGGTATTGGACTCAGCTCATCAGGCTGGGCAGCAGGTGCCTTTACCCGCTGAACCATCTTGCTTGCTCCTTTAAATACTATTTTTTTAAGTGACTTTTTTCCGACAGTTTTTTATCACATGTGTACGTATGGTGTGCTTATGTGTGTTATATACACTTCCGTGTGGAGGCCCAGGCTGGGGGAGGGAGTCTTCCTTGACCATTGTCCATCTTATTCATCGAGGCAGGGTCCCTCCATGAACCTACGTTGGCTAGCCAGCTTTCTCCAGGTGAGAGAGAGAGAGAGAGAGAGAGAGAGAGAGAGAGAGAGAGAGAGACTTACTGTCAAGTAGACACAGTTTAAATCTAAAAGTCACAGAGAAGGCAGGGGCTGGGGTGGAAAGTGGCATCACAGGGACACTGAGCCTAGGCCTCTGGGTACCGTGTAGTAGCTGTGGTGTGGAGAAGGTGGCCCATGCAATCCATTAGTCACATAGCAAGTCATTTATGAACAGAAGAGACATCGGTACGTAAGATCCGACAGGCGATGCCCCTGTGACCGTCCACACGTCTTCACCTACAGTGAAGCACTGGACACGACAGATCCCAATACTATGGAACCATTCCCCTTCATCACAAAAACTGCAGAGACAGGGAGGCTGAGCCTCGCTCTGGACTACTTGAAGTGAACTGAAATGTTCACAGTCAAGACTCCAAAAACGAAGTGCACAGAACACACTGAACTGTTTCTCTCAGAGATTCTCTGTGAGCTCCCACGTGAAGACTGTTCTGCCTTTGTTCTTCCTGTGGAGTCTCTCTCTCTCTCTCTCTCTCTCTCTCTCTCTCTCTCTCTCTCTCTCTCTCCTTGGCTGTTGTCTACTCTCCCCTCCCTGTCCCTCTGGGACTACAGCATGTGTCACACACCTGCTGACTTCTCCGTCTCTGTCCGACTTCTTCCTGTACTTCACTGTGATCTCTCCCTTACGTGGTCGTCAAGTTCTTCTCACCCACAGAATATTTTATTTCAGATATTGTGCTTTTCCTTTCTGGAAGTTTCATGTTGGTAGACAGTATTCTCACCTGACTGATTAGGGGTCTGCTTGCTCTATCTGTGAGAGGAAAGCCTGGAATCTTCAGCTGGTGTTCTACTTGGGTATCTTTTATTTTAAAGATTTATTTCAGGGCTGGAGAGATGGTTCAGTCCTTAAGAGCATTGAGTATTTAAACCTACACGGCAGCTAGCAACTATCTGTAACTCTAGCTCCAGGGGATCTGACGCCCTCTTCTGGCCTCTGCAGGCATCGTACAGCACTGGTGCAGTTACACACATGCAGGCAATACAGTCATATACATAAAATAAAAATAACTTTAAAACTTTAAAGATTTATTTCATTTTTAATTATGTGAGTGTCCATGTGTGAGTATGTGCACATGACAGCAGGGCTTACAGAGGCCACAGGAGAGCACAAGATCCCCTGGAGCTGGAGTTACAGGTGGTCGTGAGCTGCCTGAAGTAGGTGCTGGGAACCAAACCTGAGGCTTTAATCTCAGTACTCAGAAGGCAGAGGCAGACAGATCTCTGTGAGTGTGAGGCCAGCCTGGTCTATGCAGTGGATTCCAGGCCAGCTGGGGCTACAGAGACTGGAGAGATGGCTTATCAGTTAAGAGCACTGGCTGCTCTTGCAGAGGACCCAGGTTCAGTTCTTAGTACTCCTATGGTGGCTAACAACCATCTATAACTACAGTTCCAGGGAATATGACGCCCTCTTCTGACCTCTTCAGGCATTGCACTTTACATACATTCGGGGAGTGCACTTATACACTTAGAATAAGAAAACTAAAAAACAACCAAACCACTCCAGGCTCAATACAGACTGCTTCCTATTCAAACCAGGCTGACCAGATGATCCCAGGCTCGGGAGGTGTCTCAGGGAGTAAGGCTGTGCAGGGATGAGAACTCACCAGATGTGGCTGTGTGCACATCTGCAAGCCCATCGCTGTGATGAGTGGAGACCCCACCTCCAGGTTCAGTAAGAAACCCAACCTCAAGGGAAGAAGATAGAGAGTGATGGAGCAGACAGCACACAACTTCCTCTGGCCTCACAAATGTGTGCAGGAGTGTGTGCACCCCCACAGACACGTACCCCCCACCATACACATGAAAGGGACTTCCCCAGCCACATGGGGGGATCTTTCCCTTTGACGGAAGGGAACTTTCCAGATACTGTAGGCGCAGCCTTGCTTCCATTCACCGCAGCTTGTGCTGTTACTGTAGATGAAGTCTGGCAACCTTCTTCCCGCTTCTGCAGCATCCACAGAATAAGCACAGCCAAGAGAGGCAGGGAAAGTATTAAAAAAAAATCCTCCCAGCCTTCTGCCTGGCATACGGCTGGAAGAGGGCAAAAGGAGAAACTGAGCCTGAGGAGCAGATAGAATATCAAAGGCAGCAGGTTCTGCCCCAGCGAGGGTTTCCTGGGCCCCATCTGGACTGCTGGCCATCCCCACAAATCTCCCCTGTCGGTCTGGAGGTGGGCGGATGGAGACACTGGGTCCCCTTACCTGGGTCACCCGATCCCCGCCTTCCTCCTTGCTGGCTTAAAACACACACACACACACACACACACACACACACACACACACACCGCCCATTCCCCTCATCTATCCAGAGAAACTGGCAGGGAGGAGCGAAGCGTCCCTGTGGCTTTCCGGTCATGCATGGCATGGGGCAGGGGGAGTGATCTTAGACCTCCGTGCCAGTGGAGTGAGACCCTGCAGGCATCGGAACCCCACCAAGAGCACAGTGTCCACTCCACCTACCCATAAAGTTCAAGGATGAGGACACCATGAATGTGGGTAACACGGGCGTGACTGGAGTGTCAGACCAATCCCAGGGCATCTCTCAAGTGTTCGTTTTTGAGATAGTGTCTCCTGTAGCCCAGGCTAGCCTTGAATGCAACATGAACTTCCTATCGTCCTGCCTGGTTTTATAGGGTGCTCCAGGTGAGCTAAGCCATGTCGCAGTCTGGATTCCCAGGGTGACCCCTAGCTCTGGCCCTCACCCTGCCCCATTACTTGAGTCCTTGAACCTGAGCTTGGTCTGGGAAAGGCAGTTTCTCTCACCGCAGTGCAACGGGGGCCTTCACCAGCCCCCATGCTGCTTGGTGGATACTCCTCTTGGCCCTCAGCTCAGGCTTTTAACCTGGGGGCTGTCATGTCCGACTCACATTCTCTTAAAGACCCGGGAGACATCTGTGTTACCAAGAGGCCTGTGTGTTGCACCTCCACATGGCAGTGACTGGAATCGTAGGCCAGGGAGCCTTAGTCCCAGGCTGGAGATCCCCCAGGCCTGTGGGTAATCTCCTACCCTCATGAGAATGGCTTTCCTCTGTGCCCTGTCTGGCTTCCTTTCAGCAACTCCTGAGGCCACTTGCTTGGCCTGCCCCTGACCTGGGGTGTGGGTAGAGGGCCCAGGCGGTCTCGAGAGGCACCCTCAGACTGTCAAAAACGAAGCTCCTGCCAGGTTCCTCCTTGCATGCATCCATCCCAAGGCCTGACCTCCCTTCCCCGCCTGTACATGGAGGACACTCCCAGGCTGTGAGTCAACCTGACCCCGGTGGACCTCACAGAGCATCTAGACCCTAATGAGAGAGATTAGAAGGGGTCAGTGCCACACCTCTGTTCAGGCCTATGGTGACAGGCTTCAAGGCCAGCTTATTCCTCAGGACCAGACAGGCCCAACTGGCGGGAAGACTCTCCGCAACAAGTCGGTAATCTTCCAGACAGATTCCCCTCCCCAGCAAGTAAACTCAGAGACATTTCAGAAGTGACCACTAACAATGAACCATGCATAAAAGGAACTTTCCTTTCCTTTTTAAAAAATTTATTCTTTTTATGCGTATGAATGTACTGTCTGCATGTAGGTTTGTGCACCTGTGTCGTGCAATGCCGAGGAGGTCAGAAGAGGGCGTCGGATTCCCCTGGAACTGGAGTTAAAGACGGTTCTCAGCCACCATGTGGGTGCTGGGGGTCAAACCCGGGTCCTCTGCAAGAGCAGTCGGCGCTCCCAACCGCTAGGCCATCTCTCCAGCCCCCAGGAACTTTCCTAAGCAATCGAAAAGAAACAAAAGAGGCTGGCATCACAGTGCGTGCCTTTAATCCCAGCACTCAGGAAGCACAGGCAGGCAGATCTCTGTGAGATCCAGGCTAGCCTGGTCTACAAATCAAGATGCAGGCCACCTGGGGCTACAGGGAAACCCTGTCTTAAAAAGACCAACAAAACAAATCAAGAAAACAAATGACTGTTATTATTTGTGAGTGCGCAGACGCATGTGTGTGAGCACATGTTTGTGGTGTGTATGCATGCATGTATGTATGTGAGCACATGTTTGTGTGTGCGTATGCATGCATGTAGGAGTCTAAGGACCCCATTGAGTGTTGTGTCTCTGTAGCTGTTCACCTCTATTTGTTTGAGACGGGGTCTCTCCCTGGCCTGGGACTCACTGAGTGGGCTCAGTCGGCCGGCGGGCCCCACATCCTCCTGTCTCTGCCTCCCAGCACTGGTTACTGATTTTTGTAATTTATTATTTTTATTTTATGTGAGTGAGTGTATCATCTGCACCCCTGTGCACCCCTGTGGTGCAGTGCTCTCAGAGGTCAGGAGAGGGTGTCGGGTCCCCTGGAACTGGAGTCAGGTTGTTAGCCTCCATGTGGGTGCTGGGAATAGAACCTGGGTCCTCTCTCTGCAAGAGAGCAGCCAGTGAGTGCTGTAGCTGCTGGGAGAGCTCTCCAGCCCTGCCCATCACTATTTTCAATCATTTGCTGTGCTCCGGATGGAGCCCGGAGCCTCTCCCATTCCAGGCTGGCTCTGCCCTGAGCCGGACACACTCCAGTCCCTTCTAATCTAATAACTGTAGATTTTAATGAAAGGTACCGTAGCACAGGCTGGACTCCGCCACTGTCCCTGTGGACCGTGGTGTCACATGGTCATTGCTGTTCCAAGGAGCAGTCAAAGGACAGGGTGGGCTCATGGCCTCCAGTGCTGTTCTCTGTGCTCTAAGTTTATGGTTCTCTCAGCTCTTTACAATATGTTTACTGCTAGGCATGGTGGTGCACGCCTTTAATCCCAGCAGTAGGGAGGTAGAGCCAGGTGGATCTCCATGAGTTAAAGGCCATCCTAGTCTCCATAGTGAGTTCCAGGTCAGGGGGCTGCAGAGAGACCCCATATAAAAAAAACCCAATATACATTTACTGTGATTTTCTTTTGCACTGAATTTGTATTTACAACACGAGGCTCTTTGTTGTAAGCAGACCGTGAATACTAGACCTGGGGCTGGAGAGGTGGCCCAGCAGTTACAAGCCCTGGCTGCTCTGGCAGAGGACCTGGGTTTGGTTCCCAGCATGCACAAGGTGGCTAACAACCACTGTAACTCCAGTTCCAGGGGATCTGATGCCTTCTTCTGGCCTCTGAAGGCACTTTATGCATGTGGTCCACATACATGCATACATACATACACACACATACATACACATACACACATGCATGCATACATACATGCACACATACATACATACATGTAAGTACTCATAAACAAATCTTAATAAGAAAAACTAGGACCTCCAAAGCCCAGATCCCCTGCCCCAGCCCACAGCTTTGGGGCCCACTAAGAAATGAGCTGCTTCCTCCTCCTCTTCCATCCCCTCGGGACCTTGGGTGAGGCCGAGGCTGTGATTTTGTGCACGTCCGTCAGAGCATCTGTGTCTGACACCGTTTCTCATCCTAAAAGGAGCAAAGCTGCTACAGGTATTCGATTTCCCAATCACGAGGTTTGTGGGAATCTGGTGAGAGGCAGGCTGGGGGTGGCAGGCTCTGTGGCCTGCGAGGAGCAGATGGCAGGGACAGGTGAGCAGGCTCAGGTGCCTTTCCCTCTCCCCAGGGGTTGCCAGGCCCGGCCTTTGCCCAGCTTGGTACAAGATGCCAGAGGAAGCTGGCTTGATGTGGTCTTATTGATCACGCACCTCTGAGCTCAGTGCATGGCAAGTCCCCGTGGGCACCGTGAGGGCGAAGGACAGGTGTCATGGGGTGAGTGGGGCACGGCTGCCAGGCAGAGAGGCAGGGCCTTGTCTCTCCAGCCCTTAGACCCCAGCTCTGTCAATACTTGCTGCCTTTGAGCACTGCTGCCTCTGGTGCTCTGTAGATTCCTGTTAAGGTCTTTCCCAGCTTTAAGTTCCTAAGATTTGTGAGAAATTACCTTGTCAGAAAAATAAGGAAAAGCCATCTGTGTATCCATCATGCATCAGCTGATCTATATTCCGCCATCCCTCCTGCCGAGTGTCTCCTGTCTACCTGTCCATGCCGCCACACGTGCACCCACCTCTTGTCCACACATGCATCCTTCTATCCACCCACCATGTGTCCAGTTAACCATCTTCTCATCTATCCACCATGTACCTGTCCATCTTCCTATCTACATGTTCACATTTATGTTCAGTCAGTCATCAGCTTATATATCCACCCACTCACCTATGTATCCATTCAAGTGTCTATTTATCCATCCATCCACCCACCCACCCATCCATCCATCCATCCATCCACCCATCCATCCATCCACCCACCCACCCACCCACCCATCCATCTATCCATCCATCCGCCCATCCATCCATCCATCCATCCATCCATCCACCATCCTATATCCACCCACCATCCTCCATCGATCCACCCTATCCACCCACCTATCCATCCATCCATCCATCCACCCATCCATCCATCCATCCATCCACCCATCCACCCACCCACCCACCCATCCATCCACCCATCCATCCATCCTCCATCCATCCACCCATCCACCATCCTCCATCCACCCACCATCCTCCATCTATCCACCCCATTCACCCACCCATCCATCCATCCATCCATCCACTGATCCATCCATCCATCACACATCCATCCATCCACCCCATCCATCCATCCATCCATCCATCCATCCCATCCAACCATCCATCCATCCATCCATCCCATCCAACCATCCATCCATCTATCCATCTATCCAACCATCCACCCCATCCTTCCATCCATTCATCTTCCATCCATCCATCCATCCATCCATCCATCCATCCACTCCATCCATCCATCCATCCCATCCAACCATCCATCCATCCATCCATCCCATCCAACCATCCATCCATCTATCCATCTATCCAACCATCCACCCCATCCTTCCATCCATCCATCTTCCATCCATCCATCCATCCATCCATCCATCCATCCATCCATCCATCCACTCCATCCATCCATCCATCCATCCATCTATCCATCTATCCATCCATCCATCCATCCATCCACCCTCCATCCACCCATTCATCCTTTAACCACATATCTATCCATCATCCATCCTCTGTCTGTGCAACCAATTGATGTTTGTTGAGCTACAGAAAATTATGGCAGAAGCTCTGGCACTGGGTGGTGAGGTCATGGTGGTCTTTGCTGTGAGTGGTTCTCAGTCACATTCCAAGGAAATATTGGGGGAGAGCAGTTGCCACAGGACATGATCCACATCCATGCGGAAGCTGGTGTGGTTGGAGACCCAAAGAACCTTTACCTCAGTCTGAAGTAGAACCAGAAACGTTTTGAGGAGGAGGAAGAGGGAGAAAGGAAGGTTGATCCAGCCAAGGAAGACGCCCCACCCCAGCCTCAAGGGGCAGACATCGGCATGTAGCTAGCTACCCCTCAACCCTGCCATGTGCCTCAGGTGCAGCAGGGCCTGGGTGTGGCTGGGCCGTGCAGGACCTCATGAAGCCCTGTGTCTTCCTTGTGGGAAAACCAGTTGCTATGTCAGGGGCACTCGGAAACCCCCACAGAGAGGAGCCAGCCTCCTGCAGCACCCCGACTTCTCAGCCACCCAAGGCAGCCGCCTTGGAAGCAGGCTGTCCTACCCAGTCAGACTTTCAGAAGCCTCCTTCCAACTGACGCCCACCTGTGACCTCATCAGAGGCCGTCAGCCAGTTCTGTCCAGCCTGCCACCTGCGACATCTGGAGCCACAGAGAGTAAGGTTGCTGTGTGGGACAGCTGCAGTTATCAGCCTGACACACCTGGGATGAGGGAGCCTGAACTGAAGAATTTCCTCTATGGGACTGGCCGGCGGCCATGTCTCTGGGGCATCTTCTTGATTGTTAATGACATGAGACGGTCCAGCCCACCCAGATGGTGCCACCCCTAGGCAGGTGGTCCTGTGTTATATAAGAAAGCAGGCTGAGCACAGGCCAAGGGAGCAAGCAAGCCAGTAAGCAGTGCTCCTCCATAGCCTGTGCTTCAGCCCCTGCCTCCGATTCCTGCCAGATTTCCTTCAAAGTCCTAAGATGAAATTAACTCTCTCCTCCTTAGATTGGTTTTCGTTAATGCTTTATCACAGCAAATGAGAACAGCAGCTGTTGCTTTGACTGTGTTTGGGGTGATTGTTATAGAGCATGTCTAGCTGATACACGGTAGGAGGAGGAAGCTGCTGACTTGCAGGCGCAGTCCATCTGGGAACGGAACGAGGGAAAGTGGTTCTGGGGAGGGCCTCCACGCAGGGTTGGGGACCTCGGCCATTAGCAGGCAGGCTGTGACTCTATCGGGTGTGTGCATGCGTGCGTCCCCATGCAGAGACCGGAGGACGCCCTTGGTGTCCTTCCCACATGTGTGCATCCCCACGCAGAGACCACAGGACACCCTCAGTGTCCTTCCCACATGCGTGTGTCCCCACGCAGAGACCAGAGGACGCCCTCGGTGTCCTTCCCATCCACCCTAGTTTTTGAGTCAGGGTCTCTCTCTGGCCTGGGACTCGGTCAGTAGCCTAGGCTGCCTGGCCAGTGAAGGTTGGGGCTCTGCCTGCACCCACCTCCGAAGTGCTGGGAGTACCAGCCCACCACCACACCTGGCTTTTCGGGATCACACTGAGGTCCCTGGACTCATAAGGTGAGCACTTTACTGACAGAGCCATCGCTCCAGCCTCTCCAGCCCTGTGGAAAGCAGCATGGAGAACCCTCCAAAGACTCAAAATGAGCCTACCACCTGACCCAGTCATACCACTCCTGGATATATACCCACAAGACTCATCCTACCGCAGATACATGCACAGCCATGTTTATTGCAGCTCTGTTCACAATAGCGAAGAGCTGGAACCAACCCAAGTGCCCCTCAACTGATGAGTGAACTGAGAAAATGTGGTACATCTACACAATGGAGTTCTATGCAGTGGTAAAGAAAGATGACATCATGAACTTTGCAAGTAAATGGATGGAACTAAATTTTATGTTAAGTGAAGTAACACAGTCCCAGAAAAACAAATGACGAATTGTATCCCTCATCTGTGGATGCTAGGGCCAATTACCTAGCCATCAAATTGTGAGATTTCTTAATTTTTTAATGGTATCTGAGATGAACCCAGGGCTTTACATGTGCTACAAAAGCACCTTGTTGCTGTGCCTCATGGCTAGCCCATTTTACTTATTTATTTTTTGGGGGGGATTTGAACATAGTTTGAATAGAAGTTAAATTTTATTCTACTAAAATTAGTATTTCTTAATATTAAGTCGGTAATACTCATTCTTATTTGAATTAATAAAGTATTTGACTTTGTTATGATGATGGTATTAAGGTTACCAGAATCATTGTTGCTTAGAAATACAAATACATTAGCAATAGTATAAGGAACATGACTGTATAATCTGAGAGTTAAAAGGATCAACACATGTTGCTATCTCTAAAAGCTGAGGGCTAGAGAGATGGCCTAGCGGTTAAGAGCACCGACCGCTCTTACAGAGGACCCGGGTTCGATCCCCAGCACCCACATGGTGGCCAAGAACCGTCTGAAACTCCAATTCCAGGGGAATCCGACACCCTTTTCTGACCTCCGCGGCATTGCATGACACGGGTGCACAAACTTGCATGCAGACAGTACATTGATACACATACAGAAATAAATAAATGCCGGGCGTGGTGGTGCACACCTTTAAAAAAAAAAGCTGAATGGCAGGCACAGAACAGAATAAGATGTCAGCCTTCTCTTTGTGTGTGTCTTAATACTTTCAAGATAAAATATTAAACAAAGACAAATAAGGACGTTCTTTAAGATTAAAAACAAGTGAGGAATTAGAGATGTCTGAGAAACACCTCAAGAACTGTTCAACATCACTAATCATTAAGGAAATGCAAATGAAAACCACTTTAAGATATCATCTTACTCCAATAAGACTGGCTAGGATCAAGAAAACAAATGATACCAAGTGCTGGAGAGGTTGTGGGGAAAGGGGAACACTCATCCACTGCTGGTGGGAATGTAAACTCGTTACAAAGTCACTATGGAAAGCAGTGTGGAGAGCCCTTGGAAGACTTGGAATGAACTTGCCACCCGACCCAAAGCCATACCACTCCTGGGCATGTACCCTCAAGACTTACGCCACCAACAGAGATACATGCACGGCCCATGTTTTAATTGCAGCTCTCTTCAACAATAGCAAGGAGCTGGAATCAACCTAAATGCCCCTCAACTGACGAGTGTATAGAGGAAAATGGTGGTACATCTACACAATGGAGTTCTATGCAGCAGTAAAAGAAAAGACGACATCAAGGGCTGGAGAGACGAGACCCTAGCGGTTTAAGAGCGCCGACCGCTCTTGCAGAGGACCGGGTTCGTATCCCCAGCACCCACATGTGCGGCCGAGAACTGTCTGAAACTTCAGTTCCAGGAGAACTCCAGTTCCAGGGGAATCCGAGAGACCCTCTTCTGACCTCCCGCACATTGCACGACACGGTGCACAACTTGCATGCAGACAGTACATATTCAAACACATACGGAAATAAAAAAAAAAAAAAAGAGTTTTATTCTAAAAAAAAAAAAAAAAAAGAAAGACGACATCACGAGCTTTGCAGGAAAATGGCTGGAGCTAGAGGACATCATGCTGAGTGAAGTAACACAGTCCCAGAAAACAAACGACAAATGGTATCCCTCATCGTGGATGCTAGTGCCAATTACCCAGTTGTAAGTATTTCTTGTGTTAGGGCCCCTGAGCTTTTGTCCAAAGCGTTGGGTGAATGCATATTGGAAACAACAACAACAACAACAACAACAGAAAAGGACTGCATCAAAGAACTGCTGAAACAGTGAACTTCTGCTCAAAACAGTCAACTTCCCCAATGGAGAATATTGAGAAAGACTAAGAGATGAAAGCATGTTTGGCAGATGCATGAGCTTCTGGCGGGGTGGGGGAATGGGCGGGAACACGGGTCTAGATTTGTTTAATAAATAAATAAATAGCCGGGCGTGGTGGTGCACACCTTTAATCCTAGCACTTGGAGGCAGAGGCATGCGGATCTTTTGTGAGTTCAAGGCCAGCCTGGTCTACAGAAGTGAGTACCAGGACAGCTGGGCTACAGGGAGACCCTGTCTCAAAAAACAAAAAATAATAAATAAAAATAAATAAAATAAATAAATAAATTTATTGTGAAAAAAAAAGATTAAAAAGCACAAACTGCCAAAACAGCCAGCTCACTTTAAACTTCCATTTTGAGACAGTGATGATAGTTAATGTCGTCATGAATTGACGGGGTCTAGAAATCACCCCATTGAAGCACCTCTGGGAAGTCTGTGAGTTTCTTGAGTTTAGGTTAACTGAGGAGGAAGGACCCACTTGGAGCATGGGGTAGCATCATCCTGTGAACTGGGGTTCAGGACTGAACAAAAAGGAGGGAGCGGGCTCAACACCAGCGTGTGTCTATCTCCGCTTCCTGACTGGATGCCGTGTGAGCAGCCGCCATGCCGTCCCACTGTGATGGGCTGAATAAATCCATCCTTTCTGAAGCTGCCGTTGCCAGAACATTCTGTCACATGAACAGGAAAATTAGCTAGGGGTCTCACTCAGCCCAGGCTGGCCTGGAATTTGCATGTAGCCAAGCTGGCCTTGACCTTCCAGTCCTCCTGCCCCAGCCTTCTCAGTGGCTGGGTTGACCTGAGCCAGTAGGCTTGATCCTGTCTACATCTCTGAGAGCTTTTCAAGCCATTGGTTCACCTCACCACCTGTCACCTGTGGGTCTGTTTCTGTTGATGGGTTTTTCTCTGCGTGGGGTCCTCCAGCTGCTGGATACTCTATTGTGCTGTTCTGAGTGTGGGTGATGTTACAGCCTGGATGATTCATCCCCTTCAACCTCATTCCAAAACTTTCTCTTTTTTTAAATTTTATTTATTTCTGTATGTGTATGAATGTACTGTCTGCATGCAAATCTGTTCACCCATGTTGTGCAATGCCACGGAGGTCAGAAGAGGGTCTCGGATTCCCCTGGAACTGGAGTTCTCCTGGAATTGGAGTTTCAGACGGTTCTCGGCCGCCATGTGGGTGCTGGGGATCGAACCCGGGTCCTCTGCAAGAGTGGTCGGCGCTCTTAACCGCTAGGTCATCTCTCCAGCCCCTCATTCCAAAACTTTCTAAGGTAGCTCCTGAGCAGCCTGGCCCATAGGACTAACTTTCTGTGACCAAAGCATGACCTTCCAGAACCAATGGGTGCACAGAGTTCCCAGAAGAGCGTCTGAGCTGCAGCTGGTGGAACATGGGTGTGTCATGCGTGTGTCCTGGGTTCCAGCTCTGGACAACAGACACCTCCTCTTGGTGGTGTCCCTTCTACCCAGATAAAGACTCAAAGATCTTATGACTGTTTCTGGAAAACTCTCTCTGCATAGATGTTCCATCTCTGTGCTCTGGCTTCTAGGTTGCAGCTGCTTCAACCTCCCTAAGTCTTTGTCCTTGGTAAGACTATTCCCCACACTGTTCCTGCCACATGGTCTGGAACCACCTCCTTCTGGAAGCTCAGTGGTCCTTCCTGCTCTCCAAGGCCTTAAAGGAGTAATGTTATACTTCCCCCAGTCTGTAAAAATTTATTATTATTATTTTTTATTATTATTATGTGTGTGTGTGTGTGTGTGTGTGTGTGTGTGTGTGTGTAAGTACATGCCCAGCAGGGTTCTTTCAAGTCTGGGTATGAACCCTACACGTGGCAGGCCCACGGCTCAATTTCCACTGCCTTCTGTGCTGCAGAGTGAGCCTGGCTCCTGTTGGGTGCATCCTGGGTTGGTTGTATCCTGGCTGGGCTGGTGAGGGCGGGGGTTGCTCTGTCCCTGGGAATGTGTGCATCTAGGAGCCAGCTCTGCGGAGTGACCTAGCTGGGATTCCTGCAGGCAACCCTGGATGGCCCCACTGAGAATCAGCGTCCCTTCTCAGGAAACAGGCCTGCCCCTGCAGAAGGTTCTGGAGCTTCCACACACATCTGAGGCCCTGCCCGGTAAGGTGCTGTTTCATATCCCAGTCCTTTGGCTTGAGCTTTGGCCAAGTGCCAGCATGGACAGCTATCCATGGGTCAGGGGTCAAGGAGGTGAGGCTGACCCAGGTTTCAGATGGTTTGAGGGTTCCAGGAAGTGGGAGATGAGTTCCGTAAGGTTCTCACCCCTTCCCAAGCCCCCGGGACAGAGGGTCTGTCCTGCTGTGCAGTGCTGCCATCGACACAGTCACTGCGGAGCAAGAACACTGGAGCTCACTGCTGCTTGCACACGGCACCATGCAGGGCAGGGGGCACCTTTCTGTCACCTCTATATGCATACCTGAGGCCACGAAATGCCCCCTTTTGGATGTGGGGTGCCTGTGGAGTTTCATCCTCCCACGGTGCTATGGGAGTGGAAGGCAGGCCTTGGTCTCCCTGACTCGGAGCAGAGGCTGTGTGAGGTATCCCCACCAGGACTGCAGGGCTCCTGACCAAGCAGGGTGTGCACAGTGTTAATGGAGTCCACAGGGCAGAGCCTGGGCCCTGGTGGCCTTGACCACCGGTCCTCAATAGCCCGATAAGCAGACAAGAAACAGCGAGAAGCAGAGAAGAGAGTCATTCAACACGGCCACATGGGGAAGTGACACCAAGGTCCCGTGACCCCCAAGTCCATCTCTGGTCCCCACATGAGGCTTAGTTGTAAGCAGAGGCAGGAGGTCTGCATAGCTGGGAGTCCTGGGCAGGGTGTGTCCCCGTCACTGACCCCGCACTGTCTCAGCTCCAGTCTCTCCTGCAGGGGGTCTGACAAGGTGTCAGAACTGTGTGGAATCTCCTCCTGGGGGACAAGTTCCCCTCCGCTGGCACCTGGCTTCAGCCTCTCCCCTCCCCCGCGTGACCTCTGCAGAAGTCCCTGGGGTCCATTGTTTCAATCTTCTGATAGTGAAGGAGGGACTCACCTGTCTGCTTAGAATTTCTTCAGTCCTCTGTGCTGGTTATGGCTGGGGACATGGGACAACCCACTTACCTTTTTAACCTCCCTTCCCTCCATCTATTGGATGGACAGAGGCGGAAGAGCAGGATTTGGTCCATGACCTCCCCGCTAATCAGCTGTGACCTCACCACACGTCCCTGGGTACTGTGATGACCTCAGGATGCTGGACTCCATCCCTAGAGGCCAGGTGAAGGGGTGAACATGCCTGGGGTATCCAGGGGTCCCCTCCAGCACTCAGAACCCTAGGTTGGTGGAGGTGGCAGAGCGGAGGGCTCAGTTGTGGACACAGACACCAGATATGGGGTGCACAGCCTGGGCTGTTACTAGCGGTCGTCTCTTCATACTCTGAGCCTCAGTTTCCCCAGATAGAGTGGGGGTGACTTCTCATGGGGAGGTCAAGAGGACTGAAGGGTGACTTGTGGACACAGTGCTGAGCTGGTGCCTCAGTGAGACGATGGAGACGCTGTCCAGATAACCCGTCACCCCCGCTTTCAGCTGCACTGAAACCTGAGCTGTAAGCAGGAGACATGGGCTGAGATGAGTGTGGGTCTCAGGGACGGCCATTCTCCCTGAGCACACTGGACACACGCATCCTGACGGGCTAAGGATGAGCCCCTGGGAAATTCATGGACACTAAGTGCCCCGCCAGTGTCCATAGCCCTGGCAGCCCATTCACTGACCACCCACAGAGGGAAAGAGGACATAGTGTCAGGGATGCCCCCTCCCAGCCTTGGCCCTCCACTGCCACCCATGGCCTCAGGACACCCTTTTTGACATCAGGAGGACGCTCCCCTGTCCCCCATCCCCCTCCTGTCACTTGCTCGGGGCTGAAGGGAGGCAGAGCCCTGGCCAAACATACTTCACCCACCATTTTCTAAAACCTAATTACTCTGGGCACCGACCCAGGGAAGGCCTGCCAGGATGTTCCTGTGTGAATACCTGCATAGAGCCCTCCTGTGGGAACCAGGGATCACCCGCAGCCTGGCATCTGTCCCCAGACTGTCTTGTGACATTAGGAGATCAAAGCCCCTTTGTAAAACATCATGTTCACTCTGTCTGTCCACTCAGAACCTGTGTCCTTAGCCAGCCCGTCCTTGTGGCAGACTCAGGGAGGTAGCTGGCAAAAACTCCCCACCAGAGCCCAGTACTGATCCTTCTGGAAGGATCCCCACTGAAAGTGAAATTATCTTTCCTGGGTCTGAGACTGGGCACACCCTGGGAAAGAATGAGGGAGCGTGGGGCAGCCCGCCCCCATCAGAACGAGGAACAAGTTTCTACCTGGTTCTACTAAGTGGCCAAGAGCAAGTGAAACTGCCATTGTCACTCACGCTGAATGGGGGGCGGGGACGGCCGTGGAATTGTAAGAGGCCACACCACCCAGCCCCCTACCAAGGGAAGGGAGGGAGAAGCAGAGAGAGGAGGCTTGGTAGAAAAACTTAGATGTATCCAAAGAGGATGGCTTTCTCTTTGCGCCCAGTCTGAGGTCTCTGTGTCAGACGAAGGAGACAATCAATATGTTCACCATGTACGCACACTTCCTGTGGCGGCCAGAAGAGAGTGTTGGATCCACTAGAATGGGAGTCACGGGGGATGTGGGTACTGGGAACCAAATTCTGGTCTTCTGCAAGAGCGAGGAGTGCTCTTAACTGCAAAATCCTCTCTCCAGCCCCAGGACTTAACCATCTTACAGTCCACAGGATCATTGGTTTGGGTTCCCTCACACGTGGATTAGTAATGTCTGCCCTGGTGCCTCTCATGGTGGTGGTGTGCATGGCATCTCTCTCTCTCCTATGTGAGTCTAGCAAGCTAGCGTTTGCTGCCTTAACAAGTAAGCCCCCACATCTCCAAGACTCCAGCCTTGCCAACAGGGTATTTATTTTCCTCTCTCCTGAAGACCACAATGAAGGAACGACCCATCAGGTGGTCCACAGTCTGTGCTGCTGGGACCACATGGTGCTGCTCAAGAGGCGCACGGACCTGAACCATGTCCTTCCCACATCCATACGCTGAGGCTCTGGTCTCTAAGTCCTCACAACCAAACTGTGTTTGAAGACCAAGCCTGTGAAGAGATTATGCAAGAGTGAGGTCTTCAGGGTGGGCCTGCCCTGCTTGGTCCTTATCAGATGTGCACAGGAGACAACCGTGTGGGTGCACTGAGCCCGAGAAGACTCCATCTGTAGCCAGGGAGAGCTGCCTTAGGAGGCTCCATCCCTGGGACACTTTGACCTTGGGCTTCCAGGCTCCAGGATGTGAGTCGTGTGTCCTGTTGTTTAAGCTGGGCTGTCGTGCCAGGGTCCATCATGGTGTTATGGTTTGAACTTACACTCGGGTCTTGGGTTTTGGTGGCAGTGCTACTCTGGGAGTTTCTAGAAACTTCAGGTGGTGGGACCTGCCTGGAGGAAGGAGATGACAGAGGGATGGTGGGTGGGTCTGTGGGATATCTTGGCCTGGCCCCTTCCTGTCTCTCACAGTGCTTCCTGCCCACTGTGATGTGAACGGCATCCTCCACATGCTTTTACTGTTCTGCCCAAACACGTGGCCATGACCGCCGAGTCAAAATGTGAACCCAAATAAATCCTTTTCTGATCAAGTTGTTCTCTTGGTCAGTTTAATCAAAGCAGAGCAGACGTAACTCTCAGATCACAGTCAGCTTGGACCTAGAAATCCTGAAAACTGCCCACGTCTGATCACCATCCCACACCCCTGGAAAAGGCCACGTAACTGCTCTTGGCCCCTGTGTGAGAGAGAAAATGCCCTCCTTCTCTCCAGCTGTTCGTCCCTATACCGACCACAATGTGCTCACAGCCCATGCGCCCACAGGGCCAGGAGCCTCCCACATCAATCAACAATCAAGAAAATGAGGCACAGACTAGGCCTTAGGACATGTGATGGAGGAAATTCCCCCAGTGAGGTTCCCCCTCCCCCCAGGTTAACAGTCAACATTGCTTGTCTCAGTAAGGAGCACAGAAAACATGGTGCCCTCCAAGGAAGGGGGTGCTGTGACTCAACCTGGCTGCGTCACGCCTTTGCAACTGGTTTGCTGGGGCAATCTGGGAGCGTTTGGAGCTGTGGGCTGGAGAAAGTCTGGAATGCTGGAACCAGGTCTTGAGGGACTCAGGGAGCACAGCGCTGACAGGAATGAGCTGGGGGCTTTCAGCCAGGTGTGCAGTTAAGAGAGCAAGCAAAAGATTTGAAAACCGGGAAGTTTGGGCTACAGAGATGGTTTAGGAGTTAAGAGCACTGGCTGTTCTTGCAGAGGACCTGGGTTCAGCTCCCAGCACCCACATGGTGGCTAACAACCTTCTATAACTCCAGTTCCAGGGGATCTGAGGTCCTCTTCTGGTCTCCATAGATACCAGACAAACACTCAGTGTATATATGTACACTAAGACAAAGCAGTCTTTTGTTAAAAAATATTTTATTATTTTTTATTTTATGTGTATTGCCTGCATGTAAGTAAGTGCACTTATGTCATCTAACGCCACTGGAGGTCAGAAGAGGGTTGGATCCCCTGGAATTGGAGTTATGGATGGTTGTTAGCCGCTCTGTGGGTGCTGAAAATCTAACCCAGTTGCTCTGTAAGAGTAGTGGGTGTTCTTAACCACTGAGCCATCTCTCCTGCACCCTGTAAAACATTCTTATACATAAAATTAAAAGGAACCTTAAAAAAAAAAAAAGAAAAATAGGAAGTTTGGCCAGAAAAGGATCTTGTTCAAAGTTGTGTATAATCAGGGTGTGGTTGTTAAGGAGATTAGCATCATTAAAAAGAAATCAAGTACTTTGAATCAGGACAATAGCAAAGACACCTTAAGGGCATCTCAAGAATTAGCTGAACCCCACCCATCCCTGTTCTGGGGTGTGGAAGTTTTAAGTCATTTGGAAGACAGTCCTTTGAGAGACGTGCGCAGTGAGGCACCATGGTGCCCCACGGTCACACTATAGCTGCCCGGAAAGTTGTTGGTCGGGATCCGGTGCACTCAGAGGCCTCTGTAGCATGGTCTAAGGGGCCCGGCTACTATCAGAGCTGGTGGCAGAACTGGGCATCACCCACATGATGCTGGTTTGTGTGTTGGATGGCTTTAGTGGTCAACAACACACCTGGATCAAGGGAGCCTCAGTCAGGGAATTACCTCCCGTGGCCATGTCTGTGGGGTATTTTCTTGACTGTTGAGTGACATGGGAAGGGTCCGGCCCACTGTGGGTGGTGCCACCCCTGGGCAGGTTGTTCTGGGCAGGCTGTTCTGTCCTGTATAAGAAGGCAGGCTGAGCATGGGCCAGGGGAGCAAGCCAGTGAGCAGCATTCCTCCATGGCCTGTGTTTCGGCTCCTGCTTGGCTCCTGCTTCCAGGTTCCTGCGCTGAGCTACTGCCTCGAGCTCCCTCAGTGATGAACTGTGACCCAGGAGATGTAAGACAATAACCCACCCCCCCAAGTTGGTATTGGTCAGAGTGTTTTGTTTTGTTTTTTAGAACAATAGAAAGCAAACTAGAACACCAGGTTTCAAAGGAAGGCCTGGGCGTCCAGGCCCTGTGTGGCAGTGTCTGGATCCCTGTGAGCACTGCCTCCCCTATATTCCCAAGACAGCAATTCATGAAGCTATTAGCATGAAGCCTAAGCCACAGAGGAGACCCCAGGATGTTGGAGACACCAGCACAACTGGCCAGGGGAGCTGCAGGTGAAGAGCCCCATGGCTTCTCTCTTGGGACTTCCCAAACCCTGGGGACCTCACACTATGGCACCACGTGCCCCATAGACCTGCGTGAAGGAGCCCCTGCTAGTCCTGGTGGTTCCCACCTCCTTCAGTCCCAGCGTTTCCGCCTCATCCCTCCTGCCATGGAAAATCTTGTTCTGTACCATCGTCTGCTATTAGTACATCCATGGTTGGATATGTAAATTAAAAAGTTGATTCTTTGAGAGTTTCATATAATGTGTCTTGAGCTGCAACCCCAGCCCTCCAAATAATTTTCTCCCACTCTATCCCCACACCCCACTGGTGAGTGGAGCCTGCCTCGAGCTCATCAAATTCTGTGCCTTTTGAGCTACAAACATCCCAGACTGTGACTGTATCTCTAGACGCTCACTTAGGTGCTTTACTGTTTCTATAGGGGCTGTGGAAGAGGAATAGAAGAATGACTGACGACCTCTTGATACCTGGGAGCAGGAGAGGTTCCAAGGTCAAGGCCTGGGTAGCCAGGGCCACGTGTGGAGTCGAGACCACAGCTGGCCGTGGAGGGGGTGGAAGTCCATTCTTGAGAATCAGTCCTCCCAAGACTAGAATCTGTAAATGAGGAAAACCCCCTGTCACCAGCATAAGCTCAACACAGAGGCAAAGCCACTGCCGAGCAGTGGGCCTTGGGGGAGGACTGCGGGGATACAGCTGCAGCAACGCTGAGACCCAGGCTTCAAATTGGGAAGTCTTCCATCCTCCAATGTGCCCACCATCAGCCACCACCAGAGGAGTGTGCAGGGGACAGCTCACAGCAGACCACAGCTGCAGCTCACAGGAGACCACAGCTGCAGTTCACAGGTGGAGACCACAGCTGCAGCTCACAGGAGACCACAGCTGCAGCTCACAGGAGACCACAGCTGCAGCTCACAGCAGACCACAGCCGCAGCTCACAGGAGACCTCAGCTGCAGCTCACAGGAGACCACAGCTGCAGCTCACAGGAGACCACAGCTGCAGCTCACAGCAGACCACAGCTGCAGCTCACAGCAGACCACAGCCGCAGCTCACAGGAGACCTCAGCTGCAGCTCACAGAGGCATCACAATTTCAATTATGTTGGTATTTCCCTGACCCCGTTGCCCTGTCCATGTGATCCTTTTTCTGTTTTAGAAGGAGCGTTTTTGGCTCTGTGCAGCAGACTGGAGCAGCAGGTATAGGCTGGCTTGGCTTTCTTGCTGGAAGGACATCAGTACTGGAGACAAATCACTTTGCTTTTGCTTAAGAGACAGACGGATCTGCTGCTTTCTTCTTCACGGCCAGGCATCCCTTGTCTCTTTGGTGTCTGATGTTTTCTCATCTTCTTCCAGTATGCCCTGGGATCCACCCTCGCCGCCATTGCTCAGTGCCCACAAGCCTGGCTCTGCCATCTTGGCTCCCCAATTCTTTTCTTTCCTACTTGCTAAAGTCCTGAGTTCAGAATTTTGAGATTAACAAAGCACCTAAATCAGAGGACTATTTATCCTGTGTGAAAGGGTTCCCCACACTGCCCAGCACAGGTACTCAGCCTCACGGGAGCTGGCACACCCCAGGCCTCAAGGCTGGCTGCCCAGGGTATGGTCTTATTCCACCACCCTGACTCCTAGCAGTGATTATCTTAGAGCATCTGAAGTCCCCTGTTCACCTGCTTCTCCTCAAGGTCACCCGCGTGTCCTCTGGCCCTAGAACTGTACCGTCTAGTCCTGGTCTATCTAGGAAGCACTTTTTAATTTTTTGCAGGGCTTCACAGCTGAGAGATTTAGAACTTGGGTTTTTGAACAATGGTGGGGGCCGGAGGGATGGCTCTGCAGTTAAGAGTGCTAGCTGCTCCATCATGAGGACCTGAGTTCGATTCCCAGCACCTGTGTCGGGTTGCTGACCAATGCCTGTCACTCCAGCTTCAGGTGATTTGACGCCCTCTTCTGGCCTCCGTGGGCGTGGTGGAGTGTCAGAGCGGAGTGTTGGTCGGAGTGTCAGAGCGGGATGTTGGTTGGAATGCGGATCATCCTGGTTTTAGCTGCAGGTCACATAACACAATCAAAGCCACTCAGGGACTCTCAGTGTGGAGAGCTAGCACACTCCCAGAGTGCACTGGTGTAGGGAGCGTGGGGTCTACAGAGAGCCCTCTGCTGCCTGTGACCTCTGCTCAACTCTAGCACTATGGCCAGCAGGACTGGGGGGCTGGAAACCGCTCTGGCAGATCCCCCACATTGATTAAAGACCCAGTGAAGATCTGTGTGGAACGGGCCTGCATTCTTGAGCCAGGGTTGCCTATTCTCTTTCGGGGTCCCAGTCTCTCTTGGAAGGCCCAGACTAGCCAATGTGAGGATGGATGGGTGAGACCTATTCCCAGGGGCCGCCAGACTCTGGGAAGTGGGGGGAGCAGGCGGGGTCTTGGTGGAAACCGAGGACTTGTTCCCAGGCTTCCGTCCTTGCACTGGACTGTGGGCAAGATCCCCAGAGCCACCCGGGAGCCCTACCAGGCTGGCACAGGCGAGGGGGTACCTGGGAAGACCCTCCAGGCCCAAAAACAGCTCAGGAGGGAGATGTGGCCAACAGAGAGCCCTGTGGACAGGGTTGCAGGTGGCTCTGGGTGTGCCCACCTGATCTTTGTACGCAGCACTGGGAATCCAGGCAGCTTCTGAGGTGCACCCCAACTGTTCGCTCTGCCTGCCGTTTCCCTGACGGGCGGGCCCACATCTTCCCCATCAAGGCAGGAAGAGGGTGAGGTCAAGACTGCTGGACGATGGTCTCCCAAGCTGCCTGCGTGCAGCAGGCTCCTGTCTTACCACTCAGTCTCCTTGGGGTCAGCTGTGGTCAGAGGATTTTCAGATTTGAGGCTAATTTTCTGAGATTTCCAAAGAGAATATTTTAGGGGGAGGGCAAGTCTCTCAAAGGTGAGTTCACACAGTGAACCCAGGCACCTCATACTTAGAGGGAGTCCCTTTCAGCAGGGAGCCAGTGCTGCCAGTGTCCTCAGACCCCACTGCACCTGGCTTCCCAGCATTTCTTGTTTACATTGCTGAAGATTAAGAAAAAAAAATTAAGCCACTATTCACAGGCAAATCTCAGAAGCCTGGCCCTCTGTGATTTGCATGTAAACAAATGCTTCTCTCCTCCTGGAACTGGCAGGAAGGGTCCAGTTGAGCCTGGCAGGTCACCCCAACTTCCCAACCATGCAGCCCTGTATTGGCATTCCTCAGAGCAGGGACCCAGAGCCAGCAGGGACCCAAATCCAGGAGCTGGAGAGGAGTGTCAGGCTGAGGAGGTGACTCAGTGGGAACCCTGCTTGCTCAGGGGCATGAGAACCCAGTTACACATCCCAGACCCAAGCAAAAAGCCATTCATAGCTGGGTGTAGTGAATGCTTTTAATCCCAGCACTCAGAAGGCAGAAGCAGGCAGATCTCTGGGAGCCTGGTCACATAGTGAGTTCCAGGACAGCTGGGGCTACAGCGAAACCCTGTCTCAAAAAAAAANAAAAAAAAAAAAAAAAAATCCAGGCACGGTGGTGTGTGTCCTCCTAGGAGGGAGATTGTTGATCTCCAGGATTCACTGCCACATAACCAGGCCTAACTGGTGAGTTCCAGGCCAGTGAACATCAGTAACCTTTGTGGATGGCTGTTGCAGAGCAACATAAAAGACTCACAACACGCACACACACACGCACACACGCACACACCCATACACAGGCTCAGGCTTACAAACACATGCAGGCACACACACACTCACACACACACACACACACACCCATACACACAGGCTCAGGCTTACAAACACATGCAGGCACACGCACACACACACACACACACACACACACAGACCCATACTCACACAGGCACACAGGCTCAAGCTCTCACTCTCTCTCTCTCTCACACAACACACACACACACACGCAGGTATACACATACATGCACACACACACAGGCACACAGGCTCACACACACATACAGGCACACAGGCTCACACACACATACAAGCACACACATACATGCATGCACACACAGGCACACAGGCACACAGGCTCACACACACACACACACACACACACACACCCATACTCACACAGGCACACAGGCTCAAGCTCTCACTCTCTCTCTCTCTCTCTCACACACACACACACGTGCAGGCATACACATACATGCACACACACACACACAGGCACACAGGCTCACACACACATACAGGCACACACATACATACATGCACACACAGGCACACAGGCTCACACACACAGGCACACACACATACATGCACACACGGGCACACAGGCTCACACACACAGGCACACATATACACACAGGCACACAGGCACGCAGGCTCACACACACACCCAGGCACACACATACATGCACACACACATGGGCACACAGGCTCACACACACATACAGGCACACACATACATGCACACACGGGCACACAGGCTCACACACACACAGGCACACATATACATGCACACACATGCACACAGGCACACAGGCTCACACACACATACAGGCACACACATCCACACACACAGGCACACACATACATGCACACACACACACACGCACACATAGGCACACAGGCTCACACACACACAGGCACACACACATACATGCACACACGGGCACACAGGCTCACACACACACAGGCACACATATTCATGCACACACATGCACACAGGCACACAGGCTCACACACACACAGGCACACACATACATGCACATACACACGGGCACACAGGCTCACACACACATACAGGCACACACATACATGCACACAGGCACACAGGCTCACACACACATACAGGCACACACATACATGCACACAGGCACACAGGCTCACACATACATGCACGCACACACACAGGCACACACATACATGCACAGACACACACACACGCACACACAGGCACACAAGCTCACACACACGCAGACACAGGCACACAGGCTCACACACACACACAGGCACACACATATCATGCACCATATGCATGTGTGTGGAGGTCAGAGGCTTGCAGGAGTCAGTGCTCTCCCTCCACCATGTGAGTCCCAGGATTTGAGCTGAGGCTGTCAGGCTTGGCTCATCAGCGAGCCACAAAGACCATTTAACAGCCATCTCTCCAGCCCCAAAGTGAGAGTCCCTGTGTGGACACAACTGTTTTGAACATGGGTTCTGGGGAGCAGACTTGGGTGCTGGTGTTTGTAAGGCCAGCACTCTACGGATGGAGCCATCTTTCCAGTCTTGAGTTTTTTTAAATGAAGTTTTTGCCAGGTTTTAGAGGAAATAAGGGAATTGAGGGTGTAGCCTGGGGGCGTGATGCTTGCTAAGCATGCCTGGCTCTGGGTTTGATCCCTAGAACTGGAGAAGAAAAAGGAAACAACACAATTCCTGCCTCAGACCCTTGTGGAGACCCACGAGATGGGCACATCTGTGGTTCATCAAAGAACACCCAATTGTGACAGTGGAGTATTTGGGAGCACTCCATTTACAGAAGAGCCTTGGGGAACACTCCATTTATAGGGCAGTCTCAGGGAGCACTCCATTTATTCACCCATGTCTGGCTTATATTTTCCTTTCTTGTGGTCGAAGTGTCTCATGGTGTAGCGGAGGCTGAGGCAGGGTGACCAGGTCATTGCTATTACAAAACACTGGGCTAGGGGCTGGAGAGATAGCCTAGCGGTTAAGAGCATCGACTGCTCTTGCAGAGGACCCGGGTTCGATCCCCAGCACCCACATGGCGGCTAAGAACCGTCTGTAACTCCAATTCCAGGAGAACTCCAGTTCCAGGGGAATCCAAGACCCTCTTCTGACCTCCGCGGCATTGCACGACACGGGTGCACAGACCTGCATGCAGACAGTACACTCATACACATACATAAATAAATAAAAATTAAAAAAAAACAAAACACTGGGCTAAAGCATCCTGAGGAAGGGAGGTTTATCCTGCCTGGCACACAGTTCAAGGGATGCAGCCCCTCATGGCAGCAAGAGACTGAGTGAGCCGGTCACATTGTACCCGAGGTCACGGCCATGCAGTGAGACGCATGTTGGTGCTCAGGCGGCTGTCTCCTTTTGATGTATGCAGGACCCTAGCTCACTGGATGGCGACCACCCACATTTAGGGTGGGGCTTCCCTCTTGATTAACCTAATCTAGAAACTTCCCCACAGACACCCTTAGAGGCTAGTCTCCTAGAGGATTCTAGATCCTGTCACACTGACCATCAAGATTAACTCATGCAGGCCAAACAGCAGAAGGACCAGCTTCTTTGAGGCGAGGAATTGCTGTGGTTTCGATGTGAGAAGTTTCCCAAGGCTCAGGGGTTGACGCTTGTCTCTCATGTGATGTTCAGAGATGGGACCTTAGGGAAGTGACGGAATGATTCTGGAGGCTCTACCTCGCCCATGGACCTGTCTATGGGTGGTTCACATGGGATGGTGGGATGGCTGGTTTTAATGGTTTACAGTGTTCTCAACCTGTGACAGATGCTATTGGGGTGTCTGTAGAAGAGGCTAGGTGTCTGCACAGGGTCAGGGCAGTGTCAGTGTGGCATTGCAGTCTATATAAACCGGCTTTCAGGGCAGGCCAGATGACCTAGCAGGTAAATAAAGGTGCTCGCTGCCAAGCCTGATGACTTGAGTTGTGTACCTGGTACCCACATGGTGAGAGAGAACAAATTCACATGCTCCTTTCTGCCCTCCACACAAGCATCATGACATGTGTGTGTACCGCCCCCATGTGCAAAAACAAAACAAATAAAACATAATAACAATTTTTAAGGGTGGCTTTCCCAGGGTTCCACCCTGGAACATGGTCTAGGATCCCATTGACACCCAGAGTGGCTCTTTTATGAATGAGACTAAAGAACAGATATGTTGTGGGATCAGGGTGGTAGAGAGTGGCCCCTGCTTTCTGGCTCTCTGCACTGTGGGACAATCTGTCTCTAGGGTAGCAATGAAGGTTTCATGATGTCCTGGGTAGGCCGGCTTCTGGCCTCTGGCAGAAGTGTCACAGGTTTGAAGACCTGGCCTGGGGTGGGGACAGCGTTCAGTCAAAGCTGCCTGAACCAGGGAGGAAGACGGGAAGGAAGGTCTGGGCCCAGAATGGTGCCTGGACTCAAGGTGGTGCAGCCTGGGCGTCAGGGAGGCCAGGGTGGACCAGGAGTGTGCGGAGGGCCGAAGGAAAGAGGGGGAGACTCGGAATCAGATGCCTAATGGGTAGAGGAGGACACCATGTGTCCGGGGCCGTGCGAAAGGCTCTCGGGTTAGAAGGTGCAGAAGAGGCTGGGAGGGAGGTCGGAGGCTGGAGAGTCAGCCTGAAGGAACCTAGCTGGGTACTCATGGGGCCACTGTGGCCAGCTCAGCCACCTGGGGCTCCTGAGTGAGTGGCTTGTATGTTCCACCTTGGGGCAGCCAGGCCTCTGGGGCCCTTGGTGATGGAGGCTCTGGGCTCGTGTGGGGGAGGAAGGGCGGAGGTCTGGGGTCTGGGGTAGCAGCTATTCCTCCCAGATATATGGCCACAGGGCACCTTTTGGCCAGGTGGTGATGGGATCATGTCTTTGACAGTGACACAGTGGGTCTGGTGGCATGTAGCCCCAGTGAAGCAATGGTAAGCATGAGGCAGGGAGGGGGGCTTTCCCCCTTCCATCGTTGACTTGGGACTCATGGCTGCTCCTGGAGAGCTCTGGGCATCCTGCTGTGACTGCATCCATATGCTGGCCTGGGCCGCGGCACAGAGCCACACGATTCAGAGCTCCAGGAGAGACCGCCTGCGTTTCTCAGAGTTCTGGGGGATACTAGTCCCGTTGGGTGTCCCAGGAGAAGGTCCCTGGAGCTCATCTTAGTTTGAGGAGCACCGCTTGCCCTCTGCCCTTACATGGGCATCATAGGGGTGCTGGCCAAGACTTCATCCTGGGATTCCCAAACTTCTGTGGTTCTACTGGAAGGATCTAGAATCTGCTCTAGAAAAAGCCATTTTTATTCCCCATGGTGAGCAGATACCCATTCATTCACTCAGCCAGCACCACTCAGCACTACCCAGCACCACCCAGCATCCAGTACCCATCCACCTGTCATTTAATTGCATGTGCTAATCTATCTTCTAGCCCAATCTACCATCTCCCTTTCCTTCCTTCCTTCCTTCCTTCCTTCCTTCCTTCCTTCCTTCCTTCCTTCCTTCCTTCCCTCTTTCTGTCCACCCACCCACCCATCCATCCATCCTTCCATCCTTCCATCCTTCCTTCCCTCTTTCCGTCCACCCACCCATCCTTCCTTCCTTCCCTCCCTCTTTCCATCCGCCCACCCATCCATCCTTCCACCCATCCATCCTTCCATCCTTCTATCCTTCCATCCTTCCATCCTTCCATCCTTCCTTCCCTCTTTCTGTCCACCCACCCATCCTTCCTTCCTTCCTTCCCTCCCTCTTTCTGTCCGCCCACCCATCCATCCTTCCACCCATCCATCCTTCCACCCATCCATCCTTCCATCCTTCCTTCCTTCCATCCTTCCTTCCTTCCCTCCCTCTTTCCGTCCACCCACCCATCCATCCTTCCACCCTTCCATCCTTCCATCCTTCCATCCTTCCTTCCCTCTTTCCATCCACCCACCCATCCATCCTTCCATCCTTCCATCCTTCTATCCTTCCACCCATCTACCCTTCCATCCTTCCATCCTTCCATCCTTCCATCCTTCCATCCACCCATCTGCTCTCCCATCCTTCCTCCTCACTCATAAATGTGTCACTCATTAATCCAACCAACATCCTTCCATGGACCAGTCCATCTATTCATCCACCCATGCACTCACTGATGCATCCAGGTATCTGTGGACAGGCCTATGTTACAAAGACCTGTTTACTGGTCACAGGGTTGAGTGCATCATCTTGGGTTGTACTGAGTACTCCTATTTTGGAGCCTTAAAAGGGAAGCTTCCTTTCCAGAAATAACCACTGACGGTAAACAGATCAGAGTTTGAATCCTAACACTTTTGCTGTGTGATCTTGGATCAGTTACTGGCCTCTCTGTGCTTCTGCTTCTTCTTAAATTAAACAAGAATGTGTATCTAAGATTGCTATGAGAATTAAGGAGAAAGCAGAAACCGACTCTTTTTTACTTTTATTTTTTATTTTGAGACAGGGTCTCATGTAGCTCAGTCTGACCTTGAACTTGATATATAGCTGAGGATGGCCTTCAGCTTCTGACCATTCGTGTTTCTAAGCCATGTTAAGGTTCCACCTGAATAAAGAAACAGTGTAGTTCTTAGTGTTTTAGACCCAGAGTGGACTCAAACTCTGGGCACAGCCTGTTCCGTCAGATGTCTCTCAGAACTGTGCCCCAGGCCAGGCCTCCCCCGTGCTACAATTTAGCAAGTGGGATTCGTCAGGATCCACCTTTCTCCTCTGAGAATCTCGCCCCACACCCCCTTTTTTATATATATTTTTGAGACAGGGTCTTCCTGTAGTCCCAGCTGGCCTGGAACTTACTTTGTAGACCAGGCTGGCCTTGAACTCACAGAAATCTGCCTGCCTCTGCCTCCCGGGTTCTGGGATTAAAGTGTTCTCCACCGGGCTGGAGAGATGGCCTAGCGGTTAAGAGCACCGACTGCTCTTACAGAGGACCCGGGTTCGATCCCCAACACCCACATGGCGGCTGAGAACCGTCTGTAACTCCAGTTCCAAGGGGAATCCGACACCCTCTTCTGACTTCCGCGGCATTGCGCGACACGGGTGCACAAACCTACATGCAGACAATACATTCATACACATAAATAAATAAAATATTAAAAAAAATAAAATAAAATAAAGTGTTCTCCACCATGCTTGGCAGAATCTTGCCCTTTTATCCCTGGGTCTAAAACACCTCACCCACACAATACCATAGGGCGAGTGGACTTCTCACAGAAACTGAGAGCAGAGGCAAGGCTCTCAGTGTCTCCAGGAGAAGAGTGCTGCCTGCGGCACTTGCACTCTGAGGTGCTCCTGACACCAGGCCACCTTCATGCACCATCTTGGGTGGAGGGAAAGTTGGGTTCTGAGGGATTAAGGTCAGGTTGCCTAGGTCACAAGGGCACATGGTTCCCCGAGCTTGTTTGTATTATAAACAGGAGCTTTGGGTACAAGGTTAAGTCAAAGTCATTAGTCCAGATTCTGTTCATAGTTTAAAACTTTCCCACACCGATCCATCTGTCTCCACTTCCCGAGCACTGGGATTCTAGGTTAATGTCACCAATCCATCTGTCTGCACTTCCCGAGCGCTGGGATTCTAGGCTAATGACGCTGATCCATCTGTCTCCACTTCCCAAGCGCTGGGATTCTAGGCTAATGTCACCGATCCATCTGTTTACACTTCCCAAGCGCTGGGATTCTAGGCTAATGTCGCTGATCCATCTGTCTCCACTTCCCAAGCGCTGGGATTCTAGGCTAATGTCGCTGATCCATCTGTCTCCACTTCCCAAGCGCTGGGATTCTAGGCTACTGACACTGATCCATCTGTCTACACTTCCCAAGCGCTGGGATTCTAGGCTAATGTCACCAATCCTTCTGTCTCCACTTCCCAAGCGCTGGGATTCTAGGCTAATGACGCTGATCCATCTGTCTCCAGTTCCCAAGTGCTGGGATTCTAGGCTAATGATGCTGATCCATCTGTCTCCACTTCCCAAGCGCTGGGACTCTAGGCTAATGTCGCTGATCCATCTGTCTCCACTTCCCAAGCGCTGGGATTCTAGGCTAATGTCGCCGATCCATCTGTCTCCACTTCCCAAGCGCTGGGATTCTAGACTAATGACACTGATCCATCTGTCTACACTTCCCAAGTGCTGGGATTCTAGGCTAATGACACTGATCCATCTGTCTACACTTCCCGAGTGCTGGGGTTCTAGGCTAATGACGCTGATCCATCTGTCTACACTTCCCAAGTGCTGGGATTCTAGGCTAATGACGCTGATCCATCTGTCTCCACTTCCCGAGTGCTGGGATTCTAGGCTAATGACGCTGATCCATTTGTCTCCATTTCCCAAGTGCTGGGATTCTAGGCTAATGATGCTGATCCATCTGTCTCCACTTCTCAAGCGCTGGGATTCTAGGCTAATGTCGCTGATCCATCTGTCTACACTTCCCAAGTGCTAGGATTCTAGGCTAATGTCACTCTTCCCTGTTTACGCAGTGCTGGGGATCAAACCCAGGGTCCGTGCATGCCAAGCAGGTGCTAGACCAACCGCGCCTCATGCCCATCCCATGGTGGGTTCTAAAGCAGTGTGGTGTCCGAGGGATGGACCGTCGAAGGGAGGCCTGGCCTATGGCTTGCTCCTTGTGCCTCCCAGCTGGGATCCCTGGCTCTATAGATGCCCCTTGTCCCTCCTGTGCCCCAATAAGCAGGGCGGCCTTGGTGGCCAGCAGATCCTGGCCCAGCTAGCCTCCTACAGTCTTCAGAGAGGCTGTGCCCCAGCCTGGGCTGGTGATCGTAAAGTAACCTGAGCTGCACCCCAGGCCCCCGTGACATCCAGGATGTAGTTTCCCTCTGCCCCCTGCAGACACCCCACCCACTGCCTGGGCAGAGGATGTGTGTGCACCCTGGAGGGGAAAGAAACCAGAGCCAGGGGGCTCTGAGCTCATCGTCCCCACCCACCAGCTGTGGGTCCCTTTCCTGCCACCCACAAATACAGGGCTCTGTTTACATGGCAATGGGGTGACCAACGGCACAGGTAGGTGGCTTACATAATGGCAGCATGGTACTCGGCAGCCCTGCTGCTCCAGGAGAGGGGGCCCCATCAGGACAGGACTTGATCCTGATAACTCTCCTTCAGGGGACACCCGAGTGGATGCGAGCGTGCCCACAAGGCCCCGCGAGGCCAGGATGCTGGCCGATGCCAGGTGACACTAGAGCCCCTGGAGGGAGGGGGACACGAGCCGTCACCTGAGCAGCGAGTGGCCACCAGGTAGACAGCTTGCCAGCTCCAAGTGGCACCAGCAAACCAGCTCCCTTGCTTTGCCCTTCGGCGCTTTACAGACTTATCTTGGGTCACATGAGAAAGGCTGCTCACTCAGGCCCAGCCCTGGGCCTTCCTACCTCCTGATCTCTAAGTCTGGTGGCTTCAGGTCTGGGGTAGCCAGGCTGGGGCTGAAGCATCCTTCCAGCTTCCTGCGGAGGTCCCGTGCCCCCCAAAGCCAGCATGAAGCTGTGTAACCCTCCCTGACCCCAGAGTCCAAAAGCTAAAGAGTCTGGGAGATTCGGAGCCCAGCTCTGTGGGCTCACTGTCCGCCACAGGCAGGGGAGGGCCAGGAAGCCTCCTCGGAGGCTGAAAGGAGAGCAGGTCCATCTGTACATAGTACCTTCCCACTACAGGCCAGGGCAGAACAAAGGAAGAGTTCTGACCTCACCCCCACACGAGGCCTAGGCTCTTCTGCACAAGGCAACTCGGGTTCATCTGTTCGGCTCCTTTCCTGACTCCCGGGGCCACTGGGATGGTGTGTAGTGAAGAGACCACAAGCCGAATAGATACGAGATGTGATGGAAGGGGTAAGATGAAGGAGAGCAGGCAGGGTGGGAGAGAAGTGAGGAGAGAAAAGATGGGAGGGAGGAGGGAGGGGAGGGAGGAGGGAAGGGAGGAGGATGGCAGGTGCTTGCTGTGTACTCCAGTCTCTGGAGACAGGTCAGGTTCCCACCCTGTTCTTCTTTTAGTCGCACATGAGTTTAGCCTACAACTGCATCTTCCTGGATATCATTTTAATTTTGTTGCCTATAGAAGAGACACAGCAGCCAGGCGTGGTGGCGCACGCCTTTAATCCTAGCACTTGGGAGGCAAAGGCAGGAGGATCTTTGTGAGTTCAAGGCCAGCCTGGTCTACAGAGCGAATTCCAGGACAGCTGGGGCTACAGGGAGACCCTGTCTCAAAAAAAAAAAAAAAAAAAAAAAAAAGAAGAGACACAGCTATCCAGCCCACCCTGTGTGTACCATGAAGAGCAAACCAAGCAATCTCAAAGACGTTGCCCAGACCCAGGAGGGTGGGCAAAGACCCTTAGCAACAACATCCCGGTGTGTCGCAGCCAGCCGGTTCCCAACAGACCAGGATCTGTACAGCTGGCCAGACCAGGCGTGTGTCTGTCCCTGAGTCTTGCTGTGGTCTGCTGGACGCCAGCCTCTCACAGAGATGTCCGGCTTATGTAAGTGCAGAGCCGCTCAGGCCCAGGGCCCCTGTTTACTCTTTGGCTTGCCAGAGTCCCATTCAGAACTTGCTCTGCCTTCCCATGGGAAAGCTGCTTCGGGGAGGAGTGCAGCCAGCCAGCAGGAGGGGAGGAGGGGGAGGAGGGGAACCAGCCCTCCCACAGCCCTGGGCTTCCTAGACAAGCTTGCCAATGGCTTTTATCTCTTTGAAAACAAAAACCTCAAAGACTGTTTTTTTTGCATGACCTGATTTTCTGATTTGCTTGGAAAATAGTTATGAGACAGGTGGATCGTTATCTCCCCCACTTCCCTGTTCAGTCCTTCCGCCTCACTTCTTACTGTGTTTCCTTGCTTGCTCATTCACGCATGCATGCGCCTTTTCAACCATTCACACTCTATCCACCACCCACTCATTCATCAATTCATTTTTCCACCTGCCCATTCATCCATAATGTCCTTGTCCACATCTTCAACCACCCACCCACCTATCCATTCACCTACCCATCTACTCACTCATCTATTCACCCATCCATCCACCCATCCATCCACCCAACCTCCGTCCGTCCATCCATCCACCCTTCCATCCATCTACCCACCCATCCATCCACCCATCCACCCATCCACCCATCCATCCATCCATCTATCCACCCACCCATCCACCCATCCATCCATCTACCCACCCACCTGTCCATCCACCCATCCACCCATCCATCCACCCATCCACCCATCCACCCATCCACCCATCCATCCGCCCATTCTCCATCCATCCATCCACCCATCCACCCATCCATCCATCCATCCACCCATCCATCCTCCATCCATCCACCCATCCTCCATCCACCCATCCACCCACCTACCCATCCATCCACCCATCCTCCATCCACCCATCCACCCATCCATCCATCCACCCATCCTCCATCCACCCATCCACCCATCCACCCATCCATCTATCCACCCATCCACCCATCCATCCACCCACCCACCCTCCCNCATCCATCCTCCAGCCAGCCAGCCATTCCCTCCAGCTCCACCCAGCCCACCCAACCCGAACCCAATCCAATCCACCACTCACCTACCTATTCCACAACCATGCCATCCAGCCACCCATCCTCCATCCACCACCCACCCACCCACCCATCCAGCCACCCCCATCCACCCATCCATCCACCCCACATCATCCTCCATCCACCAATCCACTCAACCCATCCACATCATCATGCCACCATCCATCCATCCACCCCACTGCCATCCATCCATTACCATCCACTTCCATCCTCCCATCCCACCCCACCCACCCATCCCCACCCACCATCCTCCATCCATCCAACACCACCAGCCATTTCATCCCACCCAATCCTCCATTCCATCCATCCACCATCCTCCCATCTACCCATCAATTCCACCATCCATCCATCCACCCATCCATCCACCCATCCCTTCATCCATCCATCCCATCCTCCATCCATCCACCCATCCACCCATCCATCCACCCATTCACCCACCCACCCATCCACCTATCCACCCATCCACCCATCCATTCATCCATCCACCCACCCATCCTCAATCCACCCATCCACCCACTCACCTACCCATCCTTCCACCAATCCATTCATCCATCCACCCACCCATCCTCAATCCACCCATCCACCCACTCACCTACCCATCCTTCCACCCACCCATCCATCCATCCACCCATCCACCCATCCATCCACCCATCCACCCATCCACCCATCCTCCATCCATCCATCCATCCACCCACCCATCCATCCATCCATCCATCCACCCACCCATCCATCCATCCATCCATTTGTCTACACACTCATCCATCCTTCTATCCATAAATCCACTCATGTCAGCCTGCCCATCAATCAGTTCCTCCATCCATCCATCCATCCAGTCACATACCCAGCCCCACACACGTACATATGTACGTACATACACACATACATGCACACACTCACCTACCCATCCACCCATCCATCTGTTCACCCATCTATTCTGCCATCCATCCATCCATCCATCCATCCATCCACCCACCCATCAATCTCTCTACCTACCTACCATCTGGCTGTCAATCATCTATCCTTTACTGAAACAGTGGGCTTGCTGGTCTCCATTTCAGCATGATCACTGTGCTACAGCAAGGTCTGGGGGTGATGCTTACTCAGGTTGGAGCCTCGGGTCGTCTGTCCTTTCTCTCCTATCCTTGGCCAAACTTTTCCCCTCTTTGAGCCTTAATGTCCTCATCTGTGAAATGGTCCAATCGCAGTCCCTGTCTTAGTACATGAGGTATAGTGTGGAAATATACCCGGGTGCTCCTGGAGTCACGTGGATCCTCTGGAACTGGAGTTACAGATGGTTTTTCTCTAGTTGCTTTCTGTTGCTATGGTAAACACTGACCCAACCAATGTGGGGAGGAAAGGGTTTATTTTATCTTACATCTTCCATGACACAGTTCATCACTGAGGAAACTCAGGGCAGGAACCTGGAGGCAGGAGCTGAAGCACAGGCCATGGAGGAATGCTGCTTACTGGCTTGCTCCCCTGGCCCATGCTCAGCCTGCTTTCTTATATAACACAGGACCACCTGCCCAGGGTTGGCACCCCCTACAGTGGACTGGACCCTCCCACATCAGAAAATGCCCCATAGACATGGCTGCTGGCCAGTCCAATGGAGGAAGTGTCCTCAGCTGAGGTTCCTTCAACCCAGCTGTGTCAAGTTGACAACGGAGGTTGTTCACTGTTGTCGGCCACCTGTGGTGCTGGAAACCAAACCCAGGTCCTCTGCAAGAGCCGCCAGTGCTCTGAACTGCTGAGCCTTCTCTCCAGCCCCTGGCCCTGCTTTCCACGTGGCTGCCGGGGATGTAGACTCAGGTCCTCCCACGCTTGTGACACTAGCCACTCAGCTGTCTCCCCGGGCCACCAAAGCTTCATTTCAAATCCTTGAGAGCCCCATGTAGCTAACGGAGGCTCTGCAGGACTGTGTGCATCCACAAGGGCCAGACAGTGGGGAACACCCAGCGAGTCAGATGGCTGGGGCCACACACGCCGAACACCCATGACCCTGGGGCTTTGGAAGATTTGGTGGTCTGAGCAGGCTGCTGAGGCTCGACCTGGATTTTATACACCAGGTGGCACTTCTGGGCTGACGCCCTTCAAGTTCAAGTTCATTGTGTTTTCATCCCTGAAGAGAGAAAACAAAAGAAGCCAAAAGAAATCTCGATGTGCCGTGGTGGCTGGAGCCCCTCGCCGCCTGCTTTCTGCGTCAGCTTTGGGCTATTTTTAGTTTCTGGGTACATATCATTGGTGCCCAAGGCCGACATTCCACACTCTGGGAACCTCAACCAAGGCCTTCCTGCCATGAGCTGAACCTGCTTTGTTCACGCCCTAGAGGGCCGGAACCATGATTGTTAATAACCTGCACCTTTGGAAAATCGGAAACGGGGCCTCTGTGTCCTCAATGACCCTTAACCCTGGCTGTGCTGCCTACAGAGACCATTGCCTGAATTGTTCTGGCAGGTTCCCCAGCTGTAAGAGGGTTATGCCCTGGGGTTGCCAGCCTCGTGACCTGGACACTGAAGAGAAGGAGCATAAGGGAGGAGGCATTTGTGGGGTGAGCATCTCCAGCTCAACAGAGACCTGAGGCCACCTTGAGCGACATCGTCCCTGGGTGGAATGCAAGGGTGAGTGGCTGGGGTCTTACCTGTGCTGAACGGGACACAGCAGCAGGTATGTGATGACTTACTGGGGGCTGCCGGCTCAGGACTTAGGCTGGAAACAAGGCTATTGAGTCCCCTCCACACAGGTGGCCTGTACCCCCCTTTTGGGTGAGGGACTGCCACAGGTACCTTCAGGGAAGGAGAACGTACTGTCTCTGGCCAGAGAACCTTTGACAAGGAAAGCAAAGGTCACGGGAACAATTCCTTCCTTTCACGCTCAGCGACCTGGCAGCAGTGCCCTGGAGCTGGTGGAGGGTGCAGCCCCTCCCAGGCCGCCCAAGACAAACACAGCAGTAGGAAGTTCCCACGCTCCCAGGCTGGAGGCTGGGCCGTCGGGCGGGGCCTCTGTGGCTGCAGGTGAGCCTGAGGCACCCTGTCTGGGGTCCACCTGCAGAGTGCCAGCTCCTTGCAGACCTATCCTGTGGAGTCTTTACCTGTACCGTGAGCCCAGCCCATCCAGTTCACCACCTCATCATCTTCATCCCACAGAACAGGAACCCAGAGAGGTTAAGCGACTTGCCTTGGGTCACACAGCCATGGAAGGAGTTAGGTTTGCAATTGGGTTTCTTTAGGCTCTTTAAATGCAGAGGGCTGGGCTGGAGAGATGGCTCAGCAGTTAAGAGCACTGGGCTGTTCTTTCCGAAGACCTGGGTTCAAATCCCAGCCCCCACATGGTGGCTAACAACCATCCATAACTCCAGTCCCAGGGAATCCGGCACCCTTTTCTGTCCTCTGTGGGCATTGCATGACCCTGGTGAACTTATACACATGCAGGCATAATAATAAAACACATAAAATTAATTAATTAAATGCAGTGAGCCCAGGTAGATGCCGTCAGGTCAATGGTTGGAGGGATTTTATGGAGCTGTATTTCAGCAGGGGTTCATATTAGCAGCGACCTCGAGCTCCAGAATGGATGATTGGGTCCCTAAAGCCACCTTTGGGGAATATTCTAGAAGGTGTCAGGACAGCAAAGACATGCTTGGTTGTAGAATGGACCTTCTGGAGGAACACAAAATTTCAGCACCCCAAATTTTGCCATTGTTACTTTTAAGGTTCCCTGGCCCTGGAAGATGTGGAGTTGGGGCGTCAGGTCCCTAAGCTGTCCATTGGTCCCCTTACCTTGAGTACACTGAGAAGTGTGTCCTGGCTGGGAATGCCTAGAAGTCTGGGTTGTCCCTCCCCTCCGACCGCATCTACTAAGTACCAGCTGTATGTGCTCGGGGTCCCTAGGCTGTGTAACGGATCCCTGTCCATGGCTGTGTACGGGATCCCCATCCTAGGCTGTGTACAGGATCCCCGTCCTAGGCTGTGTACGGGATCCCTGTCCTAGGCTATGTACGGGATCCTGGTCCACGCTGTGTATGGGATCCCTGTCCTAGGCTGTGTATGAGATCCCCGTCCTAGGCTGTGTATGGGATCCCCGTCCTAGGCTGTGTATGGGATCCCCGCCCTAGGCTGTGTACGGGATCCCCATCCTAGGCTGTGTATGGGATCCCCGTCCACACTGTGTCCATGGCGCAGCACTGGTCATCATTTGTCACTGCCTGTCCCCATGGACAGGATCTTGAGACTTTGAAGATCAGGGGCTGAGAACATTGGGTGTTCTGATCCTGGGGGGACACCTAGAAATGACCACATAGCTGCTTCCTGGCTCCCCAAAGACGTGGAGCCAGGAGCTGTCATGGTGGTTTTGAGGTCTTCTCCGTGCCCGTGCCGTGGACCCTCTCCCTTAGCCTCCACTGAGGTGGCTGATGTCAGGTCAGGCAACACTGGAGTTGGGGGCAAGAATTGGCTGCTGAGCCCAAATGAGGCGCAGAGCCAAGGGACAAGAGGAAGAGGCCTGGGACAGGGCAGGCCCTGGCTTTGTGGTTCCTGAAGAATTTTATCCTGGGCTCCTGTGTCAAGGCACTAGCTCTAGATTGCAAGGCTTCAGAAGCACCTGTCCTCTCCGGATGGGTGTCTGACCAAGTCCTGCCCCAGCCAGTGTTCTCTGCTCCCTGCTTGAGGCTGAGTCAGATTGAGGCAGGGCTGGATTAGTATGTTCTGAGCATGGGACAGCCCAGCCCGCTTTACAACGGTCAATTTGATGAAACAGAACTCTGGGCATGCCTGTGGGGACTATCTTGATTAGGTTAACCAGGGTGGGAAGAGCTGCCCACTGGGGGGCGCCCTTTCCTGGACTGGGGTCCTAGACTGTAGAAAAAGGAGAAATGGAGTTGAGAACCAGCATGCGTCGCTCTCTGCCACCTGGCTGCAGGTGCCTAGGCCTCCTGCAGCTTTGAATCCTTGCCATGATAGATCCTAACCTCAAACTGGGAGCCCGAATAAACCCCTGCTCCTTGAGTTGCCTTCGTCAGGGTGCTTTGTCACAGTTACGGGAAATGCAACGTGGACACACACACTGAGTGGCCCTTTAGCCACATTCACCTTCAGCTTACTTAAAATCACCTGCATTGTGCACCACCTGGGCTTCCATCATGAACTTCCCACACCTGTCTACCCATCCATCAGACATGTTCTGTACCAGCCACCCTTGCCTGAACCCCCCACTATCCATCTGTCCATCCACCCATCTATCCGTCTCTCCATCCACTATCCATCCCTCCATTCATGATATGTTCTGTACCACCCAACTATGTCTGAACTGTCTACCATCTACCCACACATCCATCCATCCGTCTATCCATCCATCCATCCACCCATCCACCCATACATCCATCCATTCATCCATCCACCCACCCACCCACCCACCCACCCATCCACCCATCCATCCATCCACCGACCCACCCATACATCCACCCATCCATCCACCCACCCACCCATCCATCCATCCATCCACCCATCCATCCACCCATCCATCCACCCATCCATCCATCCATCCATCCATCCATCCATCCATCCATCTATCCAACCACCCATCCATCCATCCATCCATCCATCCATCCATTCATCCATCCATCCATCCATCATCCACCCACCCACCCACCCACCCACCCACCCATCCACCCACCCATCCACCCATCCATCCATCCATCCACCCACCCACCCATCCATCCATCCATCCATCCACCCACCCATCCACCCATCCTTCCTTCCATCTATCCTTCCTTCCAGCTCATCCATACTCTCCCACCCACCCATCCATCCAACTAACCCACTGCTGACCAACTATGCATACACATACTTTTCACCATCAGTCCATGCAGTCAGATCCATCTGTCATCTACACATCTATCTATGCACACATTCACACATCTATCTTATTATCCACCATCACTGCATGTATGCCTTGTCCCTCATTCACCCACTCCCGTGTCCATCCTCCATCCTTCCATCTGTCCTCCACACATTGATCCATTCCCTTCTCCATCCCCATGCCTCTTATGATTTGAATGTGGAATGCTCCTACAGATGTATATGTCTTGATGTTAATTTCCCAGCTGATGATGTTGTTTTGGAAGGTTGTGGAACTTTTAGGAGATGGGGCCTAGATGGAGGAAGTGGATCACTGATCCCAGACCAATCCCTGGTTCCTGATCTGTGAGATGGGAGCGAGTCCTTCTGTGAAGCCTTTTCTCCTGTGATAGACTGTATCCCCTCAAACCATGAGCCACAACACACTTCTCCCTAACTTAGGTGTTTTGTCAATGAGAAAAGTCATTAATAAAACAGCAGCCTGTCCTCATCCACCAGCACCATATCCGTCCACCCTTCTATTCCAGAATCCATTAGCTATCCTCACATGTATCTTCTGTCATCAGAGCAACTCAACCACCCACCCATCCAGCTGTCTACACACTCACTTCTCATCCATCTTCCTGGGACAGCAGCACGCATGCTTGCTCCAAAGTGCCACAGCATGGCGGCCATGCTGGTGTCCTGCCTTTTTCCCCACCCTCCAGGCCTGAAGACAGACCAAGGAAAAATTCCAGAAACTTCAGTTTAGGGGAGACTAGCGAGTTTAATGGGCTTTGCTACAGAGCAAATGTGCCAAACCATCACTCACAAGGCCCTTTGGCACCCCCTCACATTCCCTGGGCTGGGTTCCCCAGAAGGCATCTGATGTCTGATGTCTGATGGACAGGGCCAGTCCATTTGGAAGAAAGCCCATTCTAGGAGCTGGAGAGATGGCTCAGTGGTTAAGAGCGCTGACTGCTCTTGCAGAGGACCCAGGTTTGATTCCAAGCACCCACATGGCGGCTAAGAACCATCTTTAACTCCAGTTCCAGGGAAATCCAACACCCTCTTCTGACCTCCTCGGCATTGCACAACATGGATGCACCAACCTACATGCAGACAGTACACTCATACACATAAAAAAAAGAAAGCCCATTCTATGACACACCATCCATCCACACATGCTTCTGCTTGCCTGCCTACCTATCCATCTAACCATTCATCCACCCATCCACCCAATTATCCATCCATTCATCCATCCATCTGTCCATCCACCCAATTATCCATCCATCCATCCATTCGTCCATCTGTTCATCCATCCATCCACCCATCCACCCAATTATCCATCCATCCGTCCATCCATCCATCTGTTCATCCATCCATCCACCCATCCACCCAATTATCCATCCATCCGTCCATCCATCCATCTGTTCATCCATCCATCCACCCATCCACCCAATTATCCATCCATCCATCCATCCATCCATCCATCCATCCATCCATCCATCCATCCATCTGTTCATCCATCCACCCAATTATTCATCGATCCATCGATCCATCGATCTATCCATCCATCCATCCATCCATCCATCCATCCATCCATCAATCCATCCATCCATCCATCCACCCACCCAATTATTCATCCATCCATTGATCTGTCCACCCATTGATTGATCCATCCATGCATCCACCCAATTATTCATCGATCCATAAATTCATCTGTGGTGGTCTGAATGAGAACTCCACTGGGAGCTACGTGGTATGCGCGTGGCCATGCATGGGTCTGCTGCACTGAAGGGTGGCCATCAACTTTGAATCTTTTTGCTGTGGCTCCCACCTGAGGTCAGGTACCTCATGCCCTAACACATGTGTTCACACACCAGTATTCACACAGGGACTCATTCACTCACGATCACACCCCCAACTTCACTCCCACAATTCATGTACACACACATACACATTCACATTCACACACACATACACAGTTGCTCACATTCACACATGTCCACACTTATTCTCTTTCACTCAGCCCATTCCCATGCTCACAAGGCTGCACAGCCTCAGCCAGGCGGCCTGCTATCTCTGAGTCTTATTTCCTTTTTAATTTAAGGAAGATGGCAACTGGGCATCAGCGGTGCCTAGAGGGGTAGGAACCAGGGGGACCCGGACTGTCCCTGCCTCAGCACTCCTCCACCCGCAGGGACTGACCCCAGCTGCTTCTCAGTGGGGGGGGGCAGGTGTCATTTCATCACGGAAGCATCAGATACTTTAATTGCCACCCTGGTCTGAGATAAGGTCCTGGGCTCTGCATTCCTTAGGAAGTAATTCCCTGCCCATTAGCTGGGACGTATGCAAAGTGTGACTTTGGATATGTTCTGAGGACTACCGTGGTGGCTAACTGGGGTCCTAGTGGTCCCTAGGAAGGGCAGAGAAGGAAGGTGAGGAGGGCCGTACTGTGCCTGCTGACCCCTGTGTGACCTCCAGCAAGCCCGCTGCTGTGACCTGAGCCATGGGCCGCTGGATCTTGGCTTTGCCAGTGCTGGCTCAGGTGGCTTCAGGATCTTGGTGAATAGCCCTGTGCCTCAGTTTCCCCACTTATAGAAAGAGGATAACCACTTTCTTGGGCTCAGGGCTCTATGAGTCTGGCTTCCTTTGGAAGTTGGGAAACCCTTGGCTTAATCTGCTCCCACGATGCCCAGCGGGTCACTGTGGAGACTGTCCTGCCTCACCTCCCCTGGGCACCTCTCTCACCTTTACCTGTTGTGGGAGGTGTTGTTTTTTGTTTTATTTTATTATTTCTGTCTTTTTGAGACAGGGTCTCCCTGTAACCCCAGCTGGCCTGGAACTCACTATGTAGAGCAGGCTGCCCTTGAACTCACAGGCATCTGCCTGCCTCTGCCTCCAGAGTGCTGGGATTGAAGGGGTGTGACACCACACCCTGCTGGGAGGTATTCTTTTTATATATTTTTTAAATTAAATTTTTTATGTGTTACAGGAAGAGATTGAGAAGCTCCAAAAGGAAGGAAAATACTAAAGAAATCAGAAGAAGAAATGAAAAAGGAAATTAAACACTCATCCAATCAAGAGGAAAGGAATGGAAAAAGCCTCAGAAGCAGAATGGAGGAAGCAGAACAAAGAATATCAGACCTGGAAGATAACACAGAACAACTAAAAACTTCAAGGAAAGATTATGAAAAATTTAAAATTACACAAAAGTGGAACAACCAGGAACTGTGGGACACTATGAAAAGATCAAACCTCCTCATCATAGGAATAGAGGAAGGAGAAGAATCCCAAGAGAATGGTATTGATCAGATCTTCAACAGAATAATAGATGAAAACTTCCCCAAACTAAAAAAAGACAAACCAATACAAATAGAAGAAGCACATAGAACTCCAAACAGACAAGATCAGAAAAGAAACTCTCCACACCACATCGTAGTTAAAATGCTAGACACTGAAAACAAACACAAAATCCTTAAAGCCACAAGAGAAAAACAACTGACCTATAAGGGGAAACCTATCAGAATTACAACTGACTTCTCAATGCAACCTATGAAAGCAAGAAGAACCTGGAGCAAAGCATTCCCAGTGTTAAAGGACAACAGATGCCAACCCAGGTTACTATACCCAGCAAAAATGACGATTATAATTGGAGAGAGAAAAATCTTCCATAACATAAACAAGTTGAATGAATTGAAAAAAAAGAAAAAAAAAATTTTATGTGTATGAGTGTACTGTCTGCATGTAGGTTTGTGCACCTGTGTCATGCAATGCCACGGAGGTCAGAAGAGGGTGTCGGATTCCCCTGGAACTGTAGTTACAGATGGTTCTCAGCTGCCATGTGGGTGCTGGGAATCGAACCCGGGTCCTCTGCAAGAGCAGTCGGCACTCTTAACCACTGAGCCATCTCCCCAGCTCCTGGGAGGTTTTCTTAAGCTGAGGTTCCATCTGGGTCTGACCAGAATTCAGTGGGCCTCTCTCCACCATTGCCTGACCTGAGGGAGGAAGCCCGAGGGAGGCAGCAGCTTTATTAAGTTTGTTGGCAGCTGGGCCAAGAAAGCCACAGCCTCACGCTGGCCACAGACGCGTGCTGAAGAGGGAGCAAGCGCCTGGGAGTGTGGCAGTGTGGCCGCGAGGGTGTGGCAGTGTGGCCGCGAGGGCGTGGCAGTGTGGCCATGAGGGTGTGGCAGTGTGGCCATGAGGGTGTGGCAGTGTGGGCCCAAACACAGGGCTGGGGCTCAGACAAGCAGGCTGAAGTCTCTCCAACAGCTTTCCTCTTATCCTCTTAGCTTCCAGCCGCCAGGCTGAGCTCTGGGTCTCCAGCCCCCCCACCCCAGCCCCCCTGCAGCCTCACATAGGCAGCTGTACACTGAGCTCCCTGAACGTCGCCCAGAGGTCCTGGCTTCTCCTTCCCTGTCCCCAATCCTATCTGACTTTGTGTCCCCTACCCCCATCCCCAGGAAATGCCACTGTAGATGCAAGTGCCTAGCCCGCAGGCTCACCACCAAGCCCTTCCTGCCTCCAACACCCAGACTGAGACTGGTCCCCACTCTTCAGTGTCCTTTAAACCCACCACATCATAGCTCTTTTCTCAAAGCCTCCATATGTCTCTAGCCTTAGACCCCACCTGCTGCGGTCCATTCATCACACAGAGGCCCTTGGAATCCAGCCCAGGACTGGCCTCTCTGGGCACAGCTCGCCTTGGTTTCCAGTATACTAGTACCCCTGTGTTAATTCTAGCCTCTCTAGCAAGCCCATTCTTTCCAGCCCCAGGGCCTTTGCACTCACAGTTCCCTCTGCTTAGAATGTCCTTTCTCCTCTTACCAGGCTGTTGGCATTTTCTTGTCTAGGTCTCTTCCGGGGTCTCCTCCTCAGGGGCCTTCAGAGTGTTCCTTGAGCAGGTCCACTGTCACTTCCCTTCCCCCAGCCGTGGCTCTCTTGTCACACTGTCATCTTGGTTTATTTCCTTAACTCTTCATCATCCTCTCCTAGGGGAAAAATCTGCACAAGGAGTTTTTGGCATCACTGTCCTTTGGGGTCAGCAGGTCCCACAAGTTCATGAGCGGACACTTTATAGAAGGATGGATGAATGGATGGACGGACAGATGGATGGATGGATGGGTGGGTGGGTGGATGGATGGATGGGTAGGTGGGTGGATGGATGGATGGATGGATGGATGGGTGGGTGGGTGGATGGATGGGTGGGTGGATGGATGGATGAGTGGATGGACGGATGGGTAGGTGGATGGATGGATGGGTGGGTGGATGGGTAGGTGGATGGATAGATGGATGAGTGGATGGACAGATGGGCGGGTGGATGGATGGATGGATGGGTGGGTGGGTGGAAAAATTAATGGATGGGTGGATGGGTAGATGGATACATGAATAGATAGATGGATGGATGGATGAATGGGTGGGTGGATGGATGGATGGGTGGATGGAAGGATGGGTGGATGGGTGGGTGGGTGGATGGATGGATGGGTGAGTATGGATGGATGGATGGATGGGTGGGTGAGTGAGTGGATGGGTGGATGGGTGGATGAGTGGGTGGGTGAGTGGATGGGTGGATTGGTAGATGAATGTGTGGGTGGGTGGGTGGGTGAGGGGATGGGTGGATGATGGTGGTGGATGGATGGATGTATGGGATGGGGGAGGTGGGGGATGGTGGGTGGATGTGTGGATGGATGGGTGCGGTGGGTGGTGGTGGGATGGTGGGTGGTGGATGGGTGGATGGATGGGTGCGTGGATGGATGGATTGGGGTGGATGAGTGGGTGGAGGGTGGTAGGGGGGGTTTTGGGTGGGTGGATGGGTGGGGGTGGGTGGATGGGGTTTGGGTGGGTGGGTGGTTGGAGTGGTGGATGGAATTGGGTGAGTGGATGGATGGATGGGTGGGTGAGTGGGTGGATGGGTGGAGTGTGGGTGGGTGGGTGAGTGGATGGGTGATTGATGGATGAATGTGTGGGTGGGTGAGTGGATGGTGTGGATGGACGTGGTGGATGGGTGAGTGGATGTTGGGTGGGTGGGTGTGAGTGGATGGGTGGATGGGATGAATGTGTGGGTGGTTGAGTGGATGGGGTGGGTGGATGGGTGGTGGATGGGTGGTGCATGGGATGGATGGAGTGGGTGGATGTGGGTGGATGGTGGGTGGATGGGGGGGTTGGGGTGGGTGATGGGTGGTGGATCGGGTGAGGTGGTTGCTGGAGTGGATGAGTTGGATGAATGGATGGTGGGTAGATGGATGGTGGGATGATGGGTGGATGGGTGGTGGGTGAGTGGATGGGTGGGTGGGTGGGTAGGTGGATGTGGGTGGATGGGTGATATGGAATGGATGGTAGATAGATGATGGATGGGTTGGGGGTGGGTAGGTGGAGTGTGGTGGGTGGATGGGTGGGTAGTGGGGGGTGGATGGGTGGATGATGGGTGGATGGATGGGTGGATGGGGTGGTGGGTGAATGGGTGGGTGGATGGGTGGTGGATGGGTGACGTGGATGGGTGGGTGGAGTGGGTGATGGATGGGATGGATTGGATGGTGGATGGATGAGTAGTGGGTGGTGGTGGATGGGTGGTGGATGGGTGGAGGATGGGTGGATGGTGGATGGGTGGATGGGTGGAGGATGGGTGAGTGGTGGATGGATGTGGTGGATGGGGTGGATGAGGGGTGATGGGTGGATGGGTGGGTTGATGGGTGGGTGGGTGGGTGAGTGGATGGGTGGATTGGTGAATGAATGTGTGGGTGGGTGAGTGGATGGGTGGGTGGATGGATGGGTGGATGGGTGGGTGGGTGGGTAGGTGGATGGGTGGGTGGATGGGTGGGTATGTAAATGGATGGATGGATGGGTGGGTGGGTGGATGGTTGGGGGGTGGATGGGTGGGCGGATAGGTGGACAGATGGGTGGATGTGTGGGTGCGTGGGTGGGTGGGTGGATGGATACACGGAGGATGAATAGATGGATGGCGGGTAAACAGCATGGTTCTGGAGTGGAGGAAGCAGGGATTCTTGAGCCAAAGCCAGACATCACCTCGCAGAGCCCACAGCTGCTAGTGAGCCATGGACCTGAGGAATTCCAAGACCTCCAGTCCTCACCCCAGACCTGTGTCAGCTGCCCACCATCTGTGCCCACATGAAGAGCTGGGGACCTCAGACCTTGGCCTTTTGGGCCGTGTCCACTGTACTGGGGTCCCGGCCTCGCCTCATCCTCTCTTGGCTGTGGACACAGAAGGTAGCCCAGGTCCACTGCTCGCTCTCCAGTGCCAGGCCTGCTGTCCTGGCTTTACAGAGCAGTGTTCATTTTGCCTGACAGCCTTGCTCAGTGGCCCTTGGTGGGGACCCAGTGACTCCTGTGAACATTCCTCTCCATGGATCAATCTCCAGGACCCAGGTTCCCACAGCAAGACTCGTCTGGGGTTGTGACTTGTTGGTCCTGCTTCTGCTCTGCTGTGGGAGACCCGACTCTGCTCAGCCCTTTGCAGGGAACCTCACAGCCCAGCCAGACAGGATGCAGGCATTCACAGGTCAGCACACAGGCACTCAGAGGGGACTGCCCTACCCATGATCAGTCAATACCGTCAAGGGTGACCAGGTCTAATTAAAGGGAACATTAAGCAGGGCCCTTTAAGCCTAGCCATTTCCTCGAGTCCCCTTGGGTACTCACGAATTCCCCTGAAGAAAGAGCAGAGATTGAGGGGAGGGGGATCAACAGCTTGACTCCACCTCCTGCCCCCCCCCATGCATATCTGCAACTCCATCTCAGCAGTAGGTTAAGACCCAGGGAAATTTTCCCAGCCCCTGATTCCTCGAGTGTTTAATGGGAACCCTGCCCCTCCTACTCCCCCCACACTCTGGAGAGGGAGAAGGGAAAGTGATTCAGAACCAAAGAGTTAGCAAGTGAGGGGCTGAGCTGGTGCTGGGAGAACTGAAGGCAGCTTCACAGTGTGCGGATGTTGAGTGCCTTCTGTGTACCAGGCACTGTTCTAGGCTCTAGGCAGGATGAAGCTGGACAGGGCTTCACCACGAAGCTAATTTCCATTCTTCTCTAGATCAAAAACACTGCATTCAGCAGCTGCCTTCTGCCTGTGTGTGTGTGTGTGTGTGTTTATGTAAGCATATGTGTGCATGCATACATGTGTATAGCTGGTGTGCTCCAGAAGGACTTCATGATGAAGCTGGGAGCCTGTCTTGCTGAATAGGTCAGATCCCAGACATTCCCAATGATCCCTGGCCAGAGGCCCAGATCAAGGATTCTGTGATCCACTAGTCATGCCTGCTGTAAATACGGGGTGGGCAGCACTGGCACATGAGTTCCGCATTGGGCATGAGCTGGTCATGTTCCAGAATATAAATTGAAATTTAAAGGAAAATAATCATGAAGGGAACTAGACAAAGCCCTTGAACTTTCTCGATTTTTTTTGTGTGTGTGTGTGTGTATGAGTATTTTGCCTGCATATATGCAAGTGCACCTGTGTCATGCAATGCCCTCAGAGGCCAGAAGAAGGCATCAGATTCCCTGGAACTGGAGTTATAGATGGTTGTTATCTGCCATGTGGGTGCTGGGAACTGAACCTGAGTCCTCTGCAAGAGCAGCCAGTGCTCCTAACTGCTGAGCCATCTCTCCAGCCCTGAGATAGGGTCTCTCACTGAGCCTGGAGATCACTGAGTCTGCTAGACTATTGTCTGTCAAGCCTCAGGAATCCTCTTGTCTCTGCCCTTCCAGGACCAGAGTTACAGGTGTGCAGCACCATGCTAGGTTTCTACTTGGGTGCTCATGAGTGGGTGACAGGCTATTTCCAGACTGAGCAGTCTTTGCAGTCCAAAGTCTGATTTATACTAAAGTGTTGAGTGGCTCTGGTATTCACGGAACACTATCACAGAGTGTCAGTTGCTACCTGTGTGGTCACAGGGCTAATAGTGGCAGTGACTCCTGTGGCTCAGTCACGTAACAAAATACCCCACCATGTCTAGCCACAACACCCGGGGGGGGGGGAGCAAAATGCAAAGTAGAGCTTCTGCAGAAGGGGCGTAACTTCCACATCATTATTAGAAAAACCGTGAAATCAACATCAACCAAGTGTGTCAGTACCAGCCACCTCTGCTCACAGCAGCTTGACACAGCTCCTCCAAGAGCCCTCTGCTCTGTCGGTTGAAGGCCAGTTACTTCTCAAGTTCCCTGTAGGGTCTCAGCAGCTGAGACTCAGCTGTGGGCCTTGTGTCCCTAGAGGGGGCTCTGGAAAAGTGCCTGTCCTGGTTATCTTTGCTGCCTGTAGATAGGGCCCTGCCGTCTCTGAGAAGCTCTGCGGTCCTTACAGGAATCTGTTCTGTTCTCAAAAGGCTCTTCTCCTCACTGTTTGACCCTCTGGTCACCCCGCTGTGGCCAGCCTGAGAGATGCCCTGCTTTGTACAAGGCCATGTGTTGGCACCAGGCCTGCCTGGTTACTGCCTCTTAACTCGGACAGGTCAGCTGTGCCATCTGTGCTGGTTTGAATGAGAACATCCCCCATAGGCTCCAAGTATTCAGACATGTTGTCCCCAGTTGGTGGTGGTGTTGTGGGAGGCCTTAGAAGGCGTGGCCATGCTGGAGGAAGCATGTCACAGAGGGCGGGCTTAGAGAGTTCAAAAAGCCTTGCCAGTCTCCAGCCACCCTCTGCTTTCTGCTCCTGCTCCGGCACCTCCAGCCACCATGCCTTCCCGCCACGATGGACTCTAATTCCCCTGGAACCACAAGCTCAAATAAACTCTTCCTTTCCTAGGTTCCCGTGGTCATGGTGGTTCTATCACAGCAACAGAAAAGTGACTAATGCACCATCTAACAGCATCGTCATCAAAATCAACTCGTGATGCTCAACAGGGCAGTGTGTGTGTGCTGGAGTGTGTGGAAATCAGAGGTGGGATGTGCAGCTCTCTCAGAATCCCACCAACCAACATAGATTAAAACTTGATTCTGTTTCTGTGGGATCACAGGTGGTTGGACTAACTGGGGTGGGTGGTGGCCTTGAGATGCAATTCTGGCTCTGCTGTACAGGAAGCAGCTTGATGATGGTGATGGTGATGGTGATGGTAATGGTGATAATAATGGTGACTGTGGTAATGGTTATAATGGTGATAATAGAGAGAAGAGGCCATTGTCATCATCACCATCATTGACAACATCACCACCATTGCCACTGTCACCACCATCGCCACCATCATCACCATCACCACCACCACCACCACCACCACCACTACCACCACCATCACCACCACCACCACCATCACCACCACCAATTATCCCATCACCATCACCCACCACCACCACACACCCCACCACCACCCACCCCACCACGGACCCCCACCAAAACCACCCACCATCACCACCACCACAAACCATCACACACCACCACACACACATCCCACACCCCCCACACACATCCCCCTCACCTCCCCATCACCACACACACATCACCACCACCATCACATCACCACCACATCCCACCAGCACCACCACACACCAACATCCTCAGACCAGACCACACCAGCACCCACAGCCCACCACCGCCACATAACAACCAGCGCACCACACACCAACCCACATCACCAGCAGCACCCCACCACTTCATCACCTTATCACCACCACCACCAGCCACATCACCACCACCACCACCTGCATCAGCACCATCACTACCAGCAGTCATAGCACTATCTCGCCACACACACCACACCATCACCACCACCACCACACCCCCACCCACCCCACCACCCCCCCACCACCACAATCACCTCCACTCACCACCACCAGCAGAGATCCACTCACGATACACCCTGCACTACACCACCACACCGCCTCCACCATCACCATCACCATATCACATCACCATCTCCTTCACCATCACCTTCACCTTTACCATCACCATCACCATCCCACCACACAAGTCACCACCAAACACCACAAATACCACCACCAACACCACCACTACCATCACCACACCACCACCATCATCCGCACACACTCCATACACATCACACACACACCATCACCACAAGCTATCATCACAACCATCACCATCACAACCACAATCACCACCACCACCCGCCATCATCACCATCTCAACATCACCACCAACCACCATCACCACCACCACCACCACATCAGAATTCATTCACCACTATCACCTCCACCACCACCATCACCACCCGCATCATCACCAACACCACCCCACAACACCACACCACCACACCATCAACTATCCACCATCACCATCATCACCCACAACATCACCATCATCAATTACAAAATCGCCTCCCTTTCCTCCTCATTCTCACCATCATCACCATCATACCAGCATTCATCACCATCACCATCACAATCACCACCCTACCACCAACCACCAACCCACACCAGCAACAAACTACCACCACCACCACCACCACCACCATCATCATCACCATCACCATCATCACCACCATCACCACCACCACCACCTCCACCATCACCATCACCACCCCCATCACCACTGTAAGCTGGCACTTTGAGTGTAGAGGACAGGCAAGAGGACATCACAGGGACAGATTCTGATTTCTATGCCCTCCCAGCAAGTCCCAGTTGGGTTTGGGGGGTCACAGACCAACCATAAGTGAAGAGTTCTCCACTCAAAGTGAAGCTATGTTGGGCTGGGTCTCAGGAGCTGTACAGGACTGGGGGATGTGGCCCGGGCTGGCACGGGTCCTCCCAGCTGCCTCTGGACAGGGCTCTGGAGGACTGTGAGCAGGCCAGCTGGGGTCTCGGGCATCGCCAGTTCTCCCTGCTTGGGCGACTTCAGCTGGGCCTCCTCTCTCTTCACCTCTGCTTCCATCTCTAAAATGGGGACCACTGAGACCTCCAGCTCTGCTGTCAGCCGGTCACTTGGCGCTGCTCTGAGCAGCCAGTAGGTGGTGCTGGTGGGCAAGCGGGAGGGAAGGGGGCCCAGTAGGAAGCAGGACCAAGGGCAAAGCCCAGGGGGGGGGGGGGGGCTGTCAGGATTCCCTGAGAGGGAGGATCCCTCATCCTCTTTGGGCAGGCAGGCAGGCAGCTGTCCACAGACCTCTCCAGCACGGTGACCCCTGAGAGGGTCACCCTGCTTCTTGAATGGGGCCTGACACCCCCCCCCCCGCCTTCTCCTTGGGTTTGTCCCAGAGTGCCACCCTCCGAACTGCTGCCATTTCTGCCCAGGAGCTGAGTTCGCCCGAAGCCCCTCCCCTCGCCTCCCCTCCTCTCTCCCTTCCACTCGGCAGCTGGAGGAAGATTCTAGAGAGGAAAATAGGCACTCTCCCTGCCATGCCCAGGGCCCCCAGCCCTTGGGGTGAAGCCTTGCCAAGGCCTGCAGGGCCCACAATGCCCTTCTGCCGCCACTTCAGGGCCCCTGTTGTACAGGAAACTCTTCCGAAGGTTCTGGTAAGGCCACAGTTGTTATACCTCAGGCATGCTGTAATGGGGTGATGAAGAGAATAGGTGAATGAATGCTTTCTCATCTCCACAGCTCCAAGGTTACTGATGGTGTTGGCAGAGAACAGCCCCACAAATGGGACCCCTGTGAGTTGGGACTCCCAGCTTACCCAGGGCAGGCCTTAAATCAATCGGGGTACCTGTCTGTGACCTCTGTCCTGGCCTTAGCGCTGGAGGAAGAAATGTGGGTATGGAAGACAGAAGTCCCTGCCTACCAGGAGTTCCTGCCTACAGGAAGCCCCACCTAGCAGGAGGCTCCACCCATCACGAGGCCACGCCCACCAGGAAGCCTGGCCCACCTGTGTTCTCTGCCTTCAATGGCTGTATAACTCACCCCAGAAAGAGAGCCTGCCAGAGACCCTGTGACCCGCCAAGAGTCTCTCCTTTTGAGCTGTAACTCTCTCCACACTACTTGGAGGAAGGGAGGGTGAGAAGGAAGGGAAAAGGGAAGGAGGGAGAGACAGTCGCCACGTTGGAGCTGGTACATCCTCAGCCCGGCGCCGTCCAGCCTGGACCTGCCCAGTCCGGAGCTCAAACCGCACAGAGCACAGACAGCTGCCAGGTGCCCAGCTGTCGCACAGAGCGCAGACAGCTGCCAGGTACCCAGCTGTGCGCTACCTTGCAGGGGGCAATGTATTAGGGTGGCACACCTAGATCAGTCCACCCCTGTCCCCACCCCTGCCACTATCTGGGGACTACGGCAAAGGTCTCCCAGGCAACTCCCTCACGTCCCCAGGGCTCATCCCATATGGCAGAGTTAAGGTCAAGCTTGCGTCTTCCTGGTGGCCTGGCCTGGCCTGGGACGCCCTCCAGGACAGCCACCATCCAGGACACAATGGGTCAGTACACTGTGGCAGTCACATTGCAAAGCAACAAGTGTTGACAGCTGTATCAGAGGAAGGAGAAGGGAAACCAGGGTGTGCACGCAGGTGCAGGCTTGGCCAGGAGGAAGAAGACAGGATGAGTCCCTGGCCAGGCAGCCAGGGAGGTGTGCCCGGAGCTCGGACTTCTGTAAAGTGGCCAGGTGACGAGCCCAGCTAAGGGGAGTTGGAGAGCCATTGGCTGGGGCTTAGTGTGCAAGAAGCTTCTGATCCGGATCAGATCTGGGTGAAATCTACACAACCACCCACAAACAGCACACCTTGGCTGGGATTGGCCATCCCCAGCAGCACACAGCCCAGCCCTTTCCAGCCCTGACTCCCTCTGCCAGCCTCAGCGTGCGGAATGCCAGCCGACACTGAGGGTGGGAAGGCTAGCCGGGCTGGGCTGCTGCACTCCCCTCTTAGAAGATTCCACAGCTTCAGAGCCCCTGGAAGTCCAGCAACTGTCCCCAAGTCTAAGTCCCCTTCTCCCCATCCTGGCTCCTTCCCATCTCTTCCTTGGCCTCCATCATGCCCAGGCACGAGCCCGGTGCTAGGAATGTCTCCCATTAGGACTTCCTCAACTGGCCGCAGACCCAGAGGGCAACTAGTCAGTCTCTGGCTGGCCTGTTGGTGGCAGTCCCCGGAGAACTTTGTGAAATGGGGCTGTGAGACAGAATCCGGGTAGGGGATAAGTGTGCTGCAATCCACTAGTGATGTCTGCTATGCATGCAAGAGAGGGAGCCAGGGCCCTGTGCTCTGTCTCTGTGGATCATTATCACTTAGCCAGGCCTCTAACTTGTCCCAAATACTGCTAGAGGCCATTCGGGAACGGCCCGGCTGTCCTGACCATGAGAACATAGACCCTGAGGTCTCAGCTCTTCAGAACGTCCACAGCCTGGTTTTCTATGATGTCATTCTGTACCATTCTGTCCCCTCTTTGCTTTGGCTGCTGGGGAGCTCAGAACAGAGCTCCAGGCTTGCTCTTAGATGACACATTAGCCCCGAGACACGAGCATTTCTGTCATCTGCTCCTGTGGGCTCCTCAGCCTCCGGCGCTGCATCCCGTGGAGCAAGCCGGACGCAAGTTATCAACTATAAATAAAACCAAAGCTTCCGTCCTGGCTTGCACTTGAGTTTCCTGGTGAATTTTTTTAAGTCTCTAATCAACGGAGTCGGGGTGGTGGTGACTCCTAACGGAAGGTGACATCACCATCAATTGGCACGAGGAGCAGGCCCCAGACCTGCGGGCGCGGGTGGGCCCTGAATACCCCCATTGTGAAGGCTAACTTCATCACACAAGGTCCAGCGCGGTGGAATTTTAAATGGGGATTCTGTGGTTTCTGCCCTCAGAGCAGCGCATACACAGGCAGCTGCGGTCGGTCTGCTTCCTCTCAGGCTGCAGCCCTGGCACGTGGCCAGCGCAGTGACTACCCCTTCCATCCTGAGTCACCGTCATTCTAAACTCTGATTCAGTCTCTTTAAAGGGACAGCAGAGCTGACTTGTCCAGGGCCAGGAGAGGGAGGCCGGTCAGGGGAAGAGCCTCCAGGGAGGGGGCCAAATAAGAGGAAGCCAGGGTGCTCTGCAGGCGCCTGGGCAGCGGCCCATCCCCTGGCCCCAGGATGGAGGGGGTTTCCTGCCTCCCCCAGGCAGAGGAGCCGGTGAAGCACACAGTGGCCTTCCTTTCTGCCCTGCCAGGATGGGCTCAGAAGCCAGGTGGGAGGCTCGGAGCCCCCTTGGTCTGCCTCCTGCTTGACCCTTGTTCTCACCCCTTGCTTGGTGAACTTCCAGAGCATCCTGCTTGGAGTGGCTTCCCGGGCAATTCTGCTGCCACCTGAAACCCACGCAGGTCGCGCTGCTCTCTGCTCAGTGTGTGGTCCCGTGTTCCTCAGTTTAGCACCACCTTCTCCCTGCCAGACTGGGCTGGCACTGCAGTTCCAGCAGTAACTCAGGGCCCTAACGCCTTTCTTCCCTGCATTGCAGACTGGGGCACCCCAAGGGCACGTGGCCTGGCTGGGCCACAGCTCACACCTGGGTAGTCAATTGAAGGAACGAATGGGGTGCTGACTGCAGAAACACAGCGCAGCCCCCAGCAAGGGCCTCAGGCAAGCGGGAGGGGTGGGCAGCCCTTCCCTGGCCAAGAGGAGCTGGAGGGGCGGAGGGCTGAGTGGACAGGTCATGGTGAAAGTGGTCACTCCCGGGTCGGGGCCCCTGGGGCCGGGCCTGCAAGTCCAGCCTCGTGAAACCAAAGAATGCCTTTTCCTCCTTCCTTCTGTGTGACTCACACTTTCGTTTTGAAGTTCTCTGCTGGTCCCCTGAGGTTGGGCAGTGGTCAGGCCAGCGCAGCAGGGCGTGGTCAGCTGCAGGAAGCCAGGCTGAAATTTCATTCACAAAAAAAAAAAAAAATTGCTATAAGCACGAGGGCTCCTTGGCGTCGTCAGCGAAAGCCGTAACTCGGCACAGCACAGGGTGAGCAGCCAGAGAGACGTAGATACAGGAGCCTAGCCAATCAGGGAGGTCCAGGTTCAGTTGAGAGACATTGACCACTGGTCTCCCATAAATTCATACACACATGTACATGTACACACACACAAACATACTATGCACATACATAGACACACACCACACAACACACTGGGTACACACGCCATACAAGTGCACCATGCACGTATGAACACACACCACACAGACACATCATGCACACACATATACACAGACACACAAAGGCACACAGATGAACACACACACACACACACACACATACACACACACATAAACTCTGCAGTGAATTTCTGCATCCTGTTGAGGTTCTACAGCCCCTAGGCCCAGTTCCTGGTCCCTAGGTTTGCCCAGTTCCTGGGTGTTTGAAGTGCACAGAGGTGGTGGAGGCTTGTGGGACATGCGGGCCATGTGTGTACATCCACAAATCCAGAGCCTGTTCACCTGGGTCTTTTCCTTCTGCCCGTCTCCCTGGTGCCTCCTGGCTGGCCCTCTTCGGGGGGCCATGACAGGGACAGGAACTGGACTTGAAGTACATGGTCCCATCCTGGACCCCCTGACTGCTCCTGCTCCCACACAGAGCTGGGAGGTCAGGGGCTGAGGTGGGAGAACCAGCCTTCTGCCCAATGCACCCAGGTTTCTTATTGGCCTGTGTCTGTCTGTCTGTCTGTCTGTGAGGCTGGAGGGGTAGGAAGGTGAGGGGGGGGACAAATGAGGAACACCAGGGTGCAGATCTCAGTTGGAGCCAGAGTCCCCTCCTGGGAGTGTCTTTCCACCTGTCTTGGGGGCCCTGGAGATCACCATCACCACTAGATCTTCATTCACCAGCTTTGTGGTGGCTCTGGGGCCATCAGTGACTTTCTTGGGGTTCTGCCCTCTGCAGCTGCTGGCTCCATGGGAGAAGCCATTGGGTCACCCACCTGGTGATAACCAGGCAGAATAATTCAGACTTAATCAGTAAAGACACCGAGAGGGTGGTCAGGTAAGGCCCCTGGGAAGAGGCTGTCCTGAGCAGGCCTGTGGGGAGGGATGAGGAGACGTCAGCTGAGGAGACGGAGGGAAAGAGAGGCTGAGAGGGGGGCCCTGGTATCTGCAGGGCTCCAATGCATACCCGAACATGGGGTATTAGAGGCCTGAGGCCATCTGGGAGGGAATCCCGGACCATCGGGACAGCTCCTGAGATGGAGAGAGGTGAGCTGGGGCTGGACTGTGTGCAGTGGGAGCCAGGGCTGGACTGTGTGCACTGGGGGCCAGGGCTGGACTGTGTGCAGTGGGAGCCAGGGCTGGACTGTGTGCACTGGGAGCCAGGGCTGGACTGTGTGCAGTGGGAGCCAGGGCTGGACTGTGTGCAGTGGGAGCCAGGGCTGGACTGTGTGCAGTGGGAGCCAGGGCTGGACTGTGTGCAGTGGGAGCCAGGGCTGGACTGAGCACAGGTGCCCAGTGAATGGATGGTTGGCACAGGCTTCTCTTGCTTCCAGATGGCTTCCTGAGGCATCCTGGGACCAGGGAGGCAGTAGGGCTGGCAGGGAGATAAGGCCACCTTTCTGCCAAGACCCTGGAGGGCTGTGTTGCTCAGGGCTGCCTGCTGTCCACTGGGTGGACAAGGCTGGCAGAGAGCTGGGGTTTGCTTCCAGACATTGCTGGATGGAATGGGAAACTTCACCTTGGTCCATCTGGGCCGTTTGGGCCAGGGGTGTGTGTGTGTGTGTGTGTGTGTGTGTGTGTGTGTGTGTGTATGTAGTGGTCTGTCTGAGTCTTAAACTTGGAATCTAGGCCTGGTCCTTCCCTGTGAAGCAACACCCCTAGACTCTGCCCAGAGACATCTCAGAGCTCTCTGGCTCCAGTCCCTCCATTCCAGGCTCTGGAGCTGAGAAGAACAGGAGCCGGGTGACCCTGAGCTGCCGTGGGGGGCTCCTCTGGGCTGGTGGAGCCGGATCCTCGCTCCTTTTATTGCCAGCTATGTTCGCATGTCTCTGTCTGTCACACGGCCACTGCAGCCTTTGGGCCCTGCAAACCATTGCTACTAGCTTTTCCCCCGTCACAGAGTTGCTGCTGGAGAACGGCAAAGGAGAAAATTCAGGGCTGGAGCGGTGGCTCCATCGATAAGAGTGCTTGCTGCTTTTTCAGAGGACCCTGGTTCAGTTCCCAGCACCCAGCTAGCTCACAGTTACCCGGAACTGCAGCTCCAGGGTAGCCGATGCCCTCTTCTGGCTGCTGAGAGCACTGCACTCACTCATACACATACACACACACACACACACACACACACACACACAGACACACACACACATACACAGACACACACACACAACTAAATAAATAGAAAGAAAGAAAGAAAGAAAGAAAGAAAGAAAGAAAGAAAGAAAGAAAGAAAGAAAGAAAATTGGCTGTCAGAATTGATGCACAGGATAAGGAGGGAAGTGTCCCTGCCTGCACAGAGCCCCTTGTCTGTGGCACCACCAGGACCCCATGAACAGATGCCTGAGTCGGTCCTGTGAGCTCCGCAGGCCTCTCCAGCCACCTTTGGCCTCATCCATCACACTTGTGAACTCTGCTGGAGTTTCCCACAGAGGCTTTCACTTTTACCTTATCCCACCCCCTTGAGCAGACACTCTTCCAGCTTCTGCACTTTGGGAAACTGAGGTCATGAGGCAAGTCTTGTTTGCCTGTCAGACACCTTGGGGGTGGCCCGATCCTGAATGGGCTCTCTACCTCCCTCTACGACCAGCCATAGCTCCGGGGACCAGTCCTTTGAACTTCAACCATGTTGGATATCGCTAGGGTGATGAAGACGCAACAGGAAGATGGCAGCCAATTCGAGCTGAGCGCCTCTGGGACTCCCCCTCATTGGGTGATCTCAAAGCACTGGGCTGGGGTGAGAACTCCTGTATGAGTCTGATCCCTGGAAGAGCACACTCAGTCTGACTATAACATGCACTATGTGTCCTCCTGCCTGGCCCCCTCCCAGCAACAGCAGTCCTTCTTGAGCCAACTGTGGGAGGATGGAGATCATTGGTCCTCCCTGTCTCCACTACAGATGAGGCTAGGGACCAGCTGCCATAGGAATGGACACAGTGGTGAGGAGGGAACAGGAGAGAGGGAGGGACGGATGGACAGACGGATGGAGAGAGGGAGGGGGGATGACGGGGAAGGGAGGGAGCCACAGCCGTTCTGCCTGCTCAGTTTTGTGGGTGCAGAGTCTGTCTGTGCTAGGACACCATGAGCTCTGGAGTCTTGGGCGTGCTCATCTGAGTCACTGGGCTGTCTGCAGAGGAGTCAAGAAAAGTCCCGGGGGTTGTTAACTGATGGGTGGATCAACGGACAAATGAAGAAGCCAAAGAGGATAACGAATAATGAATGAATGGACAGCTAATGGAGGACAGGTGAAGGCATGTGTGCATGGATGGATGGATGGACAGAAGGATGAGTGGACAGAGGGACGGATGGATAGGTTGATAGATGATGGGTGGATGGATAGGTGGATGGATGGATGGACGGAAGGATGAGTGGACAGAGGGACAGATGGATAGGTTGATAGATGGTGGGTGGATGGGTAGGTGGATGGATGAATGACAGATGGACGGATGGGTAGATGACAGATAGATGGATGGGTAGATGGGTAGGTGGATGGATAGTTGACAAATAGATTAGATGGGTAGATGATAGGTAGGTGGATGGGTAGATGACAGATAGATGGGTGGGTGGATGACAGATAGAAGGATGGGTAGATGATAGGTTGGTGGATGGATCTATGGGTGGATGGATAGATCAGTAGGTGGATAGAAGACAGATGGACAAATGGTTGGAGAGAATGGTAGATGGGTGGGTTGACAGTGGGTTTGTGTTCAGTAAAACCAGCTCATGGGGCTCACAGCATGGATGTGGGGAATGTGAGATGCTTCTGGAAGACAACTTGAGGACTTTATCGACATAAGTTTGTCATGCACAGCACATGTCTTCTGCCAGCTGGGAGGTGAAGGAACCCTCTAGAACCCTCTAGAACCTGTGCTCAGATCCCCTTCTTAGTTCAGCTTCATTGGCGTCTCAGCCTTGGGCAGGCCTCACTCTCTTCCCCTCTCCCAGCCTCAGTTCCCCGTCAGGAACACGAGTGCCTACAGGATGAGGGGAAAGCTGCCAGGCTGCAGACAGCTGCTTACACTGCCCCTGGCAGGCTCCAGCCTGAGTCACCCTGAGTCACCCTGTCATTTCCCACCACACATTCCTTCATTCCTAGTGTGTGTTGCCTGTGGCCGTGTCCCTGGAATCTTCCAAGGCTGCTGCCAAGGGTGGGGGTCCTTGGCCTGCCTTGGTCACGGCTCCGGAGTGGACAGAGGGCTTGATGGCACAGACTCCTCTGCACAGTGGCTCTCTGACCTTTGCTGGACCACACATTCGTGGTGTGGAAGGTCCCTCCTCCATAAGCCCCACGAGTTGAGACTTGGGCCACACTGCCTCCCCAGCTTACTGAGGCAGAGAGGTAACTGACTCACCTCCCCACCCCTTGGCTCTGTCCCCAGAATGTCCCTGGCCCTGTCGTGGGAGACCAAGCCATCGTGGGGGGGGGGCCGCTCCAGCTTAACCCTGTCTACACGGCCTCCTTGATGGACACCCAGCGTGAGCTCATCTCACGTGGCTCCACGGCCTCCTTGTCCTTGCCACCAGCGACACATCCCCATTCCAGGTTGGGTGACACTGTTCCTCTGTCACCTCCTGGCTGAGCTACTGGTGGGTGTCCCTCATCCCTGTAACTAGCTGGGCTCCCCTCTGGCCGATCCCCAGGCCGGGTGTCAGACTGGAAGACTTCTAGCCCAGAGACCATCAACTCACCAAATCAGATGCTGGGGACATGCAAACCCTGTTTTCTTGCACCCCTCCCTTCCCCTCTCACCCACCTGCCTCACCCAGTTCTCTCTCCCAGACTCCAACTATCATGGCATCTCCCACCCCAGGGCCTTTGCACACTCTGCTGGGAGTCTCCCTGCACCCCACCTGCACTGTCCCCGCTGTCTTGGAGCTGCAGTGCCGCCGGACATGCTGGTGTGCTGACTGCTGCCCGTCTCTGCTGGCTGCTCCGCCATGGGCGGCAGGGGTGTCTCTCTCTGCTCACTGCTGTACGGTCCACCCCTGTGACCACTACTGACATGCCACAGAGGTCAACAGATAGGTACTGAACCAAGGGTAGAATGCCCCCCTTTAGCATGGGTCACACTGTCGCCTATAAGGCGCATGTGGGGTGGTCTTCCCACTGGTGGGACCTAGCTCTGGGTGACTCCAAGACCCAGCTCTAGACTGACATCCCCACCTCCCCCACCCCGGTTCTGGAATGGACAGCCACAGCACCCAGGCATGGGCTGCTCCAGGGCACCTAGTGGCTCAGGCAGTGGAAAGGAGCGAGGGGAGGAAGACTGAAGTAGAGAAGTGACCTGGCTTCCTTGAGGACAGAGAGAGGACGGGGGAGCACTCAGGGAGGAAGGTTAAGTCCAACAGGGAGAAGGTGTGACAGCCATTGTCAGGAACCCCGTGCTGGTGGGCGGCTGTGGCCTTGGGGTGGGGCCTGGAGGGGCTGTGGATGGCAAAGGGCACCTGGCGAATCTCACAGACCTTGGTCAGGCCCATGGGCCTCTGGGAAGGCCAGTAGGGGCAGAAAGGATGTTTTCAGAATCCTATTTGTAAAATATCTTTTGCAGAAGGAGAGTTGGAGCTAGAGGTCCAGGCAGACTCCTGTCAACCAGGTTTGATAATCAGGTCTCCCTGGGTCCCCAGGCCTGTGGCTTGGGTGATTCTGAGAGAAGGTGCTGAAGAGGTCACTGTCAGGGTTACCATGAGCTGCTTGGGGGACCCCAAGAGCTGAGCAGAAGCCTGGGCTGTTGGCTATCTGGGTTTCAGGCAGATCTTAGCTGGAGAAGATCTGGGGGTGCCCATGTGCATGCAATTGCCGCACAGGTAAGTCAAGTATCCCCCAAAGGGGGCTCCAGAGGGGCAAGGGTTGGTGGCAGGCCTCCATCCACTGGGTGTTGTTGTCACTGGCACGGTGGGCCGCTAGTAAGGGCTGACTCTGGTCTGATATCATGGTGCAGGTGACCAAGCGGTGACCATTGTCTTTCACCAGAAAAGAAGGTCTTGACTGGGGAGACTTTCCCATGGGGAGGCCAGCAGGGAGGGCTGGGCCACAGAATGTTCCAGACTGTTCCGGATCCTCCTGGAAAGCCACAGGGGAGCCCTGGGCGGGGCAGGGGACGGCAGGGACCTGGCACCTTATCCCAGGTCTGCTGGTCACTGTGTGCTCCTGTGGTGGCCATGTGGGTGGGAGCAGCAGGCATCCCCAGCTCTGGTCTGTCCTCTGTCCCAAGCGTCCGCTCAGTGTCACCATATGGTCTTTAAGTGAGTTTCCCAACCCCACGTTCTCAACGAAACAGTAAAGTGCGAGACCATTTCTAGCCCACACCATGCCTGGGGCACCATGTAGCGAGGAGTGAATCACCTGCGCTCCAGGCCTGGAGTGACACTGGGCACACACTAAGTCACCGACCATCCTGCCAATCATTTGTGGGGTGTACTGGACAGCTTTAGTGTCAACTTGACACACCTGAGTGGAGGGAGCCTCGGCTGGGGATTCCCCTCCATTGGACTGGCCTGTGGCCAGGTCTGTGGGGTAATTTCTTGATTGTTGAGTGATGTGGTAAGGCCCACCCACTGTGGGCGGCGCCACCCCTGGACAGGTTGTTATGTACAGCATAAGAAAGCAGGCTGAGCATGGGCCAGGGGAGCAAGCCAGTGGGCAGCACTCCTCCATGGCCTGTGCTTCAGCTCCTGCCTCCAGGTTCCTGCCCTGAGTTCCTGTCTTGGGCTCCCTCAAGTGATGAACTGTGACCCGGGAGATGTAAGACGAATAAACGCTTTCTTCCCCAGGTGGGTACTGGTCAGAGTGTTTTGTCAGAGCCATTGAAAGCAAACTAAAACAGGAGGTCTGGTCTACCAATGTGGAAGTAGAAGCTCAGAGAGGTTCAGCAATTTCTTTGATGCCACACAGCTAGAAAGAAACCGGCAGAGCCCAAGCCTGCATGAGGAAGGGAGCTCTGAGCTAGCTGAGGGTTCCAGCTAATAGGGGACAGGGTGGACACCCATGGAGGCCTCTCCTTAGGTTGAAGGTCCAAGGCCCACAGAATGTCTCTTCTGATCTACAGCCTTCCTACCGTCTGTCACCCCCAGGACTGAGGCTTCCTGTCCCCCAGCCTCTGCCATGATTGGGTCTCTGTGGTCATCTCATGTTCTGAAGGGGTCTGGGCATTACACACCCACTTTACAGTGGGGAACACAAAAGACCACGGAATCAGGTAGCTTTCCAAGGACACAAGCCCTCAGGACTGGAACCTACACCTGTCTTCTTCTGAAGCCGTCCAGCCACCTGCAGAGTGGCTGGCACGACAGCTCCTGCCTGGCCGAGTTCTCCTCCTTGTCTTTCTCCTCTTCCTCCATCCATACTTTAAAAAAAAAAAATTTCTTATGTGTGTGAATGTACTGTCTGCATGTAGGTTTGTGCGCCTGTGTCATGCAATGCTGCGGAGGTCAGAAGAGGGCATCAGATTCCCCTGGAACTGGAGTTCAAGACAGGTCTCAGCCGCCATGTGGGTGCTGGGGATCGAACCCGGGTCCTCTGCAAGAGCAGTCGGCGCTCTTAACCACTAGGCCATCTCTCCAGCCCCCGTCCACACTTTTTGCAAGGACTCCTATGATCCTCTGCTCAGGTGACTGTGAAGGTCCCCCTCCTAGAGAACTGGGAACTCCCTGGATCAACGAGGACCCCCCAGAGACATCACCGCTCTGCCCTGTTCAGTGGGGGCCCAGCAGGGTTTAGGATCAAAGCTCAGCTTTCACAATTCAAGTAAACCAGTCAGCAGCTTGGAGGCTTCGGTGCAATCAGCCTGGGTCTTAAAGGAATAATCTAGAAGTTCTGGCCACCTACTATGAGTTAGCCAATCCCATACTGTGGAAGAACATTCTGCATCCCATTTATCAGAAGGAACCACGAGGTTCCCTCCTGCCCTGTGAGGAGGGACAAGATTCCCCAACCTGGGACCTTGGGGGCCCTCGCAGGAGCCGAGACAGCGTCCATGCCCAGCACGGCCTGTGCAGGAAGGCTGGCCCACTCTGGCCTTCCCTTTCCTTCTCTGCCCAGTGAGAATTACCGGGTAAGTGGTTCAAAGTCAGCTGTCAAAGGCAAGCAGTGGGAGGAAGGAAATGCACAATTAGGAGCTGCAGAGTCATCTCACCAGTGTGCTTGGAGCTCTCCACAAACAGGCAAGACAGAGCTGGACTCCTACCTACCCCGCAGGGGTCCTGCTAGCCTGCTGGGCTCCAGGTGGGCCAGCAGGACCCAGATGCCACCCGACTAGGCAGAGAAGCCCTAGGACAGCAGTGTTGGACCTTGGAGCTGCCTGCCAGGGGCTAGGGAGGCCCCGTTCCCCAGAAGAGCCGCTTCCAGGAGGATGAGTTGACATGACACAAAGGAAATATTAACATTATAATTACAATTCTGTTTATTTAATTAAGTTATTAAACAGGCCTAGCCCAGGGAAGGGGGGGAGGAAACCCTGTAGTTTCATTCTAATCGTTTCTCCCAGGATGTAATTAGAGCCTTCAAGAAGGGACAGGAGCCAGAACCCCAGAGCTGTGCCAGGCCTGAGGTCCTGATGGGGCAGCGGCGGGGCCGCGGTAACGCCGCGGTAACGCAGGCTCCGGGAGGGGGCTTAGGACCAACTGTGTCCTGAGCCTGGGAAGCCAGCTTAAGAAATAGTTGGGGGATAATTGACTAGGGGGTGTGGAAGGTGACAGGGCCTGGTGGTGACCCCAGCAGCCTGTCCCTGCAACCGGCCTCCATTCTGGCCTTCTGGACAGGAGACAGTGGCATGCGTCCCCACCAGGCCCAGCTGCCTGGCATAGCTTTGACCTTTCCCCTTCCTGTCATCTCTGTCCAGGTCACGGACAGCTGACACCTGGACAGGACCAGCAGACCCCACCTGTCCCCAGACTCCAGCAAGGCTGCTGACCACTGTGCCTCCCACAGGGATAGATTCTTGAAGACAGAGACCTCGGGGTTCTTCTCTGCATCTGAGGCCTGAAGCCTGGGCCCAGGGGAGCTTCGGCTGAGGGACCCAGGAAGGTGCTGGCCCCAGCAGACTCCAGATCCAGCCCCACACCCTGAGCTGCCAGCTGCCAGCGGGCTCCGTGCACAAGCTCTCGTCAGACAGGAAGCGCCTTGTTCCAGCTGGCACAGCCTCATAGAAACAGTCCAGGCTTTGTAAGCATGGACAGCTGTGTGTGTGTGGGGGTGGCATCTGCAAGTAGGTGGAGGAACAAGGGTCCTCCCCCAAAGCTGAGACCTTCCAGTGGCTGAGCAGTGAGGGTCTGGGCCTCTAGGATCCCAGCTCCCCTGCACAGAAAAGACACTCCGAGACAGCCATTAGAAGGGATGAGGTGTATGGGGACCCTTGGGTATGCCGCCATTCACCCATCTATCTATCCGTCCATCCATCCATCCCTCCACCTACCCATCCATCCATCCATCCACCCATCCATCCATCCACCCATCCATCCATCCATCCATCCACCCATCCATCCACCCATCCATCCACCCACCCATCCATCCACCCACCCACCCATCGATCCATCCATCCACCCATCCATCCACCCATCCATCCACCCACCCATCCATCCACCCACCCACCCATCCATCCATCCATCCACCCATCCATCCACCCATCCATCCATCCATCCATCCATCCATCCACCCATCCATCCATCCATCCATCCATCCATCCACCCATCCATCCACCCATCCATCCACCCATCCATCCACCCATCCATCCACCCATCCATCCACCCATCCACCCACCCATCCATCCATCCATCCATCCATCCATCCACCCATCCATCCATCCATCCATCCATCCATCCACCCATCCATCCATCCATCCATCCACCCATCCATCCACCCATCCATCCATCCATCCATCCACCCATCCATCCACCCATCCATCCATCCATCCATCCACCCATCCATCCACCCATCCATCCATCCATCCATCCACCCATCCATCCACCCATCCATCCATCCATCCATCCACCCATCCATCCACCCATCCATCCATCCATCCATCCACCCATCCATCCACCCATCCATCCATCCATCCATCCACCCATCCATCCACCCATCCATCCATCCATCCATCCACCCATCCATCCACCCATCCATCCATCCATCCATCCACCCACCCATCCACCCATCCATCCATCCATCCATCCATCCATCCACCCATCCATCCATCCATCCATCCATCCATCCACCCATCCATCCATCCATCCATCCATCCATCCACCCATCCATCCATCCATCCATCCATCCATCCACCCATCCATCCATCCATCCACCCACCCATCTATCCATCCACCCATCCATCCATCCATCCATCCATCCATCCATCCACCCATCCACCCATCTATCCATCCATCCACCCATCCACCCATCTATCCATCCATCCACCCATCCACCCATCTATCCATCCATTCATCCATCTACCCATCTACCCATTCGCCCATCTATCCATCCATCCACCCATCCACCCATCTATCCATCTACCCATCCGCCCATCCATCCATCCATCTACCCATCCATCCATCCACCCATCCACCCATCTATCCATCCACCCAGCCACCCATCCATCCACCCACCCACCCATTCATCCATTTATCCATCCATCCATCCATCCACCCACCAATCTACCCATCCATCCACCCACCAACCATCCATCCATCCATCCATCCATCCATCCATCCATCCATCCATCCACCCATCCATCCACCCATCCATCCATCCATCCATCCATCATCCACTATCTGTACTCCCCATCCATCTCTACATACACACACCCATCTATCATCCATTCATCCATACATCCATTACCATCCACCCATTTTCTACCCACCCATCCACCCTTCCATTCTTACACACCAATCACCATCATCCATTATCCATCCCCTTTTAATCCATCCATCCATCACTCATCCATCCATCTATTCATCATCTATCCATCCATCCACCCACATATCTAGCATCTGTCCACCCATCCAACCTCCGTGCTAGGATCACACCAGGTCACCTCTACTGAGCTGTAGAGATCAGAAAATGGTCCAACTGTCCTGTCCCTGGGGCGACACTCCCGGCGTGTGTGTTTGAGGGAAGCAGACAGAAGAGGCATGTCCGTGCTGCTTCAGGGAAGACCCTGAGAAGGGTAGGGGTAACCTGTTAGGTCCCTGTGACTCATCCCAAGTCTCAGCTCTCCTCGAAAAGCACAGCTGAGGCCCTCAGTGGTGAGCTACATTAATACTAGAGGGGGCAATGCCACAGGGTGTTCAGCCCTCTGCTTGGAGCAGAAAGTGCTTAGTAATTGTCACACTGATCACCGCAGTCACCATTGTTACGGTTATTGTAATTGGGCGTTGGAGGCTGAGTAGCTCTCGGGGTCCTGGGTGCGAGCTTTCCTACTAGCAGCCCACACACTCACCGAGAGCAAGCTCTATCCCTAACTCCTCCAGGAAGACTTTGCGGCACCATCTAGCTCCTTCCTCGTGTGAAACACACAGATCACACCTTTCCTAGGGCCCTCAGAACCCTCATCATGAACTTATCACTGTGATACATAGTCTTCCCTCAGTGGCCCAGGAGGGTGTGGACCTATCTATGGACAAGAACTGTCTCCTGGGACTTGGTCTAGTGTGGTCCGCCTGGATCAGCTCAGGGCTTGAGGAAGGAGGCAGCAGGAGGACAAGGCTGGGTGGTCCTGCAGGGGGGTCACGTCCTGAGCAAATGTGCGTCCTTAGTACCCAACACATGCTCAGGGGGCTGGAAGGCCAGCTAAGGGGTGGATGGATGGAATAATGGATGGGTGGATGGATGGAATGATGGATGGGTAGGCATTGTCGCATGGATAGGTGTACGGATGGTTGAGAAGATGGATTCGGGTGGGTTGGACAGACAAATGGATAGGGTGGATGGGAAGATGGTGGCCTGGAGGCACAGATGATGGCTGGATGGACAGGTGAAGGGTGACTGAACACAAGGTTAGGTGGGTGCATGGTTGACCAGATGGATGATGAAGTGAGGAGCAGGTAATTAACCAGAACATTAAAAACGGAACAAGAGCTGGGGTTTGAGCACGATACAGATCTACCCAAGCAAGTCAGCTGATCAGCGTTTCCAAGGGTCTTTCTGTGCCACAAACTGCTCAGTACTGGGAAACTGTGCTCAGTTACTGGGGAAACTGTGCTCAGTACTGGGGTTACCACCAGGAACAAGACACATTCCAAAGCTTTACAGTGCTTGGAATTTAGCAGATCTTTTAATAAACCCCAAACAATGCTGCTTGAAGGCATGATAGTGACCAGACTGGGATGCTGTAGTTTGGGCAGTCAGGGAGTGAGTTGGCAAGTGTGGACTCTAATGAGAAGCAACCAGTTGTATGCAGGTCTGAAGGAGATGTAGGAATAGTAGATGCAAAGGTCCTGAGGTAGGAGTGGAGTTGGGCTCAGTCAAGCTTTTTTTTTTTTTTCTTTTTTCTTTGGTCTTTAGGCCCACGTGCTTTGAACAGAATCAGAAAGAGGAGTCGAAGCCTAAGCCTACAGTAGGGAAATGAGGCAGGGAAGACCACGAAGGGCCTCATGGACCATGGGAGAGCCATGCTGCAAGGCAGAGAATGCAGGGCTGTTTGCAGCTTGGCTGTAGTAGGGCCAGGAAGAAGGCTGGCCCCCGGGCATTTGAGCAGCTGAAAGGCAGAGTCTGGATGAGACAAGCTTAAGGGGCTGGAAAGATGGCACTGGCCGCTCTTGCACAGGACCTGGGTTTGGTTCCCAGCACCCACATGGCAGCTAACAACTGTCTATAATTCCCAGGGATCCGACGCCCTCTTCTGGCCTCTGTGGGCACTGCATGCATGTGATGTGGACACGTACAGGCAGGTAAACATTCACATACTGAAGCTTAGAAAGCAAGTGAGCTCCACGTGACCTGGCTTGGAGCCCCTGACCTTTAGCCCCCTTACTTCTTGAGTCTCTGTGTCTTCGCCTGGCCCACAGACCTGGATTGTTCCCATGATGTCCACACCATACTCAACCTGCACAGACGAGAGTGCCGTCGACTGCAGCTGGCAATGCCCTGTCCCACCAACTCTCAGGGGCCCAGGCTGCCAAGGACAGCCCCTGATGGTTGGCATACTCTCTGGAGCCCCCATCTCTGTTTCAGGGACACAGAGTCAGAGTAGGGGCTCCTACAGATTCCAAATGAACTCGGATCGATCACAGAGTACATTTCGCAGGTGTACAAAACATAGAGAAAGGGGCTGAAGAGGTGGCTCTGCAGGTAAGAGCGCTGGCCGTTCTTGCAGAAGACCTGGGTTCAAATCCCAGCACCCACCTGGGAGCTAACAACCATCCATAACTCCAGTTCCAGGGAAGCTGATGCCCTCTTCTGTCCTCTGAGAGCATTGCCCAACAGAGGTGCACTTACACATGCAGAGGAGGTGCACTTACACACGTGCAGAGGAGGTGCATTTACACACATGCAGAGGTGCACTTACACACATGCAGAGGAGGTGCACTTACATGCAGAGGAGGTGCACTTACACACATGCAGGGGAGGTGCACTTACACACATGCAGAGGAGGTGCACTTACACACATGCAGAGGAGGTGCACTTACACACATGCAGAGTTGCATTTACACACATGCAGAGGAGGTGCACTTACACACATGCAGAGGAGGTGCACTTACACACATGCAGAGGTGCACTTACACACATGCAGAGGAGGTGCACTTACACACATGCAGAGGAGGTGCACTTACACACATGCAGAGGAGGTGCACTTACACACATGCAGAGGAGGTGCACTTACACACATGCAGAGGAGGTGCACTTACACACATGCAGAGGAGGTGCACTTACACACATGCAGAGGAGGTGCACTTACACACATGCAGAGGAGGTGCACTTACACACATGCAGAGGAGGTGCACTTACACACATGCAGAGGAGGTGCACTTACACACATGCAGAGGAGGTGCACTTACACACATGCAGAGGAGGTGCACTTACACACATGCAGAGGAGGTGCACTTACACACATGCAGAGGAGGTGCACTTACACACATGCAGAGGAGGTGCACTTACACACATGCAGAGGAGGTGCACTTACACACATGCAGAGGAGGTGCACTTACACACATGCAGAGGAGGTGCACTTACACACATGCAGAGGAGGTGCACTTACACACATGCAGAGGAGGTGCACTTACACACATGCAGAGGAGGTGCACTTACACACATGCAGAGGAGGTGCACTTACACACATGCAGAGGAGGTGCACTTACACACATGCAGAGGAGGTGCACTTACACACATGCAGAGGAGGTGCACTTACACACATGCAGAGGAGGTGCACTTACACACATGCAGAGGAGGTGCACTTACACACATGCAGAGGAGGTGCACTTACACACATGCAGAGGAGGTGCACTTACACACATGCAGAGGAGGTGCACTTACACACATGCAGAGGAGGTGCACTTACACACATGCAGAGGAGGTGCACTTACACACATGCAGAGGAGGTGCACTTACACACATGCAGAGGAGGTGCACTTACACACATGCAGAGGAGGTGCACTTACACACATGCAGAGGAGGTGCACTTACACACATGCAGAGGAGGTGCACTTACACACATGCAGAGGAGGTGCACTTACACACATGCAGAGGAGGTGCACTTACACACATGCAGAGGAGGTGCACTTACACACATGCAGAGGAGGTGCACTTACACACATGCAGAGGAGGTGCACTTACACACATGCAGAGGAGGTGCACTTACACACATGCAGAGGAGGTGCACTTACACACATGCAGAGGAGGTGCACTTACACACATGCAGAGGAGGTGCACTTACACACATGCAGAGGAGGTGCACTTACACACATGCAGAGGAGGTGCACTTACACACATGCAGAGGAGGTGCACTTACACACATGCAGAGGAGGTGCACTTACACACATGCAGAGGAGCACTTACACACTTGCAGAGGAGGTGCACTTACACACATGCAGAGGAGGTGCACTTACACACATGCAGAGGAGGTGCACTTACACACATGCAGAGGAGGTGCACTTACACACATGCAGGCATAACACTTGGACACCAAAATAAAAATAAACACATTTAAGGAGAAAACTTGTGTTCTTTAAAAGAGGTTCTGATGAGAGAGAGAGAGACAGAGAGACAGAGACAGAGACACTCAGCCCCCCCTCCCCCAGGAGTTTTGGTATCTGGGATCCTTAGCCCCACTGGGCCATCAAACCCTCAGAGGTGGAGCTGGGAGGTGTCATTTTCAATCACCTGAGTCCTGAATACTTCAGAGTTCCATTTCATTATCCAGTTTTTGCCAGTTTTACTTCTCTAATGGGAGAAAGCTGTGACTAAAAGGGGGTCCCCACCCCTAGGCCTTTTCTGAGCTCCCTGTCCTGCCTCCACCAGAAGGCTTTCTGCCTGATCCCCTGGCCCTCTCTGCTTTCTCAGCTACACACTGGGTCCTATTGGTTGTGGTGGTCGTGGTTGTCATCAGTGTCTCTACTTGGACATCTCCATCAGTCATTTACATCGCTGTGACTGAATCCTGGGCAGAAGGAGTTTCAGGGTTTGTGTTTGCTCACAGTCTAGAGGGAGCAGTCGCTCAAGGTACAGATAGGGCTTGGCATAGGAGGGTTAGTCGCCATCAGCAGGAGCCCGAGGCATAGTCCACTCACCTGTGAGTGGATTAGGAATCAGAGAATGGTATTGGAAATGGGGCTGGGCTCAAATTGCAAAAGACTTGGCTGTGGGAGACATTGCAGTTTTAAACCATCAGAAAACTATATATACACCACAGTATTTTTTTTTAATCTTTTATGTGTATGAGTGTACTGTCTGCATGTAGGTTGATGCACCTGTGTTGTGCAATGCCACGGAGGTCAGAAGAGGGCATCGGATTCCCCTGGAACTGGAGTTAAAGACGGTTCTTAGCCACCATGTGGGTGCTGGGAATTGAACCTGGGTCCTCTGCAAGAGCAGTTGGTGCTCTTAACCACTGAGCCATCTCTCCAGCCCCCACAGCATGTTTTGAACTGAGGACCTCGCCATCCCATCAGGAATTCATTCTGGTGTTCTTTCTCCTTCCAGACCTTTCGTGGATTCCTTACTGCCATCCATCTGCCTGCCTGGAGCCTCCTCTGCTCCTTGTGGTGAAGACTATCTTTTTCTTTAACTTGTCAAGCTTTTTTTTGCTTTAACTTTGAAAACATAATTCTTTTAACTTTTTTGAAACAGGGTGGTGAGTTGGGATACTGGTGGTGGTAGTGCTGTCAGGAGGGTCTGGGGTGGAGGTGGAAAGTGTTGGGAGTGGTGGTGATGCTACTTGAGTAGTGAAGATGGTGATGATGATGATGATGTTGATGATGGTGGTAATGGTGGTGGTGGTGGTGGTGGTGATCATGGTGGTGGTGGTGGTGATGGTGGTGGTGATGATGGTGGTGGTGGTGGTGGTGGTAGTGATGATGGTGATGATGGTGATGACAGTGGTGAAGATGATGATGATGTTGATGATGGTGGCAATGGTGGTTGTGGTGGCAGTGGTGATGGTGGTGATGATGGTGATGACAGTGGTGATGGTGGTGATGATGTTGATGGTGGTGGTGGTGATGATGGTGGTGGTGGTGGTGGTGATGATGGTGACGACAGTGGTGATTGTGGTAATGATGATGGTGGTGGTGGTGGTGGTGGTGATGATGGTGGTGATGATAGTGATGACAGTGGTGATGGTGGTGATGATGGTGGTGCTGACGAAGCTCTGATGGAAATGATGGTGATGGTGGTGGTGATGGAAGTCAATACTAGAGGCAGAGTTGCAGGTGGTAGCAACTCCTCCTACCTGATCCTGAGGGCCTAGTACAGACAGAGAGGATTGGTCTTAGGGCTTCAGTGTCTGGGAGCCCCTCAAGCCCCTGCAATGGTTGTGGCATCGAGACCTTGGGTGGTGCTGGCTCTGTCCTTCCCCAGTGGTAGGATTTTCCTTGGAAGAACCTCGTGTTTCTTCCTGGACCCTGGTGTGGTTCAGAGGGGCTGGGAATCCAGAAACCCCTACCTGGACACAGGGGTGGGCCTGAGACGCAGGTAGGGGTAGACTTCTCCTTGAGGCATTTCTGTTGGGCCAGCAGGGGGTGCTGTCACTTGGCTTAGGAGTTACAGAGTGGCCCCAGGGTGCCAGCTCCAGCTGTCTTGGGCAGGAAGGGAGCCTGTCTGCAATGGGAGGATCCAAGAGAGGCAGGAACAGGGAGAAAACAAAGATGTGGAGAAAGGAAGGCAAAGGATGATGGCAGAGCAGCCCCACGGCTCGGTGTGAGCACCTGGATCAGGCTGTGCCTGGAGACCACCCCGCCCACTCCTGCACATAACAGCCCAGAGTCCCACGGCTCTGTGTGAGCACCTCGGCTCTGTGTGAGCTCCTGGATCAAGCTGTGCCTGAAGACCGCCCCGCCCACTCCTGAACCTCCTTGTTACTGGAGTCACATAACAGCCCAGAGCCTGAGCTGTGCTCTTGTGATTTGCATAGTAGAGTCTTTTCCATCTGTTCCCAATCTCTAACCTCCTCCAGCTCCCAGGACCCCACAACCTTCCTAGGAAAGCAAAATTTATGGCAGGGCCAACATCCAAGTTTGGGGACGAAAGCCTCTTGTCTTGCCAGACCCAAATCTGCCGCCTCTGCCTCCTCTTTCCCAGGATCAGATTGGGAGTGACAACTCCAGACCTCAGAAACAGGGCCAGGGGTCACGATCCCAGTGGCCCAGGGAGCCCCTTCTAGGCCAATGCTACATCAGGACAGCGTCTTCTTACTCACGAAGCCTTAGTCCAAATAATCCAACCATCACAGGGTGACAGGGAGACGAGAACCCTGAGATGGCAGACTCGCTCCCAGGCCCCCTGAGGCATGAGTTTTCTGCTTCCTGCCACTGGGATTATAACCTGCATTTCTGGTGTGGGCTTTACTGGGCACCTGCACATTCCAGACCCTTCCTGGACACAGGTTTACACATCCCGAGATGCAGGGACTGTAGGGGGTGCTGGGGGTTGGGGAGGTCATGCTGTTACTTCAAACCTCATACAGAGAGCCCCACTATATGACTCTTCCTGGGGGAGACAAATATCCTGGGTGGGGGTCTCCTATCAGGAGTGTTAGTTAACGGCCCACTATTGTCTGTTCCCACACAGGGCTCTTAAACGTTTTCTACACGTGACCCCTTTTTTCAGAGAAAATTTTATGTGCTGCCAAGCATGTACACATATAAAATGGGTGTTAGCCAAACATTTGTTGGTAAGAAATAATAAACTAAGCTTTAAAACAATTATTTTTTTGTTTTTTTGTGTGTTTTTTCTTAAAAATTCATTCAATATGCATATAATTTATCATTTATTAAAGATAGTTGATAATTTGCATACAAATGAAATGGACAGGTGTGTTTGTCTAACACGGCACCATCCAAAGATAAACTCCTGGGCCACTTACATGCTGAACTGTGACGGGGGGACAATACTATTATGTCTTTGTTTCTCATAATTAAACGATAATGTTTTCATGAGAGTAGAAAATGGTATGCAGTAGAAACACTGCAGTATTTTTTGCTTATTCGTTGCTATGACTACAGGGCAAAGCAATCCCTGCTCCAGGATGGCCGCAGGACAGTCACATGGTGCCCAGAGGAAAGCTGTTCGGTGTGTATTTCTGGTGTTGCAGCGGGGGTGGGGGCTGGGGTGGGGGGTGTGGTATTATCCACAGAAGGTACAGATAAGCTCAGGGCGCCCGTGGGGTCTCGCGATCTCTGAGGTGTTGCTATCCATCAAGGTGGTCAGTGACAAGCCCCACACTGCTGACAACACTGGATTTTCTTCTCAAAAAAATCAGGGGCTCAGCAGTTAACAGCATGGGTTGCTCTCGCAGAGGACCTGAGTTCAGTTCCCAGCACCCACAAGGCAGTTAAGGACCATCTGTAAGCAGTTGGAGAGGTATCTGACACCCTCTTCTGGCTTCTGTGGGTATACACAGATGTACATGTGTACATAAATGAGAATAATAAATCTTAAAAGGAAATTAGGCACGCCTGGTGTGGTGGCACACGCCTTTAATCCTAGCACTTGGGAGGCAGAGGCAGGAGGATTTTTGTAAGTTCAAGGCCAGCCTGGTCTACAGAATGAGTTCCAGGACAGCTGGGGCTACAGGGAGACCCTGTCTCAAAAAGACCAAAAAAAAAAAAAAAATGGAAATTAGGCAGGGAGGAAGAGGCGCCAAGGCAGGCGGCTTTGCGAGAGCCATCTGGGGAGCTCGTCGATTTTCTCACTGAAAGTCTCCATGGTGGAGACTATTGCTTTGGAAAACCAGGACAGCAAGTCACCCACCTCTCTATTGTCCAGGTCAGGTCCCTCAAGGGCCAGTGTCACCCCTGCCTGGTACATCCTGTGCCTGCCCCTGGTACAGCAAGTCCCAGGCTGTGTTCCACACTGGCTTCCAAGAAAGCATTTGGCAAAGCATGGCCCGGCATAGCCCAGCACAGCCCAGTGCCTGCAGGCCTGGTGAGGCACGGCCTGGCAGAGCCCAGCACAGCCCAGCACGGCCCGGCACGGCCCGGCATGGCCCGGCACGGCCCTGCACAGCTCCACGGCCCGGCACAGCCCAGCGCTGGCAGGCTTGCCTCTGGCTACCACTGGCTGGCAGGACAGCCTGGCCCTGGGCCCCCACGTCTGGAAAAGCCAGGGAGGCAGAGCCCATTCCCACGAGCCGAGCTGACACTGCCCTGTCCACCTGGGGAGGCTGTCAAGGAGACAGGGACCACCCGCTTCCCAGCTCTTCCTGTCCCTTCCTGCAGAAGAGGAAACTGGGGTAAACAGAGGAACGGCCAGCCCAACCTGCAGTGCCAAGTGACCATGCTGGGTCAGGAATCCTGTGACCCCACTCCACAGAGTCCCATGTTGCCGCCCTACACACGGGACAACTGTATACTGCATACACAAACTCCTACACACAGGACAACTGTATACTGCATACACTAACTCCTACACACAGGACAACTGTATACTGCATACACAAACTCCTACACACGGGACAACTGTATACTGCATACACAAACTCCTACACACGGGACAACTGTATACTGCATACACAAACTCCTACACACAGGACAACTGTATACTGCATACACTAACTCCTACACACAGGACAACTGTATACTGCATACACTAATTCCTACACACAGGACAACTGTATACTGCATACACTAACTCCCAGTCTCCTAGCAGCCTGGGCCGCCCTATCCTGTGGCCACAGGGTCTTGGGCTCCTCTGTAAAGTACGGCATCTGAGGTCTCACCAGACTTACCTGGCTTGAATGAAAGAGACCCATCTGCAAAGAACAGGTGCAGTCAGCTCGGACTCTACAGGGTGGACACGCTCTCCTGGGCTGCCTCGCCCTCCTCCATCTCCGCTCATTTCTGCAGCTTGGAGAAGGGGAAAGCTGGGTGCTTTCCTTCTGGAAGAAGAGGCTGGTCTGAGTGCTGGGGAGCCAGAAGCACATGTGCTCACCAGCTCGAGGGAAGGGGCCCGTCGTCCTGACGTGATCGGGGTTCTACCAAAATCAATAACCAACCCTTCTATGAGTCAGACATTTTGTTCCCTTTCCACTTTTCTTTTTCTATTGTGTGTTTCTGTGTCTGTGTGTGTCTGTGTGTATATCTGTGTGTCTGCTTGCATGTGTGTAGGTGCATGTGAGCACGTGTATGTGAAGGCCCATGGCAATGTCAGGAATCCTCCTCCATCCCTCCTCCTCTACCTCATTCTTTGAGGCAGGGTCTCTCAATCAAACCCAGAGCTTTCTGATGGGGCTGGTCTAGCAAGCTGGCTCTCTCTGGTCATCATCCATCTCTTTTGAAGGCTAGAGTTACAGGCTGGCCTCCACGCCCACCAGCATTTACACGCTGTGCTGGGTAGCTTTAGTGTCAACTTGACACTCTTGGGTGGAGGGAACCTCGGTTGGGGGATTTCCTCCATTGGACTGGCATGTGGCCATGTCTGTGAGGCCTTTTCTTGATTGCTGAGTGAGGCGGGAGGGCTCAGCCCACTGTAGGCAGTACCACTCCTGGGCAGGTGGGCCTGGCCTGTGTAAGAAAGCAGGCTGAGCACGGGCCGGGGAGCAAGCTAGTGGGCAGCTTTTCTCCATGGCTGTGCTCCAAGCTCCTGCCCTGAGCTCCTGACTCGGCTTCCCTCGGTGCCGAACTGTGACCTGGGAGATGTAAGACAAAATCAACCCTTTCTGCTCAAGTTGGTTTTGGTTTTTATCGCAGCAATTAAAGTAACTAAGATGGAGTTCTGGGATCCGAGCTCCTCTCCTCGCACTTGCCATCTCCCCCGCGCTCCTTTCAGTTTTCAAACGGCTCCTTGAGGGAAAGCTGACACACTCTGTGCCACAATTCTCCTCGGCCTTCTTCAGCCTGCAGCCGGGCCCTGGACCAGGGGAATGAACAGAGAAGAGGCCTGAGCCTGACGAGTCCCCACAGACACCCACGCGGGGGCCCAGATGACCACTTTGAAGAAGCCGGCAGGATTTCTAGGCCAGGCCACAGGGCACACAGGGCAGACCCACTAGACCCCCAGGGTGCCTAACACACAGTGTTTGCTTTTAATAACAGGGAGCATTTCTGCCCCTGAGGTGGGGCGCGTCAAACCCAGCCAAGGAATGTTAATCACTCCCAAGGCCCACAGGCTGTGATTGCGCACTGCCTTTCAGTTATTTATTTGCAAACATAGAGAGACTGTGAGATTCCAGGATGTGGAGAGGAAAGCCTAGCACACCAGCACCCGGGGCCCTGGGCGTGTTCTGGGGGTAGATGAGGCCCTGGGCGTGTTCTGGGGGTAGATGGGGCCCTGGGTCTCTTCTATGGGCCCCTTACACCTGGGTAAGGCAGGACCCAGGTCAGGCTTGTGCCTGTAGCTGATGCCTGGCCATGCTCGCTTCAGGTGCCACTACCTGCAGTGTCACAGGGAGGGATGCTGGGAAGCTGAGCCAAACGTCCCTCCGGGTTGGGACTTCTCTCCTGGGCCCATCTCAAAGCTGTAAACATTATCAATCTCCAGGTCCGAATCCACTGGTTCCACCCACAGGAGAAGACCAGGTGACAGTGTTCGTGGGTACCCACCGTGTGGCGGTCGGGTCCACTCTGGGACCCAGCCTGCGGGGCCCCTGCTCCAGGCCTGTGCCTCCTGGAAAGTTCGCAGCTCCACTCCAACGGGGCTCACCCTGGCACCCAGCAGTGACTCGAAGTGACCCAGACGGTGAGTGTCAGGCCACGTGAGTCCATCGTCCCACCTCGCCCCCTCCCTTGCAGCTAGTCAACCTTCTCACACGTACAGTGCAATCAGCTTAAGGTTAACCCCTAGGTTGTGTCCATATCCAAATCCCAGAAGCTCTGAAGGGGACCTTATATGGTACAAGATTTCCTTACAAACACAATGAGGTAAAGGATCTTGGGGTGGGATCACCCTAGATTCTTCAGGTAGGTCTCAACGACAACAGCAGGTGTCCTGCTGGGGGCAGAGGAGAAGCTTTGTGGGCACAGGGGCTAGAGCTGGGGAGACACGGCCGGCCACAAGCCTGGGGATACCTGGAGCCCCCAGGGTCTGGGCAAGGCAGAAGGCTTTTCCCAGAGCTTCCGAGGAAGCGCCACCCACAAACCCCTTGACCTTCGCGTTTGCCTAGAAGCCGAAAGGGTCGAGCCTACCGTTCTAAGTTACCCCATCTGTGGCCACAGAAGCACAACAACGAAGCCCCTCAGTGCTGAGGACCAGCAGGGTCCCCCGTGTCCCGGTCCACGAGGGCAGTCTGCCCCTCCCCACGATGGCTCCCACAGCCCACAGTGTTGTTTCTCAGGGCACACAGAGTCGGCACCAGAGGAGTCCTAACGTGATTGGGTGACCTTAAAGAATAATGTCATACTTGAGCAACTGATATCTGCTATAGAAAGACATCTGTCACGTCAGTAGTTGATATTGTTCTGTATGTGGCCATTCTGGGCATGCTACCTCTGTGACGTGAAAAAAATAAAGGATGATGAAAGAAAAAGAATAATGTCCCCCAGGGTCCTGCCCCTGATGGGCAGTCCCTGCCAGGCCCCATCAGGGTTCTTTGGCTGAGCACATTTTATACCATGGGCCCCGGAAGTAGAGGGAAATCTTGTCCCTGTGTTTTACATATGAAGCAACCAAGCGGACACGGCGTGGGGTCCTGGCCACCTCAGTTGCTCCGCTGTGAGACCCGCACCCTGTGGTGGATCCCGATCTTCAAGCCTCCAAAGCCATAAGCCACATACATCTGTTGTGTAGCAGGGAGCCTTGCACCCAGGACCTCTAGCCACTACCAGCTCTGGAGAGCCCTGACCAGTGACTGGGGTATAGCACCCCTTACCCCATCTACCCTCTCCCTCTCCAGGATTACAGCAGACCCAGGAGAAGAAAGACCTCCAGCTGGGGAGGTGTGGTGGGCCAGCAGCCCTGTGTCCTGCTTCCCCGAGCCCATCACGCAGGATTCAGGCCCGGGACCTTCCTACAGGCATGACACAGGCCTGCCAGGCCCCCTCAGCATCATCGCCCACCTGAGGGGCTGGGCTGGGATAGCTGCCCTGAGGCTTTGGGAGGACCCAGGAAGTGCCAGTGCCCATCTCTGAGACCCCAGGAATGCTGCCTTGCTGCCAGGCAGGGGCCTTTCACCAGCCAGCCCTGCTCCTCACCCTGACAGGAGCCTGTGATCTGGTTCCAGCTCAGGAAAGCACAAACAGCAATTTCTGGCTTCCTGAGGGGCCACTTTGGCCAGAGATTCTCAGCCCAGGTGCAGAGGTCCAGGCATTCTCCAGCATTCGGGGAGGGCAGAGGCTAGGCAGGCCCCAATGCACCCCCGGGATTTGTCAGCACATGCCTGGAGCACCCTTGGGTCCTTCCCACATCCCAGATCAGCAGGCAGGCAATTGTCCCTAGGTCTTCTCGAAGGGCTGGCTGGGCCAAGGACCCGGGTAAAGCTTTGTGGTAAAGTGCTGAACCCAGACGGATGGGGGGAGCAGGGGGAGCCTCAGAGGAGTGGGCGTTGGGGCTGGGATTGAATTGCGTAACAGTCCTGACCCCCAGAACCTTGGGGCAAGACTGTATTTGGACATGGGTTCTAATAGAGTAGATCAGGATGACCCCTCGGCCAACGGGACAGAGCTTCATCTAACCTGACTGGGGTCCTTCTAAGGGCATGCTGATGTGGGCACACAGAGGATCGAAGGATGGAGAAGACTCCATCTGCAAGCCAAGGACATGAGAGGGGCCTTAAACAGCTCCATCTCTGACCTCCAGCTTCTGGATTGGGGCGGGAGGGCAATGGTGAGTGGTGAGTGTTAGCTTTGAAGCCCTCAACCATGGGACCATATTGGGGGGGGTCACTAATAGACAAATGCCCCCTCTTTCCATCTTCTCATGGTCACACAAGGACTGTATTGGAGGAGAATAGGAGGGTGGAGGAATGGGGTACAGAGGAAAGGGAGACACCCCCATTTGTCTTCCAGATCAACAGGATTGATAGATCCATCCAGAGACTGCAGAGAGAGGTGGGGGCACAAGGTCATGTGACCAGATATGTTATTTATATTTACTTAGCAGTTTTCTGCAGGGTTCTGGCAAGCATTTTGCTAGTGAGCTACATATTCACACACCCGACAAGCCCCTCTTTTATTGAGACAGGGACTTTCCCATGTAGTCCAGGCTAGCCTTGAACTTGGGATCCTTCTACCTCAGCCTCCTGAGTGCTGGGGTTATAGGTATGCTCTACCACACCCAGCCTGGCCCCCCACTTTAAATGTTGACTTACTTTTAAATGAAAATACAGTTTCCAGGAAATCTAGGTAACATGGCTGAGTGAATTTTTAATCTGATTTTATTGAGGTGTTGTGGACGATAGAATGGTCGGCGCACCTGCTCAGGAGCACAGAGCTCCATGTCTTGGGCATATGTAAATGGAGGAGGGCCCTGAGCTGGTCAAGGTCAAGCTGTCCCGTTCCCGCACCCCTCCCCGGCCCTCCTCTGCCAGCCTTGTCTTGGGCCCTCTGGTTGGCTTTCTTCCGTAACAGATTGGTGACTGTTTCCTGCAGCTTGGTAGAAGTGGAGCTGCAGTTACGTCTGCTCTCTACTCTTTGGACCAGCCTCTTTCACACACCATAGTTTTCAAACTAACTCACCATGTAGCAGGTGTCCTGACAATGCTGCCCTGTATGGGGAGGGGCTGTCACTGCTTGACCCCTGGATTGCTCCAGTCTGGGGACATCACCATCACCCACAAGTGCCTGAGGGTGGGAGAGTTGGATCTTGTGACACGTCTGTCCAACTTTGTGTGTCTGGGAAGGGTGCACATGTGCGTATGAATGCACATACACCCAAGCGTGTGCATGAGGAGGTTGGGGCCAATCCTAGGTGTGGTTCCTCGGGACCCATCAACCCTTGTTTTTGTTTTAATATTTTATTTATTATTTTTATTTATGTGTATGAGTGTTATGCCTGCATGTGTTTAAGTGTACACATATCATATAGTGCCCGTGGAGATCAGCAGAAGGCATTGGATCTCCTGGACCTGCAGGGGTTTTTTTTTAACATTTATTTATTTTTATTTTTTTTATGAATATGAATGTACTGTCTGCATGCAGGTTTGTGCACCCGTGTCGTGCAATGCCGCAGAGGTCAGAAGAGGGTGTCGGATTCCCCTGGAACTGGAGTTAAAGACGGTTCTTAGCCGTTATGTGGGTGCTGGGGATCAAACCCGGGTCCTCTGCAAGAGCAGTCAGCGCTCTTAACCGCTAGGCCATCTCTCCAGCCCCGACCTGGAGTTATAGATGGTTGTCAGCCACCATATGGGTGCTGGGAATTGAACCCAGGTCCTCTGCAAGAACAGCCAGTGCTCTTAACCACTGAGCGGTCTCTCTGGCCCTCCAGCTTGTTTCTTTGAGACAGGGTCGCTCACTGGCCTGGAACTTGCCCATTTCTCGTGTTTCTGCTTCCCCAGCGCCGGGGTCACAAGCCCACGGCACAGTGCCCGCTGGTCCTCATGTCTATACAGTGAGCACCAAGGCCTGGCCGTCCTCCCCAGCCCAGCTGTCTAAGGAACTGCGACGTCACTGAAGTGGTTTACGGTCGTCTTCGTGGCAGAGCAGCCCCATCTGCACAGGTTCTAGTTCACATCTGCGCTGGCTGTGTATTAGGGGAGTATTTATATCGGCTGGTGCTTGTTCAAAGACAGCACTGCCGCTCACGGATTCAAAGCTGAGAACTTCACTGCCTGGGGAGCCGCTTGTAGTACCACCCACTTTGTCTCTGAGTTTTCTCTTTTCTTTCCTGTCTTCCTTCTTTCTTACCTTGAGATAGCCTCACGTAGCCCAGGTTGGCCTCAAACTTGCACTCATCCTCCTGACTGCCTCCTGCTGGGAGGGCGGCGTGACCATCTGGTCTGCCTGCTCTCTCATTTTCTTAGAGTCTTTCAAAGAGCAGATGTTTTCAATTTTGGAAAAGATCTATTTATCTTTCTTTTCCATGATTTGTGCTTTTTTTTTTTTCCTAGAAAATCTTGGGCTTTTCTGAGGTCACAAACAGTTTCTTCTTCATCTTGCCGGAAGCCTCTCAGTCCCAAGCAAGGTCATATAATGTTTACCTTTTTCTATTTGGAAATCCGTGGATGTAAGCCACTCTTTCAGCCTTTAAAGATTTGTTTTTTTCCCTCCACCGAACTGCCATGTCACTTTCATCAAAACTCAACCGGTCAAACAAAGGAGGCTGGTCTCTGAGCCCTGTCCAATTTCCCTGCTCTGAGGACCTTCCTGGCCCCAGCCGCCAGCCTCCTCCGCCTCGGCCACTTGGCTGCCGGTCAGCTGATCCCTCCAACTTCATTCATTTCTTGGCCCCATTTTCATGAATGAGCGTACGCATGTTTTGCACGTGTGTTGGTGTGTGTGCACATACGTGCCCATGCGTGTGAAGGTCTGAGGGAATCATCCTCCATAGCTCTCCCACCCTATCCACTGAGGCAGGGTCTCTCAATCAAACCCAGAGTGCACTGATCTGGCTAGTCTTGCTAGCCAGCCTGCTCTGGGGATTCAGTCCCCACACTCTGAGGATGAAATCACAGGTGGGACGTCACGCACATGGGGCATTTAAGTAGGTTCTGGGGATCAGAAATCACATCCTCACACTTGGGGGGTGAATGCTTTAGCTGCCAAGTCACCCCCCAGCCCCATCTCCCCTTTCTAATTTTCCCATCATTTTAGGTTCTCATATTTCCAGGTAAATTTGCCCTTTTTTGGGGATAGGATCTCCCTAGTCCCAGTCCTCCAGGAGTTCACCATGTAGACCAGGCAGGCCTTGAACTCACAGAGATCCGCCTGCCTCTGCCTCCCAAGGGCTGGCATTAAAAGGCATGGGCCACCATACCTGGCATAGTAATTTTTAAAAAATTGTTTTATGTGTATGATTGTTTTGTCAGCATGTTGTGAGTGCACCCGTGTCATGTAATGCCCTCAGAGGTCAGATGAGGCAGTCAGATATCCCGGAACTGGAGTTACAGATGGTTGTTAGCTGCCGTGTGGGTGCTGGGAATCGAACCTGAGTCTGCTACAAAAGCAGCCAGTGCTCCTCACCCTGAGCCATCTCTCCAGCCCAACACACTAGTTTAAATCAGGACTGGTCTCATGACAAATTTGAGAACAACAGACATCTCAGCACCGCGTCTTCATTTACATCTGAAATTCTTTTCCTGACTGATCCATAGTTTTCCATTTTCTCTATAGATTCTTGGCTTTTTTTTTTTTTTTTTTATTTTAGTCCTGAGGATTTAATATCTTTTTGGTAATATTTAATTTTTAAAAATTTATTTTAAAGCCGGGCGTGGTGGCTCACGCCTTTAATCCTAGCACTTGGGAGGCAGAGGCAGGCAGATCTTTGTGAGTTCAAGGCCAGCCTGGTCTACAGAGTGAGTTCCAGGACAGCTGGGGCTACAGGGAGACCCTGTCTCGAAAAGACCAAAAAAAAAAAATTTTCAAATTTTAACTGCTGTTTGGATGAGATTTTGTTTGTGTCCTGGGGTCTTGCTGGAGGCACATGCTCGTCACAAAGGCTGTCGTGCAGATTCACGGGGCTGGCCACATTGTCGGTCATCAAAGGAGCTGCAAAGGCAACCGTTGTCCATCTTCCTTTCCGATTTTGTTAAAAGATTAACTTTATTTTTAATTATGTACACACGTGTGTGTCTGCGTGTTGGTATGTGCCCATGGGTGCAGTACTCCCAAAGATCAGATACTGCAGAGCTGGAGTTACAGGCAGTCGTGAGCTGCCTGACATGGACAATGGGACCCAAAGGTCCTCTGCAAGAGCAGCCAGAGCTCCAAACCACTGAGCAGTCTCTCCAGCCCTCTTTTAATTTTTAGTTCTGTTATAGGGGTTTTTTTTCCCCTGTGGTCTTTTTGAGACAGGGTCTCCCTTTAGTCCCGGCTGGCCTGAAGCTCTCTATGTACACCAGGCTGGCCTTGAACTCAGAGATTATTCGCCTGCCTCTGCCCCTCGAGTGCTGGGATTAAAGGCGTGCACCACCCCACCTGGACCTCTTATAGTTTTATTTCCTGCCTGCCTTCCTTCATTTCTTCTTCGTCCTGTTTTTCCTACTGAATGGACATAGTCTATGTCTTGAGTTCCAGGCCAGCCAGGGCTAACCAGTGAGAAAAAGAAAAACCCAAAACCAAACAATAAGACATTGAGTTGTACAGCCCCATGGATGGGACAGCCACCTGGTCTTTCAGCAACAGATTCCAGCTGAGTTCACCTGCCACAACCTCCCAGACACTGCAGATATGAAGTCAGAGGCTGGTCAAGTAGGAGCCACACAGATCACTGCATGAGGTGAGCTCCCCTCCCTGCGTCACACGGCCTGATTCAAATGCTGGCTGAGCCACCAAACAAGTGACTAAACCTCTCTGAGGCACAGTTTCCCCTTCTGTGAATTAGATATAGATGAAGCCACTTACTCAGAGGGAAAAGTCCCAGAAATCACCTTGCTCAGCCAGGAGACAGTCCAGGTCAGCTGTGGAACTGTCCCAGTGGGTAGAGGCATCAGTTCTGAGGGTGGGCACTGGGGTCTGGGCTGGACTAGTCTGCAGGACTTCCAGGCAGGGGCAGGATCAAGCTGCTGATGCATTGCACCTTGGGTCTGATAGGTGTTTATTTGTGTGTATTTATTTGAGTGCCACATTTGTCAACAAAGATCTGCAAGCAACTGCCCAGCTTTTTAAAAATTAGATTAACTTTTTTTTAACATTTTCTCATGTGCAAGCACACACTCGTGCGCACGTGTGTGTGTGTGTGTGTGCGCACTCGCACGCTCCTGCAAATGAATGTGGAACAACACATGTGGAAGTCAGAAGTTTCTTCTCTCCTCCCACGTAGGCCCTGGGAATCGAACTCGGGTTGTGAGGCTTCATGGCAAGTCCCTCTACCCACTGAGCCATCTCATGGTCTCTGCTGTCTGATATTCAAAGACCAATAATGACCTTTGCAGTCTTCCCAGGATAGATGTGGCTATGGAATACATGTCTCCAGAGGCATGGAATAGTCTCTCTGGTCTGTGTCAAAAGTGAGGTGCAGCCGAGGCTCCAGGGTCTCTGCCCATTCCACCATGCTGCCAGCCTTAGGATCCAGGCCCATAGAGGGCCCATGTCCGAACCTCTCCAGGCTCCATCTCCCAGCAGCCCATTATGGGCGTAAGCCTCATCCTCCCCACCCGAAGAAGCCCAAAGCAGCCACATGGATCTGGGGGGGGGGTCAGGTGTGTGAGGCCCACATGGACCCCTGCCCTGTCCACTCTCAAGCCTGCCCTGGGTCTTGTCAGGTACGGATTGCACAGGTTGAAGACACCTCTAGGGGTGCCATTCTTGCTATTATAGCCTTGGGGCTCCCATCCTTGGATGGTAGTCAGGGTCCCCAGTGACTCAGCTGTGGCCTCCCCAGGCCTGAGTTCGAGTCATCCACCATATGGCTGAGTTTTGTCTCCTGTGAAACAGGGTGGTGACAGGACCCGCCTCCTGGTGTCCTCATGAGTTTTGACTCCGAGGTCACACCTGAGGTGGCCACTGGTCAGACCAGGGCCACCAGGAGCGCCCAGAGGCCACGTGGGCCTTTGAGAGGTGCCGAAGGCCTTGGGTCCGCATATCAGTGCCACCCACACAGGCCAACGCCCCTTCCAACCACGCACAGGAACTAAGGTCACTTGGAATTGGAGGAGAAGGAGGAGGAGGAGGGTGGCATGGGGGAGGGCAGGAATCAGTGTCAGATGTCAGTACACACACACACACACACACACACACACACACACACATGACCTGGGGATAAGCCCACCAGAAAGGGCTTGTCACATCCACCTGTGTCCTGAAGGGCTCAGCCGTCTAGGGAGTTGACTGGAGCTGGACAGTCTCCCTTGAGCAGCTTGCCCTGTGTGGGACCTGGAGACTGGATGAGACAGCTGGATCCCGGCAGTGCAGCCTGGACAGGACCACTGAGCTTCCTGGCTTCTCTAGACAGGACGGGACAGCTGGACAGAGGGACCCCCAACAGCAGAGGCCACCAGGGGTTTGTCATACATAGTCACAGGGCAGGGGAACAGTGGACAGTGGTAGCTCCTGAGCTGTCCCTGGGCTGGGGACTGGCCACAAAACACTGCCCACTGGGGACCCTTGATCAGCCCCAGAAGATGGTGTCACAGGCAACTGAACTGGGTTCTTCCAAGAAAGACCCACTTGTTAGAGACACAGCGGGGATGCAGAGCCAGGGTCAGCACAGGCACCAGCTGTGGCCCACAGTGCACCAACATATGAAAGGTCTATCTGCTTGGGATGCTGCGGAGGTGGGAGGCGCATGGCCCGCAGTTCTCTGTTCCTGACTCCCTGCCTCAAGCCCTGCCTCTCTGCCGGGCTCCCCCAGACCCCCAGTGCCTGCTGTCTTCTCCCTGTCCATCACACACGGCTCCTGCTTGGCACAGCCCTGAAAGCCTCCTCTGCCCCAGGGCTGCCCATCTGAGCCGTCCAGACTGACGGGCACAGCGTCAGGAGGGTGCCGGGATTCTGTGCTCCTCTCCTCTAATCTTGCAGCTAGTGTGAGGTCACCAAACGCCTGGTCCTGAGCTCCACACGGAGGTGGGTGGTGAGGCGGAAGAAGCAGGCTTGTGGGGAGACAGCTGGAGGTCAGCGAGGCTCTGCAGCGCCCTGAGGACCGGTTAGTCTGTCAACTTACCACAGCCTACAATCTCCTGGGGAAGAGTTGCCCAGGGAGGGATTGCCTGGGTCAGGTTGACCTGTGGGCAGGTCTGTGGGCGACTGTGTTGACCTGTGGGTTGATGTGGGAGAACCCCGCCCACTATGGCGGCACTGTCCCCCAAGATGGTGGACGTGGCATGCCCCCCTCCCACTGCCAACCTCCGGTGGGCTTCCCCAGGGGCCACACCCATCTCCAGAGCCTGTGTCTAGTACAGAGTATGGTTGCTAGTCCTTCCAGGAAGGCCCTGGATGAACGGCTGGGACTGTATCCTGTGCCCATCTCACAGGTAAATAAACACCCAGGATTCCCAGCTGGTGTGAATTTTGGGTGAACACGGTGGGTTTAACAGGCTTGGGTTTTGTGTCCCCAGTGTTGCCTGAGACAAGGCATTGATGGAGCTCGCTCTGTTTCTTTAAGGAGGCCGCCCGACATTGGCTTGCTTGCATGTCTCCCATGGGTGGCTCAGATTTGAGCTGACAGCTTTGACCACCTCCAGGAGCCATAAACCCCACGGGAAAACCCAGACAGCCTGGGTTCAGCCCTGGCTTTACCTCTGCTTGCTGTGTGCTTTGGGGCAAGTTCCTTAACCTCTCTGTTCCTGTTTCCTCATTCATAAAGGCCCACAGAGGGCTTGAGCATCCTACAGCACTGAGCAGGTCCGGTTCTCCCCTAGCTACTGTCTAGATGTCCCGATGGGAGAGAAGCAAGGAGGGCTTGAAACCAGGGCCATGAACTATAGGGCTGCTCCGCACAGGACCGGAGGGTGCCTGGTGCCCACGGCTGACCACAGAGAGGCTGAGGGGGGCCTGGGCTGAACTGAGAGTCCACAAAGCTGGTGCACAAGTGTCTACCCCAGGACGAGGGCAGGATTGAGGCGGTGTGTGTGTGTGTGCGTGTGTGTGTGTGTGTGTGTGTGTGTGAGAGAGAGAGAGAGAGAGAGAGAGAGAGAGAGAGAGAGAGAGAGAGAAATGAAGCTGCAGCTAACAGGGGCGTGACATCTGTCTCCACTGTGCCTGGGTTTCAGATTAAACCACCGAGTTCACCTGGGAGCTTGACACTCCAGACGGAAGTCATTGCAGAACGCCAGCCATGACCCTGGGGTTCCCAGAAGAGTCCAACCCCAAAGCTCACCAGACGACAGATCCCAGATTGGAAAGAGGTTTCCATACTCAAGGCCTGAGGGAGATGAGTTCTCAGTGAAATCTCCAGACCCAAGCCAGGCCTGTGACATGCAGCTGCCATCCAGCTACTTGGTTGCTGATGTAGGAAGATCTCAAGTTCGAGGCCAGGACTGGGAGAGGGCTCAGTGGATAATGTGCTCATTGCACAGACATGAAGACCTGAGTTCGGGTGTCCAGTAGGCACATCAAAGCCAGGTGTGGCAGAGTATGCCGATAACCCCAGCCCCGGGGAGGCCTGGAGCTTGCTGACCAACCCCCGTCGCCTGGTTGGGGAACTGCAGGCTCAGTGAGAGACACCGACTCAGAAGCCAAGGTGCAGGAAACCGCCAGCCACAACCTCTGGCCTCCTCGTGCACATGAACGGGCCAGCGTCTGCTCACACCACACAGAGAGAAAGGAGAAAGAAAACAGAAAGGAAAAAGTAAAAAAGAAAGAAAGAGAAGGAAGAAAGAAAGGAGAAAGGAAGAAAGGAGGAAGAAAGGAAGGAAGGAGGAAGAAAGGAAGGAAGGAGGAAGGAGGAAAGGAGGAAAGAAGGAAGGAAGGAAGGAGGAAAGAAGGAAGGAGGAAGGAAGAAAGGAAGGAGGAAGAAAGGAAGGAAGGAGGAAGAAAGGAAGGAAGGAGGAAGAAAGGAAGGAAGGAGGAAGGAAGGAAGGAGGAAGAAAGGAAGGAAGGAGGAAGAAAGGAAGGAGAAGAAAGAAGGAAGGAAGGAGGAAGAAAGGAAGGAAGGAGGAAGGAAGGAAGGAGGAAGGAAGGAAGGAGGAAAGAAGGAAGGAAGGAAGAAAGGAAGGAAGGAGGAAGGAAGGAAGGAGGAAAGAAGGAAGGAAGGAAGGAAGGAAGGGGAAGGAAGGAAGGAGGAAAGAAGGAAGAAAGGAAGGAAGGAGGAAAGAAGGAAGAAAGGAAGGAAGGAGGAAAGAAGGAAGGAAGGAAGGAGGAAGGAAGGAAGGAAGGAAGGAAGGGGGAAGGAAGGAAGGAGGAAAGAAGGAAGAAAGGAAGGAAGGAGGAAAGAAGGAAGGAAGGAAGGAAGGAGGAAGGAAGGAAGGAAGGAAGGAAGGAAGGAAGGAAGGAAGGAAGGAAGGAAGGGGGAAGGGGAGCAGGTGGTGGTTCACACCTGTAAAGCACTAAGGCAAGGAGATTGCCATGACTTCGAGATCAGCCTTGGTTACATAGTGAGACTTTGTGTAAAAGATACTGATCTACAGAATATGTAAGAATCCAGTGAACACATGAACAGCTAAACTCCCAACAACAACAGCAACATACTATTATTTTAATAAGATATTTCATATGAAAGGTATGAAAAGAACACTGGATAAAAATATAAAATCAGAGAAAGATATTGAGAGTTTGGTGTCTAATGTCAGCACCCTTCGGCATGAGTGGAGATGTTGCTTCTACACTCTAGTTAAATGTGAACATGAAAAACTGTAAGTTAACCACCAATGATGAAAGCATGTCCTAGAACTTCTAATAAAGGAATAAATAAAGCTCCAGTCATCCAGTATAAAGAAAACAAACAAAAACAGGAAATAGTCTCAAAGTGATGAGACTAAACACCACTAACTACAATAAATGTAAATTAACTAAAAACAACTAAAAAGACAGAGCTCCTAACAAGTGGTAGCACATTCCAGAAACCTCAGCACTAGGAGGAGGTGGGAAGATTCATGGTTCAAGGCCAGTGAGCGCTAACTAGCAAGACCCTGTTTCAAGAAAGCAAAACAAGCCAGGCTTGGTAGTACATGCCTGGAAATCCAGTACTTGGGAGCAAAGGCAGGAGAATCAAGGGTCAAGGTCACTGAATGACTAAATGAGAACTTACCTTAAAAAAAAATCAAACCAAAGTTTAAAAATCAACAGATACCCCCCACCACCCACCCCCAATGGGTAAAGAGACACATCTTTGGTGTTGTTGTTCTTGTATAGGGGCAGAAAAGATTGTAGTCCTTTGTTCATCCTAGCATGATGCCTGACTTGGTGGCCGAAGCTGTTTCATGCCTAGGGCACAATTCTAAAAATAAATAAAAATAAATAAATAAATAAATATCAACAGAAAAGCAAATGCTAGCCTGCTCTGTTCACAAGAGAGACAAATGTACAGCACACAGATGTACAGCACACAGATGTGGCAGAATGAAAGCTGAAGGATGGAAACATGTATCATGCAAAAACAGCCACAGACTCTACAGTAGCTATGTTAATGTCAAAGCAAACAGATTTCAAAATCAAGAAAAGGTATTAAAAGTTAGCAGATGAACTCCATCTCGTCCATCCACACTGCATCCTCCATCTTGTCCTCTGTGCATCCTACCTCTTTACAACCCTGCATGGCCTCCCATCAGTATCTGGGAGCAAACGTCTGAGTAGGGGAAGCAGTGGCCGTCTCCTTGTCCGTCTGCAGAGTGTCTGGGCTGAGTGGCCTGTCCCTAACCCTTCATTAGTCCAAACCTTGGTCCTCAGAATGTGAGTGTTTTGTGTTGGGGTCCCATGTGCTGCAGAAGAGGGATGATGGGGCTGGAGAGTTGGCCCAGAGCCTAAGAGCACTGGCTGCCCTTGCAGAGGACTCAGGTTTGATTCTTGCGCCACATGGGAGTTTACAACGTCAGAAATTCTAGTTCCAGGAGATCCAATGCCCTCTTGTGACCTCCGTAGGCATTGCATGACATGGGTGCACTTACACACAGGCAATACACTCATACATATAAAATTAATGTATAATTGTTTTAAAGACGTGGGATCATGGGCTGGAGAAATGGCTCAGCGGTCAAGAGCACTGACTGCTCTTGCAGAGGACCCGGGTTCAATTCCCAGCACCCACATGGCGGCTAAGAACTGTCTTTAAGCCGGGTGTGGTGGCACACGCCTTTAATCCTAGCACTCGGGAGGCAGAAGCAGGTGGATCTCTGTGAGTTCAAGACCAGCCTGGTCTATAGAGTGAGTTCCAGGACAGCTGGGGTTACAGGGAGACCCTGTCTCAAAAAGAAAAAAAAAAGTAGGATCAGGATAGACACACAGAGGAGGACCACACAAGGATACAGGGGAAGGGGCCGTCTGCGAGGAGAGCGACCTTGGTAGACGGTGGTCTGGGCACCTCCAGCCTCCAGGAAGCAGAACAAGAGCCATGTCTGTCCAAGCGTCCAGGCATGGCTCCCTCCCTCGGGCTCCAGAAAAGGAAGGCGAGGCATGTGGAAGATGCAGGGCAAGGCTGGTGCTGTGGGGGGGGAGGGGGCAGATTCTCTAGGACACTGGGCCCTGTAGGGACCTGGAAATTGGTGCAAAGCTGGCCAGGCCCTGACTTCCCAGCCCCCGCCCACTGTGGGGACACGGGTGGACAGCTGCAGCATCTGGGGAGTGTCTGGGGACGATGTTCTGGAAGAATGGGGACTCCAGCTGTCTCCTGTTTCTCCGGCCACCCTCTCTTCTGCCTGGCCTGCTCTGTGGAGGCCTCCTGGCTGGCCTGCTGCTGCCCAGGGCATTTCAGGACACAGTCTAATCTCTAGTGGGCAGCACTGAGCACAGTGGGGGCCACACCTCCTGGTGGCACCAGCCCTTCTCTTCTTCCCCCTGTAGCTTCTGCAATCCAGTCAGTCCCACTGTGCAGCTGACTCCGCTCCTGCCCAGACTCCCGGCCTCGCGGGCTACAGTGAAGCCACTTCTAGGCCTCCAGGATGTCCTGAGATCTGAGCCCTAGACACCCAGCAGCCTCCCCTGACTGCCTGCCTGCCTCCCAGTGCACACAGAGGGCAGGATGCACATTCCAGACACAATCCGCTGGCCCAGCCTCTTGGCCCTTGAGGGATGAGGTCATGTCCTGTGGAGGTCACGCGGAAAGGGTGGGGTATGCCTGGGCCTTGGGAAGGGGGACTGTGTGGTCAGGCCTGTTTCCAAAGGCCCATGAGGTGGAGCTGGTTAAGGCCGAGTCTGCACTGGGAACTGACCACCCAGTGCCCAGGGTCTTTGGCCAGCTCAGCCCATCTTCTCAGCTGTTCTGAAAGATGGGAGAGGGTCCCAGGGCCATATCCAGGGTGTCAGAGGATACAGGTCAGAGAGGATTCAGGCCATGGTGACTTGAGATTAGCCTTGGGCACAGGGAGGACAGTTTGTGAGCAGAAGCAGGAACAATGGTTTCTTTTTTCTTTTTCTTTTTTTTTTTTTTTTTTTTTTTGGTTTTTGAAGATAGGGTCTCCCTGTAGTCGCAGCTGGTCTAGAACTCACTATGTAGACCAGGCTGGCCTTGAACTCACAGAGATCCACCTGCCTCTGCCTCCCAAGTGCTGGGATTACAGGTGTGTGCCCCTACGATCAGCCGGACAATGGTTTCTTATCTGTACAGCTGGAGAACACCTAGGCTGTGAGCCACCTGCACCCTGCCCTGCACCCCCCCTGCGCCCTGCCTGACCCAGGCACTTCCGGCTTCTCTCACTGTCTGCTAAGCAGTAACCCCTGCAATCTGCACAGGGCCTCTCCCATGTATACTTGGGAGTGTTCCTACGTGCTACCCAGCTGTCAAGCTGTGCACAGAGGCAGCTAACCCCCCATAAGAACAGTGCTTGTAGATGGGCCTCTGGGGCCTGTCTCATTTCTGGCTGGGCCCAGGCACTGTGTTCCTCCAATGTTGAAGCAGCTTGAAAGAGGATGTGACAAATGGGGCCATGGTGCGGTGCAGGGGACAGCGGCTCGGCCACCCTGCTGCACGACCGGAGTGGCAAGGAGCATGTCTCTGAAACCCACAGACACACCCTGCAGCTTGGGCCTTTGCCTGGCCCCGCCCCGATGTAGCCCTGGCTGGCAGGTGCTGACCTCCCACTCTCCCACTTCACCTTGGCCCCACCCACAGGGCGCAGTGAGGAGGGCCCAGGGACCTGTTCCAGAAGGCCTAGGCCTTTGGTTCAGCTGTGGTCTGTGAAACTGAGGCCTAACGGTGGGAGGGGCATGCCAGGGAGCTGGCCCAGCTGGCCCTGTGCCAGCCTTCCTTTCACCCCTGGCTCATTCATGGCTCCCAGCCTCAGCCTTGCTGAGTCATCCTCTCAGTGCCAGCTCCTGTGTGTGTCCACTCACAATCATTCATCCGTTCACTCAGTCATCCATTCACTCCATCATCCGTTCACTCCATCATCCGTTCACTCCTTCATCCGTTCACTCGCTCATCCATTCACTCGCTCATCCATTCACTCGGTCATCCATTCACTCCATCATCCATTCACTCCATCATCCGTTCACTCCTTCATCCATTCACTCGCTCATCCATTCACTCAGTCATCCATTCTCTCCATCATCCATTCACTCCATCATCCGTTCACTCCTTCATCCATTCACTCGGTCATCCATTCACTCGGTCATCCATTCACTCCATCATCCGTTCACTCCTTCATCCGTTCACTCCTTCATCCGTTCACTCGCTCATCCATTCACTCGCTCATCCATTCACTCGGTCATCCATTCACTCGCTCATCCATTCACTCGCTCATCCGTTCACTCCTTCATCCGTTCACTCGCTCATCCATTCACTCGGTCATCCATTCACTCGCTCATCCATTCACTCGCTCATCCGTTCACTCCTTCATCCATTCACTCGCTCATCCATTCACTCGCTCATCCATTCACTCGCTCATCCATTCACTCGCTCATCCATTCACTCGCTCATCCATTCACTCCTTTGCACACATGCATCCATACACTCGTTCATTCACTCACTCATTCATTCATTCATCGCACACTCATTCAGTTGCTCAGTACTCCATCCCCTTCCCTGCTCCCCTAGCCCATGTAATCAACTTCAGGGGACAGAGGATCCTGGGTGCCCGTAATGACCTGGCTCCTCTGTAGACGACTCCAGAAAGTCCCAGGCCTCCTGCCCCAGCCACCTGAGAAGATCACAGCCTGCAGGAGTCAGGGGGGCCTCACCGTAAAGTGACCTTTTCAACCCCCTGAACTTACACCTGGGCCTCTGCTCCTGGGGGATCGAGGTCTGCCTTTTGAGCCTCGGGCTGTGGGAGACGCGTACCCCACCACCCAAGCCAGAGACGTGAATGTTTGGCTTCCAGCGTCGGCAGGGCAGGCAGGGAGGGGAGGACAGGAACACTGGGCTCAGAGCGTTCATCCATCATGCCTCTCCCCCAGCCCACGGTCACCCCATGTCCTGAGCGCCGCTCCCCGGCTCCTGGGGAGGCGTCTTCGCCCTCTCTGCTTGTTTTCAGTCCTGGATGACCTGTTAGAAGCTCCTGAAGGCCACACCGGGCAGACTTGACTTCTCTAGAACCATCCTTCCAATGAATGTATAAACCTAGACTCTCTGTGAGGACAGCCATTCGCATTGGGACCTCACCATACGGATGAGGCCATCAGGGTCAGCTGACAGCCACACAGTTACTCAGCGAGACTGAGGACGCCTGGCTCTGACCCTGGAGTCTCTCAGTGGCCATCTGTTGGGGCGTTTTTCTCCTTTCCAGAAGGGTGTGGGGCTCGACGCTGAGTCCAACCCCTTCTCTGTTGAACCCAACACACCTTCTACATGCCCAAACAAACCCTGCACATCCATACACGTCACGCAAGGAGACCTCAGGCAGCTCTGACATGTGGCATATAGCTTCCCAGCTGGAGTCTGAACTGTGCTGGACTTCTCCAGAAAGATCCGATTGCATTAAAACCACGAAGTTCCATTGTGGAGACAAACTGCTGCGTCTCCTGCAGGGTATGCTCTAGCATTGAAGCTGGATGGACTTATGGGGTGGACCCACGGAGGAGGTGGGTCCCCCTTTTCAGGGATTATGGTGTCCACCCATGGGCAAGGTGGGTCCTTCTTGGGGCTTATGGAATAGTTATAGGAGAGGTGGGTCCCCTCCCTGTGTCCTGGTACAGGTTCCAGAGAGCTCTCTAAGCATGGTGGTACACACCTGGGGTTCCTGCGACCTGGTACAGGTTCCAGGGAGCTCTCTAGGCACGGGGGTACACACCTGGGGTTCCTGTGACCTGGTACAGGTTCCAGCAGGCTCTCTAGGCACAGTGGTGCCGACCTGGGGTTCCTGTGTCCTGGTACAGGTTCCAGGGAGCTCTCTAGGCACGGGGTACACACCTGGGGTTCCTGTGTCCTGGTACAGGTTCCAGCGAGCTCTTTAGGCACGGGGGTACACACCTGGGGTTCCTGTGTCCTGGTACAGGTTACAGGGAGCTCTCTAGGCACGGGGGTACACACCTGGGGTTCCTGTGACCTGGTACAGGTTCCAGCAGGCTCTCTAGGCATGGGGGTACACACCTTGGGTTCCTGTATCCTGGTACAGATTCCAGCAGGCTCTCTAGGCACGGGGGTACACACCTTGCGTTCCCGTGTCCTGGTACAGGTTCCAGCAGGCTTTCTAGGCACGATGATGCCCACCTGGGGTTCCTGTGACCTGGTACAGATTCCAGCAGGCTCTCTAGGCACGGGGGTACACACCTGGGGTTCCTGTGTCCTGGTACAAGTTCCAGGGAGCTCTCTAGGCATGGGGGTACACACCTGGGGTTCCTGTGACCTGGTACAGGTTCCAGCAGGCTCTCTAGGCATGGGGGTACACACCTTGGGTTCCTGTGTCCTGGTACAGATTCCAGCAGGCTCTCTAGGCACGGGGGTACACACCTTGGGTTCCCGTGTCCTGGTACAGGTTCCAGCAGGCTTTCTAGGCACGATGATGCCCACCTGGGGTTCCTGTGACCTGGTACAGATTCCAGCAGGCTCTCTAGGCACGGGGGTACACACCTGGGGTTTCTGTGTCCTGGTACAAGTTCCAGGGAGCTCTCTAGGCATGGGGGTACACACCTGGGGTTCCTGTGACCTGGTACAAGTTCCAGCAGGCTCTCTAGGCATGGGGGTACACACCTGGGATTCCTGTGACCTGGTACAGGTTCCAGGGAGCTCTCTAGGCATGGTGATGCCCACCTGGGGTTCCTGTGTCCTGGTACAGGTTCCAGCGAGCTCTCTAGGTATGGTGGTACACACCTGGGGTTCCTCTTCTCAGGAGGGTAAGTGGGAAGGAGCATGAATTCAAGGCCAGCCTGGGCTATAGGCAGATCTAACCTGGGCTAGACCCATATGTAAGCCAGTTCCCTGACATGTATCAGCTAGGTACCTCCTGTGTGCTGATCCCTGCCGGGCAACTCTGGAGGCTAAGATGGCTGCCTCATCTCTCTCTCAGCCTGTCCCTCCTGAGTTGCTACCCCTGACTGCAGGCTTAAAGATGTCCCAAGCTGGGCTGGAGAGATGGCCTAGCGGTTAAGAGCGCCGACCGCTCTTGCAGAGGACCCGGGTTTGATCCCTAGCACCCACATGGCAGCCAAGAACCGTCTGTAACTCCAATTCCAGGAGAACTCCAGTTCCAGGGGAATCTGAGACCCTCTTCTGACCTCTGCGGCATTTCATGACACGGGTGCACAAACCTACATGCAGACAGTGCATTCATACACATAAATAAATAAAAAATTTTTTAAAAATTAAAAGAGATGTCCCAAGCCAGCAACACTGACACTGTGCTGTTCACCTGAGTGATGACGATGACTGGGTCCAGCGTGGCAAGAGCCGTGTTTTGACACAGGAGTTTCTAGTAGGTTCCATGCTGCTGCACACAGCACCTGCTGAGTCTCGGACGTGGAGGAAGGAACTCACCCCTAGGGAGCGCTCAGCTTGCTAGGGAGAACCATGCTTGCTCTGTCCAGGCCCACAGAATCCCGGTGCTCCAGCTGCTGAGACAGCTCACCACGGATGACCTCGTGGCCAAGGGAGCCCCTTCCCTGTGGACAGGGAAGCACCTCAACATCTACCCCTCCACCATCTGTCTTCCCTGCGGTCCTCCCTTCCAATGCTGCCCATTGCTACAAAACCAGTCCCAGTCCAGTGCAGGACAGTGGCTAACCCTCCTCTCATCTACAAGAAAGAGTCCCTCTTCAGGAGCACAGCATTCCACACTCCTCAGGAAGTCTGTGTGTCTCCCCATGCAGAGTAGGGACCAGGAAGGTGAAGCAGCAGCTGCTGTGCTTATAGGGGATGGTGCTGGAGTGGTGCTGGGGTGGTGCTGGGACTGTGCTGGGATGGTGCTGGGAAGGTGTTGGGGATGGTGCTGGGACTGTGCTGGGGCTGTGCTGGGACTGTGCTGGGACTGTGCTGGGATGGTGCTGGGAAGGTGCTGGGATGATGCTGGGAAGGTGATGGGGATGGTGCTGGGACGGTGCTGGGACAGTGCTGGGACAGTGCTGGGATGGTGCTGGGAAGGTGCTGGGGATGGTGCTGGGACGGTGCTGGGGTATGCTGGGGTGTGCTGGGATGGTGCTGGGAAGGTGCTGGGATGGTGCTGGGACTATGCTGGGACTGTGCTGGGAAGGTGCTGGGACTGTGCTGGGGATGGTGCTGGGACTGTGCTAGGACTGTGCTGGGGTAGTGCTGGGACTGTGCTGGGAAGGTGCTGGGATGGTCCTGGGAAGGTGCTGGGACTGTGCTGGGACTGTGTTGGGAAGGTGCTGGGACTGTGCTGGGAAGGTGCTGGGACTGTGCTGGGAAGGTGCTGGGACTGTGCTGGGAAGGTGCTGGGACTGTGCTGGGACTGTGCTGGGGTAGTGCTGGGACTGTGCTGGGACTGTGCTGGGAAGGTGCTGGGATGGTCCTGGGAAGGTGCTGGGACTGTGTTGGGAAGGTGCTGGGACTGTGCTGGGACTGTGCTGGGAAGGTGCTGGGACTGTGTTGGGAAGGTGCTGGGACTGTGCTGGGAAAGTGCTGGGACGGTGCTGGGACTGTGCTGGGACAGTGCTGGGATGGTGCTGGGATGGTGCTGGGATGGTGCTGGGAAGGTTCTGGGGATGTTGCTGGGATGGTGCTGGGAAGGTGCTGGGAAGGTGCTGGGACTGCGTCGCGACCCCCTTCGTCCAGCGAAAGAAGATGCGACACGAGAGCGGAAACCGGCGCCATCTTTGAGGTGCAGCACTTCACAGCTCCCAACAGTTCCCCCCTTTAATAGAGCATGGTCTCGAGGCCGCAGATGGCTGAATTCAACAATCCCCCCTGTCTTGGGATCATTCCTCCATTAAACCCGTCATAGGATACCCCATCGCCCTGAGGGTTCCATGCCTTAGGTAGAAGGAAAGTTGCCCGTCTCTGGGTAGGATCGTGAAGACATTCAGGGGCGACCCGACCTTTAAGATTTTTGCATAATTGTTTTTGCATAATTGAGAGCCAAGCTTGTGGGGAATGTCCATCTTCAATGGCAGCAAAAGCCTGTGCTAGTAAAGCCATGTTCCGCTGTCGAGATACTCTCATTTTACAAAGACACCACAGGAAGAGGAAAGATACGAACAACATTACGCATGCCAAGGATCCCAACCCCGCCCATTCCTTGAGATGATTCATGGCTGTTGAGATCCAGGATGACAGTCCGATGGCAAGGTCCAGGTCCACTCGCGCTGCACTATTTCCACTCTTAGTTGGGTCACCAATCATTCAAACTGCTCAGACCAGTTTCCTAGAAGATAGCTAGAAAGTTGTTTAGATAGATTTGCAGCATGGGAAAAGTTATTATACTGAATACTAGTTACGCAGAGGCCTGAATGTTTAAATTCACATCCTAATTGTGCTATTTGCCATAATATATCATTGATTAACAATCATCAGTCCTCCTCTCAGGAGGGTGTTGATATGTAGCTGAGTGTCCAGGGCCTGCGCAACATTGGAGGACAAGTTACTTAAGGCCAAGGCCAGAATTTCCCCCAATTAATGCCAAAACAATGTGGAGCATATTTAGGTTGGAGGGGTGCTTGTTCTTCCCCATGCTTAGCTGGCCACCATCCACTAATCCAAGAGGCATTGGCAGAAGGACAGGGTCCATAGGAATCCTCTGGCAAATCAAACCAAGCCGCTATCTGATTATACACCTGAACACATTTTGAATTTTAGCTAATATTTCTAACCTTAAGAAAACATGGACTACCACCTAATGCAAAACTTCTATTTTCATTTCATACTGGCTATTCTTATATCTAAGGGCAAATAGGGTACATCCTAAGATGAATTAGTACTAAAAAGGTGAGGGAAAATCTTAGCATCATGGCGAACTGGCGTTGGTCTCGGGAACACCGACAGTATCCCCCATCGCGGATCCATCCGAGTTGGTGTTACCAGACTCAGAATCAGTGACAGCAGCATCAGCAAGGGAATCTTCATCATGAGAAGTTTTGTTACACTTTCCGGTGAGTCTTTCTGGCACCCAAACGGGGTCAGCTCGATTCTGTGGAAAAACACAAACAGAGCCTCTCGCCCAGACAGGCCTGGGTCGGTCCATTCCACGGTCCTGTAAGTAGATCTTCCATTTCACATGTTCCTTTTTCTTCTCTTCATTGCCACTGATGTCGATCAGCAGCAGAATTATTATTGTCCAAATTTAAAAAAAACATTTAAAGTAACGTGCGTTTAAATAAGGAGCCCTATTCTTTGCCGTTTATTTCTTCCACTTCTTTTTTTTTTTTTTTTTTTTCCGGGGTGCCCCCAAGCCTTCAAGGCAATGTGTGAACTCTTCCAAGGCTGCCTGCCCTCTTTTCAATGCTGGACAGCACTTTTGATCCCCAAACAGGCACGCACCAGCCTCCATATGGGGCGGATACCAGCTTTAAGCGTGCCTCGCTCCCACGCAAAATCAAGATCTCTCCCCAATTTATCCCAGCTTGTTACTGTCAAACTCCCTGACACTAAGAACCAGGGGGCAATAAGATCACATTCTGTCAAAAAATTAATCAATGTTTCCTTTTTAAGTTTTAGCCCCTTTGCCTTAAGCAAGTCTTTGAGGGCATAAAAAATTGGGTGGGTCGGTGAGTTCCCCATGTTAACTCCTTTGGGACACGCCCTGCAGAATACTGAGAAAACGATTACCCAGAAAAGAAAACTAACAAACAGACTCCCAGCAAGAAGTAGATATACTTCCATCTACTGATCTTGGCTCGCAACTCCACGAGCTTTCACTTTTGATTCGCCAAACAGCTACTGATCTTGGCTCGCAAATCCACGAGCTTTCACTTTTGATTCGCCAAACAGCGAATTTATTCTTGCCACTTTACCGCGGTCTTTGACTTGTCGCTCACCGCGACCTTTATCATCCCTCCTTACCTGGGAACTTACCGGCGCCGCCCTGATTGTCCAAGGTTCTGATCAGAAGCGAGGTTCCCCGTCCCGGGCCACCACTCGTTGCGACCCCCTTCGTTCAGCGAAAGAAGACGCGACACGAGAGCGATCTTCCTCGAGCAGTTTATTCGGGTATCCTTACATCCGCTCTCTACCTTTCCCTTCCCGGTTCACCACCTATAAGGCATGTCACAACCAATCAACTTCCACCACGTGGGTCTCAAGGATAGGATATCTCTATGCGGAACAGAGGGCTTCAGCAAGGCCAAACCAAATAAGGACATGTTTACTGCATGGAGCGCTCACCCCCGTGGGGGTGGGAGGCGGAAACCGGCGCCATCTTTGAGGCGCGGCACTTCGCAGCTCCCAACAGGACTGTGCTGGGGATGGTGCTGGGTCTGTGCTGGGACAGTGCTGAGAAGGTGCTGGGACTGTGCTGGGGATGGTGCTGGGATTGTGCTAGGACTGTGCTGGGGTAGTGCTGGGACTGTGCTGGGACTGTGCTGGGAAGGTGCTGGGACTGTGCTGGGAAGGTGCTGGGACTGTGCTGGGGATGGTGCTGGGACTGTGCTGGGGATGGTGCTGGGACTGTGCTGGGGTAGTGCTGGGACTGTGCTGGGACTGTGCTGGGAAGGTGCTGGGATGGTGCTGGGACTGTGCTGGGATGGTGCTGGGAAGGTGCTGGGAAGGTGCTGGGACTGTGCTGGGAAGGTGCTGGGACTGTGCTGGGAAGGTGCTGGGACTGTGCTGGGACTGTGCTGGGACGGTGCTGGGACCGTGCTGGGGTGGTGCTGGGATGGTGCTGGGACGGTGCTGGGACTGTGCTGGGACTGTGCTGGGAAGGTGCTAGGACTGTGCTGGGACTGTGCTGGGACGGTGCTGGGACGGTGCTGGGTCGGTGCTGGGGTGGTGCTGGGATGGTGCTGGGAAGGTGCTGGGACGGTGCTGGGGCAGTGCTGGGGCGGTGCTGGGGTGGTGCTTGGACGGTGCTGGGGTGGTGCTGGGACGGCGCTGGGACGATGCTGGGACTGTGTTGGGGTGGTGCTGGGAAGGTGCTGGGAAGATGCTGGGAAGGTGCTGGGACTGTGCTGGGAAGGTGCTGGGATGGTGCTGGGAAGGTGCTGGGATGGTGCTAGGGTGGTGCTAGCGTGGTGCTGGGGTGGTGCTGGGACAGTGCTGGGTGGTGCTGGGGCGTTGCTGGGGCGGCGTTGGGGTGGTGCTGGGACGGTGCTGGGGTGGTGCTGGGACAGTGCTGGGGTGGTGCTGGTCTGGGGATGTTGTTGGTTCTGGGGATGTTGTTGGTACTGGGTTTTTTTCTGGTACTGGGGATGTTGATGGTCTGGGCATGTTGTTGGTACTGGGGGTGCTGTTGATACTGGAGATGTTGTTGTACTGGGGAATGTTGCTGGTACTGGGGATATTGATGGTACTGGGGATGTTGCTGGTCTAGGGATGTTGCTGGTACTGGGGATGTTGCTGGTCTGGAGATGTTGTTAGTACTGGGGTGATGTTGGTACTGGGGATGTTGTTGGTACTGGGGTGTTGTTGGTACTGGGGATGTTGGTAGTGCTGTGGTGTTGTTGGTACTGGTGTTGTTGAGCATCCCAAAGATGATGGTGAGGATACTAAGCTGCATGCTCAGGGATGGAGAACCAGACCTCAGACCTGAGTCCTCTGCACCTCTGGCATGCTGCCTCAGTTTGCCTTCAGTTCTGTATCCCTACAGTGCAAATGGCCCCTGGGTGTCCCATGTCACCGACTGTTAGGTAATTAGTAAATTGGGATGGCAGGAAGGCTTGGAGCAGGTGCCCAACACCCTGTGCCATCAGGAACTTGCTACAGATCTTTAAACCTCTTCTCCAAGGGTCCAGATGAGAGGCCAAGCCCAGCTAAGCTGTCCATCTCACCCTCCTCATACCATGGAGGCCTGTGTGACTGTCCTGGTCACCTACTTGGAGGCTCACAGCTCAACCATTGTCTACACTGGGAGGACCCAGCCTTCAGAGGACCCAGCCTTCAGAGGACCCAGCACTCAGAGGACCCAGCACTCAGAGGACTCAGCACTCAGAGGATCCAGCACTCAGAGGACTCAGCACTCAGAGGACTCAACACTCAGAGGACTCAGCACTCAGAGGGCCCAGTATTCAGAGGCCTGGAACTGAAAGAACCCAGCACTCACAGGGTCCAGCACTCAGGGTAGGGGTAGCAGGGACGGCTGGGCACACACTGGACGTGCTGGTAGCAAATCACTGTGTTCTTGGCTCTCTTCACCTGCTGATCTCATGGTCCCAGAAGTCTGTGCTGGCTGCCGAGGTACCTCCACCAGGTCCTGCCCCACCAAACACAGTCTCTTTCTGTTTCTGAGGCATCCCAGTGGCAAAGGCTTCTGGCTGGCTCCTTCACACAGGCCACTTGTTTCTACTGCTGCCTCATCTGGGGTCTCTCTGTCTGGGCCCGGTCTGTCTGGACTCAGAGACCCAGAGATGCTGTCTTCCCACTGGCTGTTTGTTTGTCTTTCCAGAGGCCACAAAGCAGCCCTGGGCAGCTCTGCCTGGAACTAAGGCTGGGAAGGGACTGACTTCGGTCAGCCAGGGGCCAGACCACACTCAAACTGGCAGACAAGACCACAGGCTTTGGCCTCTGCCCTGCCCTCGGACCAGCTCACAGTGGTCACTTGCTGGGAACCAGAGCTGGGAAGGCTGAAGAGTCTGACACATTCTGGGAGCCCCTTCCCAGCCTGTGGCTTCCAGGGCCCACAGTCTCCTCTCCCCGGCTGGAATTCAACCCAGAAGGAATGGGGGGGGGCAGCTCCAAAGCCCCCCCCCCCAACTGCTCAGATCAGGACGCCTAGACAATCAGGCCACTGGCATGGGGTAGTATGAAGCCTCGTCTGTCCTGGGGAACCCAGAGAGGAACAGCGGCTGGTGGCAGGGCTACAAATTCCCAGCTGCCATCTTTGAGTATGATGCTGGAAACTGCTGGCATGGGTCACTAGTGGCCACAGAACAGGCCGCTGCCCTGGCAATGGAGGCATTTTGAATTCCCAGCTTGGAACGGCTTTAAATTATGCCTGTCCAAAACCACCATCAAGCCCCCTGGCACCAAGGAGTGGGCACACGTCCCCGGAGCTCCTGCGGGTGGCCTCGGAGAGCAGGGGCACAAACCTTCGTTCAGAAGAGCCCAGCCAGTACTGGGGCAGGAGGGGAACATGTGAGCAGAGCCAGCGGGGGGGGGGGGTGGACAGGAGGCCACGGCCCAGCCCTGGACAAAGAGGGCTAGCCTCAGGGCTGCAGCAAGCCACTGGCTAAAGGCTCAGAACTTTCTCTGCAAACTGGGGTCCTTGAGCACCGGGGTCTCAGGAGGCTACAGCAAACTTGGGGTGGAAATGCTGATCCGGGGCCAGGTTTGGGGAGCACTTCAGACATGCCAGGAGGAAGCACTTCAAACATGCCAGGGGGACAGCAGGCATGATATCCTGGGCTCCTGGTCCTACATGGATGAATAGGGCAGAGTCTGTCCCCTACACTGTCCCCTTGAGAGCCACCCAGTGGGATGGGTTTCCGGCTAAGCAAGATGGGGCTGATCTGCCGGGCAGGGGACAGGCAGCCATTTGCTGAGTGCTATCTGTGTCTGATGCTGGGGCAAGGTTTGCCCACTCTTCCTCTCAACTATGTAAAAATACAAACCCACCGAATAAACCTTCAGGAGATGCAAAGGGGAAACCGAGGCACAGCTCACACAGATTCTCCCCAAGCCCCTGAGTCAGAAACAGCAATGGTCACGGCTCTGGGTTTGAGCTCTGAGCTGTAGTCAACTCTCCTGTCCCCTACCATGTCCTCCTGTTTGAGAGTGGCCACCCGGCCACCTCTCCCAGGACCTCCTATGTGGAGCCTGCAATAACGAGTTCAGGTAGGGACAGTTTCGGTGTCTTGCCGTGACCTTTCGCTGTTAGGTTTCCCGTGTTGGCACATGCACACCCTGATGTCAGAGCTAAAAGAGGCCTCTGGTTTCACCGGGAAAGGTTCACATGGTCCTTCTTTTCCTGTCCTTTATTCACAGGCTTCCTGGCATGCAGAGCGAGTGTTCTGGAATGTACCAGTGCCTTCCAGGGAGAAGTGACTCTGCTCCCCTGCAGGATGGCCACTGGACAGCACTGGCAGGTAATAGGCAGGGCCAGCAACACCTGCTTCCAAAATAAATGGGAGGTTCAGGACCACCAGGCAGAGCCGGGATATGGAAAGCAGCCGCGCTGTTCAAAGCACACCCCACGCACTGTCAGGCCAGCTGAGAAGGGATGAGGAGGACCTGAGACCAGGCCCACGTCGTCTGGCTGTGGGCCCGTGGCAGGGAATAGGATGGTGGATTCGAAGGGCAGGACAGAGCTCCTCAACCTGCTTGCAATACAGAGTTAGCCTCTGCTCAGTCTTGTCTGGGCCTGGTCTGGGTGTGGGGCCTGGCTCCCAGGAAGCCTGCCTGCTGGTTCTACACCCCTCCATGGAGACAAGGCCTCCACCTAGAAAGTAGCTCGATTGCTGCATCCACACACATGGAAAAGGGCCAGTTCAGCCCACAAGCAAAGCCATGTGCCATCATGCAGGGTGGAACACAGGAAATCACACAAAGTAAACAGGGCTCAGTGATCGTGAATGGAAAAGCTCCACCCCAAACTCACCCCATCTATTCACCCACGAGCCGTCCATCCACATGCCCGTCCAGTCACTCACTCATCCATCCATCCATCCATCCATCCATCCATCCATCCATCCATCCATCATCCATGCAGATAGCACCCATCCACTCTCCAGACCGTCCACCTCACCTTCCATTTCATGTACCCATCCATCCATCATCCATCTGCCCACCCACTTAGATATCCCTCCACCCAGACAGCCAACCATCCATCCATCACCCATCCACCCTCCATTCATCCATCCATCCATCACCCATCCACCCTCCATTCATCCATCCATCCATCACCCATCCACCTTCCATTCATTGGTTTGTTCACTTAAAGCCCACAGAGTGTGTTCCATGTGCAGAGACCCACTCAGCCCCCAGCAGCTCCTTCAAAGGTCCCCAGTAGGGGAGTTTGGTAGCCACCCCTTACCCAGCATAGTGAGTCCCCCACCCCCACCCCTTTGTGCTGATGTGGTTTCAGTGCCCTGATCTGCCTGTGCTGGATAGCGTCGCTTGTCAGCTTGACATGCCTGAGAAGCAGGAACTTCAGTTGGGGAATTTCCTCCATCGGACTGGCCTGTGGCCATGTCTATTGGGCATTTTCTTGATTGCTGAGTGATGTGGGAGGTCCCAGCCCTTTGTGAGGGTATACAAGAAAGCAGGTTGCGCACAGGCCACAAGAGCAAGCTAGTTACCAGCTTCGGCTCCTGTTTCCAGGTTCCTGCCCTGGGCTTCTGCCCTGACTTTCTTCGATGATGAGGTGTGCATGACACAAGTTGGTTTCGGTTGGTGTTTCCATCCCAGCGGTGGAGAGTAACTAGGACCCCTGCCCTAGCTGAGGGCACACACGTGGTGTCCACACCTGTCTTCAGTGTCTCCCCCAATTTTACCCCCTCGTCTCACCCCAGGTCTTCTCTGTCCTCTACCACTTCCTTCACTTCCTGTTTTGATCCTGAGGCCGCAGTCTGCAATCTTCCACCTGTGTTCTCAGTGGTAATTCTTTCTTAAACAGCACACGATGTACCAAGGATAAAATGGAATGTTTTTTAATCACCCCCCCCAGAAAAGACCTCAGCAGGAAAACCAGGCAGCAGCCGTGGGGTGGAGGTGCCATTCCCAAAACACCAGGAACACACAGACTCTCATGGCAGCTGTTTGCTAAAATAAGACACCCAGACAGGTGAGCAGATAGTCCAGAACAGCCCTTCATAAAGGAGGACACCACGGCTACCAGCAGCATGTGCAAGGTGTTCAGTTCAGTTAGTGATCTGGGACAGGAATTCAAACTGCAGCTGGATAGCACAGGACCAGCACCACCAGAGTGGCTTAAAGCAGAAGAGACAGCGGGAGACTGAGTAGCCATCACGCCCACACAGTGCAGCTGGGGTGTGACTTGGTCCAAATCCTAGCATCTGGGGCTTAGGAGACAGTTTGATTAGTGAAGTGCAGGACCTGAGTTCGATCCCAAGACACACCTGAAAAGCTAGACGTAATGGCACGCGTCCTGGTCCTGGGGAGGTCGAGGCAGGATGATCCGTGGGGCCACTGGCTAACTGGCCACCTGTGGACCAGTGAGAGACACTGTGTCAAAAACTAGGCACCCAGAGTTCTAAGAGCATGCCCACCATGGGGTGGGGGTGTCAGGAGGGTAGGGCTTGTCAGATCTCTGGTTATGTTCTGGGTCTGGGTCTGGGGGCTGGTTGCCTGCGTGGGTATTGGGAAGAAGTCATCAATTCGTGTGCTAAGGGCAGATCACTTGTCAGCAGCATGGGCCGGAATTCCCTGTGATGACCCATGTTGGGCCTTCCCCTAGCCCAGTTTGCAAAGAGCACAGTGCCCACTATGGCAAGCTGCACAGGGCACACACATCGTCTTGGTGACTCAAGCTTTGCCCCACAGCCACCTTACGGAGCCCATTTCTGAGCAGGGGTGGGCTAGCTGGCCAAGGTAACAAGCAACATTACAATATAAACTCACTTGGACCTGCATCGCAGCCTGACTCATTTGTCAAGACAGGGCCTACTTCTTGTCCCAGTTAGGTGACAATTCCTGAACACTGAATAACAGGTTCCTCCATTCTCTGGGCTGTTCACGGTCTGACAGCTGCGACTGCCATAGTTCTGACTTTGTCTCACCAGTAACATTTCCCTGGGAACTTTCCTAAGTGTAGACCACAACCAACAAAGCCATCCATCAATGTCTGGCAGATCCTCCAGTGTGAGTCCAGTGTCCATCAAAGATGCGGGATACAGAGTTGGGCCCCTGGATGCTGTCTGTGCCCTATTAGGTGAGGATCGAGTGGTCTCCGATGCATCTAACAGGCAGGCAGAGCAAAGCGGTTGAGGAGTGGGGTGTTCTGAGCACAGCCCCTGCGTTCTGAGCACAGACCCCGCGTTCTGAGCAGACTTATGGCCTCGTGACTTGACATACTTTAACTTCCAACAGTGGTTAATGCCAGATCAACCAATTCCTGTCACGTCCATAAGCAGCTCTTGCGGGTGTAAACACACACTGCTTGGCAAGGTTTGCCATCCTTCCTGGCACCGGCCATCCCCACATCCTGAAGAATTCGACTGACTGTGAGACCATTCCACGCTCTTCCAACCCCTTAGAACCATGTGTGGAGGGAGACATGGCAGATTCCATGTTCTGTGCCCCCTGGGTAAGTAGCTCAAAGGACAGGGAACTTGGTAGCGAACTTTCCAGGTGGGGTCAGAAGGTCAGAGCCACGGAGAGGCCTGGCTGAGCTGGGCTGGTCGTCTCCTGCTCCTTACCCATTATCAGGGGGCTTTGATGATGTAGGGACACCGGCTTCCAGATGAACCCTAGACGGTTCCTGCTTCTTTCTCCCCATCTCCAGTGTAGACACTAGGTCTTCCCGACAGAGGAGAGCCCAGCTGACCCGTTTCCTCCCACAGTACACAGGGACAAGAGGGCCATGTGCAGCCTGTGGGGCTGGTGTGACAGGAATGGGAGGGAGCCAGGCAGCGAGAGGATGGGGTGGGCAAGCTGGGGTTCAAAGGAGATGCAACATTGAACAGAGAAACAACCAACTAAGAACTCCGATGAAGACAGAGAAGGTGGCGGCCCGTGCAGGCTATACCAAGGCTCGCTTAGGTTCTGAGTCTTCAGGGCTCCCTGGAATTGGGGGCATGGTTTGTCTAGATCTTTGAAGAAGATGGGGGAGCCAGGCCCCTGGAGTGGCGGTCCATGTGTGGACAGAGATTATCTACCTCGAAGATCAGCTCCTCTCAGGAATCTGTCTGGGCTTGGCCTAGCCATTCCCCTCTTCTTTCCTGGTCCTCACCTCTTCCCTGCGGCGGTGGTGGGTGTGGGGACAGCTTGCTTCAAAGGAGCAGGAGGTCAGGGAGGGTTGGCTCTTGAGGGTCTCGGGAGGCCTGATACGTAGGAAGTGGGGTTTCTGTCTTGTAGCAGCAAGGGATGCTGGGATACTACCATGAAGCCCAGTAACTGAGAAGGTGCCCAGCTGGCCACGTCTCCCAGCATACCCAGGAAACACCATGTGCTGGAGGGATACACAGGGACGGAGGGCTGGGACAGGGCTGGGGGGAGCTCCAGGGGCCTGAGGGGAGGCCTAGCAGGTGTCTCCTAGCAACCGGCAGAGTCTTACCAAAGAAAGGCAGCATGGGGAAAGTACTCCTTGGGCAGGCGCATAGTGCCACCCAGGCCAGAGGGCAGCTTGGTGCCTAGGTGGCATCTGAAAGTGGGGAAGGGGCTAGAGAGGCCCCTGGGCTCTATCATGGGAGTAGGGTATGATTTCAGAAACAACAGCAGCCATGGGGTCTGCCCGCAGGGCCACACTGCCCTCACGAGAGCCCCGGCTCAGTCATGGGTGGACAGCTACAGAATCCTTCCCCCACACACACTGCCCTGCCACAGCGCCTTCCCTTCTTGGCCTGGGAAAGGCATGGGCTTTGCTGTGTCCTTGGTGGGGCGCGGAAGGGCAGCAGGTGTGGAGCATGTGAGTGTGGGTACCCGGCGGGGGCAGAAGTCAATGTGGGGGTCCTCCTCAATTGCTGTCCACCTTATTTTTAACATTTTATTTATTATTTTTTCTTTTATGTGTATGAGTGCCCTACTCGTGTGTGTGTGTGTGTGTGTGTGTGTGTGTGTGTGTGTGTGTGTGTGAAATGCCTGCAGAAGTCAGGGAAGGGTACTGGAACTGGACTGTGGGTGTCGCCATGTGGGTGCTGGGAATCAAACCTGAATCCTGCTCTGCTGAGCTGTCTCTCCAGCCCCTGCACCTTATTTTGGGGTCAGGGTCTCTCACTGAACATAGAGATTGCCAATTTGGCTGTGTGATGAGCTCCAGGGACCCTCACTGCCTCCCGGGTGTTGGGATTACTGATACTTGTCATCGTGCCTGGTGCTGGGGACCTGAGTCCTCAGGCCTGTGCTCTACACTGAGCCAGATCCCCATCCCCATGCTTGGGTACATTTTTTAGGATGTGATGACCAGTGGCCTTGGTCACTAGGGGCCCAGGGTAGAGGTTCCTACCCTGAGGCCCTCAGCCTCTCAAGAGGTGAGGCACTTTCTGTGGTGGCCTGGCTGGAGCCTCAACTTCTCAGAGCCTGAACAAAACGTGGCTGGTCTCAGTGTCCCCCGACACTGTGTGGCGATGCCAGCAAGGGCCACTGTCCCGAACACCCACGGTACCTGCAGGGAATCTAGAAGAAGAAATGATATTCTCTTACATCTCGAGGGGCCAGAGCCGAAGAGAAGCCACCTAGGGAAAAGTGGCTCATGTAGGCAAAGCTTTGTGACTGGGTGACCACACGGGCAGAGTCGGGCAGGACAAGAGCAACAGGCCACACTCAGGCAGCAGGGTCTGACCTGACAGGAAGTGCAGGCAGCACTGGAGCAGACCGGCTGCTCTGCAGAGCCCTCCTGTGCTCAGAGGACTCAAGGGTGACAAACGGCAGGACTGCATCAAACACAGCCCACCAGGGCCACTCGTGCTGGCACACAGCTTTAAACCCAGCATCTGGGAGGCAGACGCAGGCAGACTTCTGCGAGATTGAGGCCAGCCTGGTCTACATAGTGAGTTCCAGGCCAGCTGGGGCTGCAGGAAGACCCAGTCTCAAAAACAAAACAAAACAACACAACACCACAACACAACACAACACAACAAAAAAAAAAAAACCAGGCAACCCACACAGTTTGAATCTAGCCTACCCCAGGATGGAGCCTGGCCCCTCTCCTACCTACTCAGCTCACCAGCATTTATAGAGCACCTTTGGTATGCCCAAATGTAAAAAAAATAAACCCAGAGTGACCTGTCCAACAGAGAATTGGGTGGTGCTGTGGACAGCTGAGGGATGCAGGCTTGTTTAAGGGGAGACTTCACCCCAGGCCACAGCCCCAGAGCTCAGACGTAGAGGAGGGAGGAATTATCAGGGAGAGCTGTGTGTGCCAAGGCCCCAGGGTAGGCAAGAATGTGAAGGTGGAGAGAGTTGACTGTGCCCCCAGGGACACGTGTTCCCGAGGATGGTGCTCTCGAATGCTCATGTTGGTAGCGCTGTATGTATTGACTACGGCAATGGCGGGACCCTCCTTCACGGCTCACGGATCTCCTCTGGCCATAATCAGCTGACTTCTGGAAGCAGGTGCGGTTCTAGAAGCCAACACTCCTGGTGGCTGTGATAGGCTGTCCCGGAAGTGGCCCAGGTCCCCTCAGGACACCAGCAGGGTCCAGTGAGGTTGGTCAGGACCTGGGAACAGTGGAGACAGGCCATATTGCAAAGAGCAGAAGGGCTCAGGGGGAAGATGGCCTTGCTAGGTGGTAGGGAGACACCCCGTACCCCCCGGCTGCCAGGCCAGCCAAGGCTGAGGGACCCTGGCAGCCTAAGCTCAGGGCAGGTCAGAGGACCTTGGGCCATCTTTGGGGCTGGCAGTGGGTGTGAGGTGACATGAGCTCCTGGGGTGACCTTCAGGTCTGCAGTCCCCAGTGAGGGCAATGAGGTGTGGGCAGCAGGTGACACCCTGGAGGTCTCGATGGCACCTAGGTGGGGTTGGGACTTGAAGGGCAAGGAGGAGCCACAGTGTGGGTGTGAAGGGTAGTGGAGGTGGAAAGGTAGGGATTCAGCTGGACAGCCAGGCCTGCCGACCACCCTACCTCCCTTTCATGAATGCACGAGAGGTCTGGCATGGGCAAGGATGAGCAGGCTGTATGCCACGCCGACATGTTTAAATTAGGGGGTGCAGGCAGTTTTCCCTTTCTCTCCTCTGCCCAGCATTTCTGAGGCCAGGCCTGGGTTTGATTTCCAAGCAGCCAGGCGGCTGTGCGCTGGCTAGCGTCCGTGTCTGTTGCTGGCTCCTCCTCTAACAGCAATTAAACGAGGCCTAACTGGCCACCCTTGGCATTGACACACAAGGATGGTGTCCCCTGAGTGGGTTGTTTTGGGTGACACGTGTGCCTGTGGGTATATGATTACACATGTGAACACAGACAGCATGTCTACTTGCTGCTATCTGCTGGGCCATTCTGTGTGCACCATGAGTGTTTGTGTGGGGTGGAGAACTCCCACGGGAACATGTAAATGTCCCACTGGCAGCATGCGTCTGCGTGAGGCCTGTGTTGAGTCTGTGCTACACTCTGCTCCCAGGGGGGCTGGAGAACGAAACCCATGGGTGTGCTGGGATCCGGGAGCTGCAGGAAGGGAGAGGCAGAACCTTCTCGCACATAGAGCCTTCCAAATGGAAGCCGCCATGGGTGGTGGAGGTGAGGTCCTCATCAGCCCCCAGCCACATGGTCCCCCTGCGCGTCCCCCTGCGCACCCCCCGGCTCCCCTGAGCTCAGGGTGATGATCCTGGCCCTCACTCATGTTCCTGTCTGGGTGTAAGAACCTGACTCAATGGCCTGTTGCAGTGTGGCCTGGATCTAACCCAGCCCGTGGCCCCGCTGTTTAGCTCTGCCGACCCGGGGACTGCACCACCCCAGCAATCATTTACTTAGATCTTAATTTGTTTCTTGAAGCAGTTTTTTTGGCTTTCAGCATACTAGTCTTTCACCTCCTTTGTAAGATTCCTATTTATTATTTATTTATTTGTTTATTTTTGAGACAGGGTCTCGTGTATCCCAGAATGATTTCCTGCCTCTACCTCCAGCGTGTTGCCCCACCATGCCCAGGTTATGCAGTACTGATCCAGGACTTTGTGAACGCTAGGTAAGCACTCAACAATGGAACCACATCCTCAGACCCGTAAGCACTTAATTCTTCCAACTGGCCTAGACGAAACTGTGCTTCCTTCTCAGTCTGTCTCTGCGTGGCTTTCTGTGTGTGGATGTGCTGACTAGTCTTGCTGAAGTCCTCTGAAGTAGTTTCCCATGGATTCCTTGACGTTTTCCTCAAGCTACACAACCACCACACCACGTCCAAGTGGAGTCGCTCCCGCCCTTCCTTTCCAATTCCGATGGCCTTCATTTCCTTTTCTTGCTTAATAGCTATGACTGGAACTGCAAGTGCGACGTTGAACAAACACAGCAAATGGCAGGGAAGCCCCTGCTGCTGGTCTTTGTGGGAAGCTTCAGCCGTCATCCTGAGCGATGTCAGCTGAGGGTTTCCATCAGAGTTCTTTGTCCTGGGGAGGAGTCCCCTCTAGTCCTGCTTGTCCTGAGAGCATGTTGGCTGTACCAAGCCTTCTCCATGTCCTCTATGACGATCCTGGCTGCTTCTCTTTTCACTCAAGCTGCGTCAGATAAACGATCCTTAGACCTCATCTGCTAGTGGTTTATTGAATAATTTAAATCCTTGTTTCGTTTATTACTGTGGGTACGTACACCCGTGACATCGCTCACATGTAGAGATCAGGGGACAACTTGTAGGAGCCGATTCTCTCCTTCCATGTAGGTCCCAGACATCAAACTCGGGCTGTCGGCTGGCAGCTTGGCCCACTGAGCCATCTTGCCCGCCTTGTTGAACACTTTGCCTCTGCAGTAAGAGGTTTACTTTTCTTGGGATGTCAGAGATGAACTAGGAAGCATTCTGGGAGCTTCCATTCGGTGGGGAGGAGGGAGGGGACTTTGAGAACTCATGCCAATTCTTTCTGAGTATTAGAATTCTCTCTAAAGCAATCTGGCTGTGGACTCTCCTTCACTGGGTTGGTTCTGTTTTTGTCTTCTAACCAAGGATTGTCTGGTGTTTCTTCTTGCTTCATATTTGGGGCTCCTTGGATTTGTGGGGGTCTCTCCATCTCCTCCTGTTACCAAACTCGCCATCATGGGCCTCACAGATGTTACTTCTCGCCCCAAAGTCCTCTCGTGTCTCCAGGGCTAGATGCCGAGCCTGACTCTTGCCTGAGTCCAATTATTTTGATCCTGGTTAGTCCACCTGATTCTAGGAAGACAGAGAGATCACTCAGACTTCGCCACTCTCATGCTGAGAAACATATCTGGACCCCGGGCCAGGCTGGGCCGAGCTCAGCACCCCCAGTGCCTACCATCCCATGACACCTGCCAGGGCCTGCCCCTCTATTGCTGTGTGACCCCAAGAACTTACCTTCTTCAAGCCACCCTCTGTGCCATTGAGGAGGGGGGGTGCGGGGCTGTAGCCCCTTCCCAGAGTTGGCTGTCCCATCGATAGGAAGAAGAGGGACTTTCCTGAGGAGGTCCCCAGCCCTGCCTGGAGCTCTGGGGTTCCCTCTCCACCCAGTCCTTCCCTGTACTGCATCTCTGCCCTCCGGCTGACTGGCCGACTCCTCCTGCAGTCGGCCCCTTGGGGGGGGGGCGGGGGGAGACAGACCTGTGGGCCTTTGGGGATTGTAAGGTTGGGCTGAAGGTAGATGCTTCACTAGGAGTAGCTAGGGGTTCATGGAGCCACCCAATCCCAGAAGGAAGGGACAGGAGTCACAGGCTGCTCAGGGGTTGAAGTCATGAGCTGTACATGCAGCTTGCAAGGTAGGGACCTGTGCAGGCGGAGGATGCACCCATGTGTGTCCCAGGCCTGTGGACCCACTGCACACATCAGCTTTAGGTGGGGTCTCTGGGGATGCAGCGCACTCACGGGACTGTACCTGCCTCGCACGCACGCACTCTGAGTTAGGAAAACTTCAGAGCCACAGGGACATGGAATCGTTCAGAGCCTCAATGAGTGGGATCCACCATCCAGTCTTTGTCTCATTCTAGAATAAACACTGCAAGAGGGTGACACCGGGTGAGTGGTCCCCA
>VZQC01003723.1:3850503-3873003 GCA_009823505.1 Rhizomys pruinosus | reverse complement strand
CTGGAATGCTGAGTGGCTCAAAAACAGGGCTCTGCAATCCAAGCTTCCAGGAAGCCCGTGGGGACGTCCTCCCCCAACCCCCCACAACTCTCTCCATCTCCGAGTAGAAAACAGTACAGTCCCGTGTCCCACTATCTCTATGAGTTTCTTGGTTTTATTTTGGGACGGGCTGGCCTTGAACTCCTAATTCTTCTCCTCCACTTCCTTGGTGCTGGTGTTGCAGGCACGCGCCACCACACCTAGTGCATGCCGGGGATGGAACCCAGGGCTTCATGTGTGCCGGGCGAGGTTCTGCCAGCTGAGCCCCAGCTGCTGCCCGTGTCTGAACCCGTCCTGCCTCCGCCCCTCCCTTTGTGTCACTCTGTAAGGCTTTGATTGACCAAAGCCAACCTCCAGGGAGGGCTGTGGGACAGAAGTCAGTATGTGAGTTTGCCTTAGGTCTGATCTCGGAGCCTACAGCCTGCCTGGTATATAGGAGGTGCCTAACTCATGTCCACAAGCTAATAAACTAGTGAAAGGAGGGACCCTTCCTCCTGCACTGAGGGGGCAGCACAGCCGTGAGCACCTTAGTGCCCCCTTCCCACAGTGTCCATCCAGGGCCGGCTGCTGGAAAGGAAGATATCCGAGGTCCCCCACATCCTGGCCCCGGGGTCAGCTGGCCTTGTGGATTCCAGAACTTTCTGCAGGAAGCGGAAGGTGCAGAAATAGAAACACACAGAAGTGAGGGGGATGGGGGTCAGGGAGGAAGCTGGGGGGCAAGGAGAGCTGGAGAAGTCCAGGAAGGTGGGCCTGGGGTCTCAGAGTCCCCAGCCAGAAGCCTTGTTCATGTCGTGCAGACCTTGGGGCAGGAGCCATGCGGAGTGGCTGCCAGCACCCCCGTTTTCCTGACACCCCATCAAGCAGGGACCTGTGGTGTTGTGAGAATGTGACCCACACCACAGCTTCCGTGGCCGACACATCCTTTGGGGAGACAGCAGTGCGAGCAGAGTCCTGACCCCGCTCAGCTTCTAGACACCCCACAAGGACACAGAGGGGAAACTGAGACTCACGGGAGGCAAGCAAGTCACCCCAGGGTGTACGTGACTAGAACCCCAGCTCTAAGCCTCCTGGCCACACCTACCTCTCCCTACTGCAGCAGAGGCTCTGGACCCATGGGGGAGGGGGGGAGGTCAGGAAGCACCAGGCCGGGGTCTAAAGCCCAGGACGGTGGCTGCCCACGGGTCTCCAGACTAGCAAAGCTCCCTACAGTCCTCAGGTGGCTTCCCCCACCCAGGCCTCGCAGGGTACCCCACAGCTTGAACTCACGCATTGCGCTGTCCCCTCCCCCACACCCCCCACTGCTGCCCCCAAACTTCCCGTTTTCACAGGAAATAGGACAGGGTCCATGTCCTGCCCCACCCCACCCCACCAAGAGCATCGGAGTCCAGGGAAGGGAGAGTCCACGGTGGTGGGCAGGCCCGGCTTCCTCCTGCCTCACTCTGGAGACTCTAGCCCTCTTTCACCTCCAGTGCCAGGGCTGGGTGCTGGCCTAAGAGCCGTGGATGTGTGTGACCCAGGGGACTGACCCTGCCTGGGCCTGGCTGGGGCAGCGCTGCTGGCAGGGAGATGGCTGCAGTCAGTGGCACTGGGAATGGAGATGCCCACCCCGACTCCTGTGAAACCCCCCAGTCCCAGAGAGGTGTGGCACTGGCTAGATCTTCACCGGCACCTGTCCCAGAGGAAGCAGAGTACGGAGAGCCACATGGGGCAGCAGCAGAACAGGGGACCAAACCCAAGCCCCTTCTCCACCCGCACTAGCAGCTCAGAGTGGGGGCTGTACCCCAGCGTGGCCTCTTGCTCCTTCATTTGCTGTGTGACCTCACACAAGTACAGTTATCTCTCACACCTAATTTGCCCAGTCTAAAAAAGAAGCAGATGCACCTGTCTCTCTTCCACATGGCTGCAAACTTATGTATTTGGCAGAGACTATTTCTTTTTTTTTTTTATTAATTTTATTTATTTCTGTATGTGTATGAATGTACTGTCTGCATGCAAGTCTGTGCACCCGTGTGTGCAACGCCACAGAGGTCAGAAGAGGGTCTCGGATTCCCCTGGAACTGGAGTTCTCCTGGAATTGGAGTTTCAGACGGTTCTCGGCCGCCATGTGGGCGCTGGGGATCGAACCCGGGTCCTCTGCAAGAGCGGTCGGCGCTCCCAACTGCTAGGCCATCTCTCCAGCCCCCAGAGACTATTTCAAACATCCAGCCTGGCCTGGTACTGTGAGCCTCGAGTCCCAGCTTCTTGGCAGGCTGAAGCAGGAGGATCTCAATTCAAGGCTAGCCTGGGGTACAGAATGAGTTCAAGGTCAGTTTGTCTCAAAAGAAAAATTATATAAAAGGGCTGTGTTCTAGCCTGGTGATAAATACCCTTCTAGGTTTGAGCCCCAATACTGAAAAACAAAAACATTTCTAAGTGGGGGATCCCTGGGCTCGCTGCTTCCAGACCCTACCCAGGTCTCCATCTGACCAGTGTGGGGCTTCAGGGCTTCCTGGTGGGTACCTCAGTGTGTGACGTCACCAACAGCTGGGTGATGAACACAGGCTTAACTCGCCACCCATCTGCCGCGCTGGGACCCTGGACAATTTGAGGCCCCCAACAATAGTCATTGGCCAAGAGACTGAGCTGTAATGGGTCCCGAAATCCCAACGAAGTCATAGGTTTGAGGATGGGAACCCAACCTTCAAGCTGTGCTCCCCAGAATGCTGTGGGAAAATGCTCTGAGCACGTGTCCAGTGGAGAAATTGGCTGTGGGCCTGGCCTCCTCCCTGGACAGCACTCACTTCCTGCCAGGCCACAGGCCTGGGACCCGTGTGTGTAGGCCAGCTCTCTCTTACAGGATGTGCAGGCTCACCGTCAGCAAGCCTGCCCCTTGCCTTGCTCTGACAGGAAGAGGAAGATGTCCAAGCTCCTAGCTTGGTGTCACCATCCTGATGGGAGTGGAGATTCCAGAGAGGGAGGACACACACACACACACACACATACACACACACAGACACATACACACACACACGCACACACACATACACGCACACACACGCACACACACAGACACACAGACACACACACACACACACACACACAGACACACAGACACACACACACATACACGCACACACACGCACACACACAGACACACAGACACACACACATACACGCACACACACAGACACACAGACACACACACAGACACACACCACAGACACACACACACACACATACACGTGTCCCTTCGGTCATCAGAATTTTGAAACAATGGGTCCCAGAACTGGGACTTCCCCAGATCTCATGCTGGGGAGGGGAGAGGCTGATGCCAGGTACAAGCTGGAAGGGGAGCTTGTCTCCCAGGAGGAGATTGCACACTGTTCTGACGCCTTGTCAGACCCCTTGCAGGAGAGACTGGAGCTGAGACAGTGCGGGGTCAGTGACGGGGACACACCCTGCCCAGGACTCCCAGCTATGCAGACCTCCTGCCTCTGCTTACACCAAGGCCTCATGTTGGGACCAGAGATGGACTTGCGGTCCCGGGACCTTTGTTCGTCTTCCCCATGTGGCCACGCTGAATAAATCTCTTCTCGGCTTTCCACTGTTTCTTGTCTGTTTAATTAATTGGCTTACTGGGGACAAGTGGCCGAGCCTGGCTTGCTGGGCCTGCCAGCTCTGGTTTCCAGGATGTCTCAGGGCTGTGGTGACCACAGGGCTGTGGTGACCAGCCGTCATCTCTCCTCTCTGCCACCCCAATGCACACTGAGCCCCTCCCAGGACGCTGAGATGGGGACAGACATGTTCTCAGGTCAACAGCAAGTGTCGGGGTGGGGGAGGGGGCTGACCGCCCCACGGGCAAACACCACTTCTCAGCTGTGGACCCCGTGCGGCTCTGAGGGTGGACTGGGGGTGCAGAGCCTGCTCCTCTGGGGGTCCGAGTTCCTCCCAGGAGCTAAGATGGCAGCTGCTAATTTATCTGAAAGTATGGAGGCTTGCGGTGCCGAGGCCGGCCGCGGGGCTCAGATCAGCTCTCGAATGTTAAGCTCGATGTCTTTAAAAGAAGAACCCGGCCAGCAAGATGGCTCACCAAGCCTGGTGACCTGAGTTTGACCCCTGGAACCCGAAGAGTAGAAGGAGAGAAGGGACTCCTAGGAGTTGTCCTTCAACGTCCACAACCACAATGCCCCCGCAATGCATGTAATAAATTTAAATTTGTATTATTTTATTTTATGTGTATGAGTGTTTGCCTGCACATATATGTGTACCTGTGTAGTAGAATTCCCAGAGTCCAGAAGAGGGTGTCAAATCCCCTGGAACTGGAGTTTAGGATGGTTGTTAGCCACTATGTGGGTCCTGGGAACCGAACCCCAGTCCCCTGCAAGAGTGACCAGTGCTCTTAACTGCTGAGCCATTTCTCCAGCCCCCATGTAATAATTTTTTAAAGAAAAAGTGCATAATGTTTTTGTTGTTTTTCTTTTTGAGACAAAGTCTCACTTTGTGGCCTCAAAATGGCCACCCCCAGCTTTCCAAGTGCTGGCGTTCCAGCCCTGGGCAAGCTCACACCCCTGCTCACACCCCTCTGCTACTGAGTTTGTGCATCTTTTAAGTGCAGAGGGATCAGAGCTGCGCTGCCTTAGGAAGCCAGCAGGTTGCTCAGATGCCCCCCCCCCCAGCCTTTTCCCACAGGCCACAGCACTCACTGGTTCCAGGGTTAAAAGGAACTTCATCTTTGGACCCCCTTCCTCCCCCCAGCAGATTTCCAAGAGCCTGGGTTCTCGGTGCGTCCACTTCTCTCCCTCCAGCCTCCATTGGCTTATCCAGCTGTCAGCTTGAGGGAGGTGAGGTAGCCAGGCTTGTCTTGGGTGACTAGCAGTTCTCTCTCTCTCTCTCTCTCTCTCTCTCTCTCTCTCTCTCTCTCTCTTTCTCTCTCTCACACACACACACACACACTCCATATAATTTTCTTTTTACATTACTTCTTGTGGGGGCGGGGCATGATGGCACAGTGCCCATGTGGAGGTCAGAGGACTGTTTTCAGGAGTCAGGTCTCTTTTTCCACCACATAGGTCCTAGGAATTGAGCTCAGGTCCTCAAGCTTGGTGGCAAGCACCTTTATCTGCTGAGCCAGCTTGCTGGCCCATCTCTATATCCAGGCCTGCCTTGAACTGGGCAATCCTCCTGCCTCAGCTTCTCAGCTGCTGGGATTAAGTATCACCTTTCTCCACTCACATATATGCAAATGTATGTGTGTGCACACATGTCTGCATTCTCATGCTCTGGTGTCAGGCTTGGCGTCAGGCTCTCGCCCACTGGGCCGCCTCCTTGGACCCTCTCACATCATTCAATTTTAAACATGAACATGAATTGCTATATGTGAATGTTTTAATGGCTGTGGTCCCAGGAAATCCAAATGTATGTAAGGGTCTGGAGCTCTATGCCTGTCTTCTGCTATTGATGCCAGCCTCCTCCCTGCCCTGGAGCACAGGCCGGGGCCTGGGGTGCCCTGCTGACCACAGTCTCCAAGGAGAACAACATGGGGCTCCCACTCACGGCCCCAGTCTCTGTTCCCAGAGCTCCTGGCTCTGCAGGGCTGGGATTCTGGGTTGGGTGAAGCCGGGCTTACCACCGTGGAACCAGCCCTGGAATCCCAAAAATGTCCTGTGGTCAGGCCCTGGCCTCGCCTGTGACTCAGCACAAGGCTGAGCCAGGCGGCGTGCACTACTCCAGTGTGCCTTCAAATGGGAGCCGCAGCTGGGGGCTGGCAGGGCTGGCAGGGCTGCGGCCAGGCCTGAACTCTCTCGGGGTGGACACTGGCTCCAGGTGTCAGGAGTGCCGTGTATCCACGGCGTCCACGATGTCCACAGCAGGTGCAGAGAAGGAGCCACGTGGCACACAGGCAGAAAACCACCCCAGGAACACACAGACACATCCTAGAGGCAGCCGGGCGCCCGGGCGCCTCGGTCCTACTCCCTCTGCTGACCTGTCCACCACACGGTGGCTACCATTGCAGATGCCAGACGCTGGTGGGCATGTGCCTCCTCCTCCAACCCCATCTCTGCTTAGAGGCCTCTCCTTGAAGAGTTGGCCTCCCCTGCCTGCCTCGCTCTCTGTCTGTGGATCAACACAATCACTATCATCTCCATCCTGGGGTCCAGTGTGTTGTTTTGATCTATAAAAGTGAGGTAATGGCTATTATTTATTATTATTATTATTATTATTATTTATTAGTGTGATTTAAATATTCCAAGTCAAGCACATACCGTCACAGGCGGCATTTTTATGGGGTATTGGAGATCAAACCCAGACCCTAATACTTATTCAGTATGCACTTTACAGACTGAGCCTTCTCCCCAGCCCCTAAACATGCTTTTTAAATGTCCACTGCTCCCCCCCAGCCTCCATGAAGCTGTGCCCCTGTTGAGCCTGGGGATCATGGAGAGAAGCCATGTGTGATGGGGTGTCAAAAGGAACCTTTTCTTTTTGGCTGTCAGAGGAGAGTCTGGAAGGTTCTGCCCTTGAGGTCCTGCTCTCCGAGGTGGCCACCGACCACTGGAGAAGGCTGCGAAGGGCTCCGTGGGCCTGGGCACACTGTGGCTGTGTCCTCCTCCAATTCAGGCTCTGGAAAGCACCCAGCCCAGCTCCCCTGTGGTGCACGCGGGTCCGTGCATGCTGGAATTTGACCCTTTTCCAGCAAAATAAATTCCAGGACAGGATCAATGGTGAAGCTCTCGTTCAGAACAGAGAAAAAAGAGCGGCTGATAACCCTGAAGCCACAGGCCAGGGGTCAGGACCTGCCGGAGCCGCACACAGCCCTGGATCCTGCTGTGGTAGGAGAGTCCACTCAGCACCCTGGGCCCTGCTTCCCATAGGACACCAGAGCAGGAGACGGTGGGTGTCTCCCTGGCTAGCAGCGTCTGTGGTGAATTCAGACAGCTCCTCCAGACCCCAAATTCATACGCCAAAGTCTGACTTTATCAGGAGGAAAACCTTTTTAATGTGCTGAGTTGAGACCCGGGCTCTGTGAGTGAATGTTAGGTTCGCAGTTTCCCACTGAGCCTCTTACCTAGCTCCAGGGAGACTTTTCTAGATGTAGAAAAGTTCAAAGGAAAACGTTGGGATGAACTGTGTCTCCTTAGGAAGAGGGGAAACACGGAGACAGACCCCCACACTGCATGAACTCAGCCCATAAGCCAAAGATGGAACAGCCCCAGGACACTGATCAGACAGGCTTGCAGCTCCCTGACGGTCACACTCCATAATCGTAGGATACAAAAACGCAGCTCTCCAAGTCTGAGTCCAGCCGGACCCTCTGGCCCAGTGCCCAGCCCTGCACAAACACAGCAGCTACATTCTGCCTCATTTGGGCTATACAGTGGCTGTGTCCACAGCTAAACTAGGAATCCTCTTGTAAGGGCGGCTAAAGCTGTGCTGGGGCTTTGCATCCCAAGAGTGGGATGTGCTCAGACAGGGGCCAGGAAGGCCAGGCAAAGGCCTCCCAGCTTTGAGCCCATGTGCTTGAGACCCTGGTGCTGCTGCCCTGAGATGCAAGGACAGCCGAAAGGAGGGGCAAGAGGGTATGGGGGCTGCGGAGGCCAGGGGGAACATGCTGAGTCTGGGATCTTCTCCTGTCCACCTGCTTGGCTCACTTCTCCCATTTATACAGTCCAGGAACCCCCTGTCTAGGGGATGGCGCCACCCACAGTGGGTGGTTTCCCACTGCAGTGAACATAACAGATCTCCCTCACAGACATTCTCAGAAGCCCCTCAACATGGAAGTCTAGATGTTGTCAGGTCAACACTTAACACCTCACACCACCCCTCCCCCACACAAAGTCCTGAGGCTTTACTCCCAGTTCCTGACCTCAGGGACAGACAGACCACCAGGCCTCATGTTTCCATAATGGCCCTTCAGAGAGGACTCTGCCCTGGCCCCGGGAAGGACACAGCTGGTGGGAGACAGCCAACTCTCCCTCCCCTCTCCACCAACTCCTGCTCGCTCAGTCACTCCACAAGCTCCTCACTCACATGGCAGACTCGGGCCTTAGCCCGAGAAATCAAGGTGAGCAGGGAGCTCTGAGGTGGTTCCCAGGGCCCAGCAGCCCCAGGCCTGGGTCATCTCCTCCCAAGTGTGTGGAAGTCAGTCCATGATTACGATACATCCTCTGGTATAGATGGAGGGCTTTCTGCAGAGGGGATTAAGGTTCCTAATAAATTAAGCAAACAGGAGTTATAAAAATTATTGGAAGGACAGTGTGTCAGTGCACATGTGTGCTCTACGCACTCAGGAAGGTGAGGCAGGAGGACTGACAGGAATTCAATGATAGCCTGGACTACCTACGGAGGGAGACCCAGTCTTATGACAGATAAGCCGGGTGTGGTGGCACACACCTGTTCGCCCAGCATTCCGGAGAGGAGGCAGGAGGGTCAGATAGAAAGTTTGGTGTGATTCAGCAGGTAAAGTGGCTTGCAGCACAAGCCTGAGGACCTGAGTTTGACCCTAGAGCCTACGTGGTAGAAGGAAAGAGACAACTCCCTCAAGCTGTCCTCTGAGCTCCACGCTCCTGCCCATGAATGAGCTCACCCACGTTCACACGGGACAATAATGAATAACATAAAGGGTCTTTGCATTCAAGAGGAAACAGAAGTTCAGGGTCATCTGGCTACAAGAGACCCTGACTCAAAAGGCAAACAAAATAAAACAAACTAAAAACCCACACAAAACGAAAATTTGAAGTCTGAGGCACTTCTTGCTCGCCTTGGAAGAGGATTACCATGAACCTCACAAGTTCATAGAGTCAGGGGTCTCCAAACCATACCCAGACAAAGCTTTGTGGGTCCTGGCCCGCACCCGGCCCACCCTTGATTTAACTTCACCACAGCATGTACCCATGTCTCCTTCCCCGTCTGGGACAGCCGGGCTCAACCTCCACGGCCACAGATGTCACCTCGGCTGATTCATCCAGCTGTGGGCCAATACTTCACAAAATAGTATCTGCCCAAGACCCGTGTGACTGTCTTCGGTTATGACTTTCCCCAAAACACGGCGTAGCAACCATTCACACGGCCATTGGTTGCTAGGGATGTGTTGCTGGAGATGGCTCTAGCAAAGGGAGGACACAGGTTCTGTGCAAACCCGCTGCTTGGCACCTGCAGGGTGAGGAACCCAGCCCCAAGTATATTGCTAGCAGCAACAGAAAAGCAACATGAGGCTGGGAAGATGGCTGAGTGGGTCAAGCGCCTGCCATGCAGGCATAAGGACCTGAATCCTCTGTACCACATAAAGCCAGAGTGGCGGGGGCTGGAGAGATGACCCAGAGGTGAGCAGCACTGGCTGCTCTTGCAGAGGACCCAGGTTTGATTCCCAGCACCTATGTGGCAGCTCACAACCATCTGTAACTCCACTTCCAGGGGATCCAACACCCTTTACTGACCTCCATGGGCACTATACAACATGGGTGCACCTACATATGTGCAAACAATACACTCATACACATAAGCAATACATTTGGTGGCGCACACTTTTGATCCTAGCACTTGGGAGGCAGAGACGGGTGGATCTCTGTGAGTTCAAGGCCAGCCTGGTCTACACAGTGAGTTCCAGGACAGTCAGAGCTACAGGAAGACCCTGTCTCAAAAAGACCCCCCAAAATTTAATTAATTAATTAAACAGGGGCTGAAGAGATGGCTCAGTGATTTAAGAGCACTAGCTGCTCTTACAGAAGATCCAGATTCAATTCTCAGCACCTACATGGCGGCTAACAACCATTTATAACTCCAGAAGCCATCCTGCATCCTTGTCCCTTTGAAGAATCAGGCATGTCTCCTGACCTGACTGTCCTGCATGACTGATCAGACGAGTGACCAAGGCTGTTACTCTGTCCCAGGACCATCCAAAGGCCCGCCCGCCCACACTGCTTAGACAGCCAGGAGTTCTGTCCTGGACTCTTCTGCGTTTAAACATGACCCCTGACCTTGCGTGCTACACCCAGCATCCAGGCTGTCAGGGTCAGGCCTGAAACTTGGCCCTTTCTGTGGTCTGGGCCTGGGGCTCCCCACAGGACATCTAAGAGCTAATCCACAAGTGGCCACTGTTGGATTGGACCTAGCAGGTCCAAGCCTCTACAATCACCCCCTTTGCTCTTTCCTGGGAGCCTCCCTGTGCGGGCCACCTGGATCCTGCCCACAGCTGGCAAAGACTCAACAGAACTGTACCCCAGAAAGACAGACAGCCATCTGGGGACCCCATATGCACAACGGATCAGCCAGACCAGACCCTGGATCTCAGGGTTCCCAGGCCTGCTCACTCCCCACAGTGGTATGATGGAGACCCCATGCCTTTGATTGTGGGTCCCCTCTTAACGGACATGCATGCGGTTGCTAGTTGAGGTTTTTACAATGAACACCTCTCCGACTATGAGGGACAAGATTTCGTGAGGCCGTACCCCTTCACGCATAGCCAGACTTGGTGGCACAACTTGGCCTGCCTCCCACCTGGTGTGTAGGGTCGCACGCCCAAGCATACACACCAGTATTCAGCAGCTCCATCTCAGCCACCAGGGGGTTCCTGTGGGATGCTAGACCATCTCCATGTAGGCTCCAGCTTCGTGTGCCAGGCTGCCCATGGCCAGGACCACACTAGTGCTGGGCTCTTCTTTTTTCCTTCCTCTTCTCCCTCCTCCTTCCTAACTCCTCAGGGAGGGGGGCATCCACGCCCTCCTCCCATGATCCTAACAACAAATCACCAAAGTGCATTCTGGGAAACCAATGAGTTTATTTGTCTTATTTGTAGAGCACTGGGTGACAGGTCACTTACAGGAGTCTGGGTGCTCCCCTCACCCAAGCTGCACTGGACAGGCTTCACCCAGCCTGGATGATGGCTTCCCCACAGCTGCATAAGTAGAGGACCCCTCCCTTAGCCTTCCCAGCCTGTATACTCCGGCCCTTCCCCCGGTCACCTGCAGTCAGGGCTGAATGGCCCACCATGAGAGCAGGTGTGGCTGGACACCCAGGTGCGGGCCCCGGGACTCTCCCAGCCCCTCCTTCTAAGCTGGCCGTCAGCAGTCAGCAGTCTCAGCTGTGATGATCTTGGCAAGCGGACACAGCTGAGCCCAGGAAGGTGGCTGGCTGACTCTACCACTCTTCCAATGACTGAGACAGAGTCACGTAGCCCAGGCTGGCCTTACTATATAGCTGAAGTTGACTTTGTACCTTGAACTCCTGCCCCTCTTGTCCCACCTCCCCAGTGCTAGGATTACAGGAGTGTACCTCCACCCCAGCCCTCTCCTCTCTCCAGCCACTGGGGAGCATCTGCCAGGCTTGTTATCCGGCCGGTGTCCGATCTGCGCCCCCCCATCACTCCCCCAGCTGTTTAATCTTGGTGGCCGCAGCGTTCCTGTGAGACGCCCTGTGGGATCTTCAGGCCTTCCCGCTCTCCTGGTCCACGGCATCTGGTCGCTCACTCCACCAAAGTTTTTGAACCCAGGAAAGACTCTCCTGTGGGTCCTTTTGTCTTTAAACTGTCACAGGTCTTCCTCCCCACCTCGACCTGCCTTAGCACACGCATGTGCACACACACACACACACACACACACACACACCCTGCTCTGGTGTGTGCATTTCTAACACGACCCACAGCTTTACGCCCTGAGCTTTGTCCCCCATAAGGTGGCCATGGGAGGTGACGAGACCTTTAGAAGTGAGGCCTCATGGGAAGTGATCAGGTTGCAGAGTCGCTATCCTGGGAAGAGATTAGTGCAGTTCTCATGGAAACTAGGCTAGTTCTATGGAGAGTGAGCTGTTGTGCCATGAGGCCACACCTCACATTTGCTCACTTTTGCACACTCTGCCTGTCTGACACGCTGTGATGCAGCTTCTAGGCCCCCTGGAGGTCAGTGAGCCTTTGCTTCTTCCTTTTGTCATAAAGACAGGGTAAGAAAGAAAGGAAGAAAGAAAGAAAGAGAGAGGGAGGGAGGGAGGGAGGGAGGGAGGGAGGGAGAGAGGGAGGGAGGGAGGGAGGGCAAGCTAGGTGTGGTGCACACCTTTAATGCCAGTACTCAGGAGGCAGAGGCAAGTGAATCTCTCTGAGTCTGAGGCCAGCCTGGTCTACAGAGCGAGTTCCAGGCCAGCTGGGGCTACAGGGAGACCCTGCTTCAAAAAAGAAACTGGGGGCTGGAGAGATGCTGGGCGGTTAAGACCACTGGCCACTCTGGCACAGGCCCCAGACTCAGTTCCCAGCACTCACGTGGTGGCTACCAACAAGTAACTCTAGTTCCAGGGGATCTGACATACATATGTGCAGACAATGCACTCATACACATAAATAAAAATAACAAAACATTCAAAACAAATCAAACAACAACAATGACAGGGTCACTCCGCAGCCCGGGCTGGAACTCACGATCATCCTGCCCCAGCCTCCCAAAGCTGTCCATGCTCCACAGTGCCTGGCTCTGTTTTCCCGGAAGTACTGGGCTTCAGGCATTTTGTCTCAACAGAGCACAGACTAAGATATGCACTCATGCACATGCGCACACCTATACCATGCTCCCATATGTGCACGCACACACACGTAAACACACATGGACACACATGGACACACATGTGCAGCCTGTCCACAGCTGGCCCCTTTTCTAGGTGACCTGGGTCATTTTTCTACTGTACAATCTATCGTCCTGGGTGTTCCATCCTCCCCACTGGGATGTGACCGTGAAGTAGACACTCTCTCTAGGACCAAGTGGAGGCCCAGGGGCATGATGGGAGCTCAGCCGATGAATGAGTGGGTGAGTGAGGGAAGACATGACTGACTGACACCTGACAAGCAGGTGGACAAAGTGGGAAGGACGAGAGTAGGGCCTGTGACCTCACACCTCGGGCCACCCTTCTGGGACATGTGGGCATAACAGAGCCCTTGCTAGAGAGTTCCGGTTATCCTCTTTCCCAGCAGACAACAGCCTGTGCCCCTGCGTTCCAGCTCTACGTCCTGTGTGGACAGAACACCCAGCTCTCGGGAACTGTTCACTGAAAACTTCACAAAAAGAGAGGCTGTTCAAGGATGATGTCACGGCAGCAGGGACCCGCATCAGCTCCCTTCATCCATCCTCTCTAGCACCTTCCTCCATCTCTGCAGCTTTGGGTTCATCCCCCTTCTGCAATGCTAGCTTGGGGAGGGGGTCTGCTGCATGCTGGGAGCTTGGGTTCCTGAGAAGCACACAGAAAGAGCCAGGACAGTGTGGCCTCAGGAGGCTGGGAGCCAGCAGGGAGCACTCCCACTTCTGGTGGCTGGGAAAGTGCTGCAACCCCCAAGGGCCTTTGTTTTATGAGCATGTGACCCCGTGGGATGGTGGCTCCCCGGAAGGCCCACAAGACTCCCCAGCAGCCCCCCAGGAGAGCTGAGGCCAGCTTCTCCAGGAGCAGCCTGGGCTCCCTGCTGGGTTAGGGGAAATGGGTTCCTCACACTTCCGCAGAAGGGCTCTGGCTCCCTACGGTCTTCACAGTAGGGGCGCTTTAGTGAAGGCTACCCTCTGAAGGCCATGATGAGCCTGCAGCCCTGAGCTGGGCTGTGTTGGGCCAGGGACAAGTGCTGCTTGCAAGGTGCAGTGCAGCTCGGCCCTGTAGGACAGGGCTCCGAGGTGTGGATACTCTGTAGATGGGTTTCTGAGGGTGGTGCAGGGAAGCTGCTGCATGTGACCAGAGAAGGGGGTGGGGTGGGTCTCCTGAGATGGGGGTGCTGGGAAAGGCCTGGGGAGAAAGTTCAAGAAGCCCTGCTCAGTCAGGATCTGGAAGACCCCACAGGGAGCTGTCAAGGAGACAGCCGGATACAAGGGTCCAGAGGTCAGGGGAGCGGTCAAGGCCCGAGACAAATTTGGAAGTCCTAGACATTAGGGTATTTGAATCCATGGGAACCGATGAGGTCACCCAGGAGGAAGGGGGGAAAGAAGAGTGAAGGAACCCCAAATCCCAGGGCTCCAGAAGCCTTGGGGATCCCGATGCAGCAGATTCCCGCTGCTTCCTGGAGGAGGGGCTCATGGGCTGGGAAAAGCCTAGGAGTGGGCGAAGAAGGGTGCGAGGCGTCAAGAAGTGGGGACTGAACTCTGGGAGCCAGGCAGCGCCTCCTAGCAGGAGCCCCTCTTTGGGGAGGCAGTTCCAGCTGGCCCTGTGGGGTGGTCTTCTCCAGACTCACATAGAGGTGAGAGAAGCCAGGACTTCCCAGTGGGTAGAAGAGGCTCTGGGAGGGGGTGAGAACTGGTGCCCCTGGGTGGACCCGACCATGTGGTATACGGAACATGTTTGAAGTCCTAGGGAGAAGGGGAAGGGACAGGCTTGGGGAGCCAGGGAGATGAGTCCAGGAAGGAACCTAGCAAAGGGCACTGTGGGATGAGAGGTGAGGGGCTGCCAGACACAGAGCAGGCATGATTAGCCGAGCCCTGCACTCGGGTAGCAGCAAGTCCAAAGCCCATCTCCAACCCCGGAACGTCCACAGACTTTACCAAATTCTTTCTCATTTTTAATGTTTTGAGACAGGGTCTTCCTATGTAGCTCTGGCTGGCCTGAAACTTGCTATATAGACCAGGCTGGATTCAAACTCACAGAGATCCTGGCTGCCTCTGCTTCTGGGATTAAAGGTATGCACCACCTTTAAATTCTTTATCTGTGTTTCCCAAATTAAAGGAAAGTGCTCCCCAAAAGGAGGGTGCCCCAGAGTACATACACACACACATACATACATACAAGGGTTCCTGGGGAACCCTTGCCTCCTAGTCCTTAACCCCCACATGGCCCACCCCAGCTCTGCCCACTGCCCTGCAGGGTCCTCTGGATTCCTTCCACCAGTCTGAACCTCCAGACTGGGTAACAGAGAGGACCCACCTGAATGCCAGGCTCTCGTCTCTCAGGGGATCACTGGCTCATGAATTCAAAGGATCCTCCAAGCAAGAGGTGAAGCTTGAGGTCCCAAAAGAAAACACTCAGAATCCCCATGTAAGGTCCGCTGGCCAGCAGGTGTGGGCATCGGACAGGGAAGTTTGGCCAGGGAGCAAATTGCATTCTGGGAGATTTCCTTTGCGATCTGCCTCCTTGTCCTTCCTCCTCCTTCCTCCTCCTTCAGAGTCTTTGAATCAGCTGAGCACGGGATCAACATCAGAGCGTGGACACACACAAGCCAACTTGACTCTGAGCCTCCATGTTGGGAGGAAGAGTCTACCCTGGCCTTTGCCTGCCCCCATCCCCACCTCAGGGGGAGGTGGAACTTGAGAGTCTTCAAACAATGCCAAGCGTCCTCTGCATAACCCAAGGGATCCTGCAGACCAGGGCCACGACTACTGGGCTGCTCATAGGAAGGCAGGGGGCGGCCATAGCTTTCAGGAGGATGCTGAGTGAAGGGCTCACCCAGGACAGGGAGAAGACATTGTAAGGTGGCTTTCCACACTTGCAGCCTGTGTCATTCAGTCCTCTCACTTCTGCACAGATCACTTCATGACGGAGCCGGCAGCCACTCAAGGAATCCCACACAGAGCAAAAAATGGACAGACAGAAGGGACACAGGAAGTGGTGCTAAGTGAGGTGCTAAGAGTGCTAAGTGAGGAAGGGAGAGCGGGCTGGGTGGTGAGGAGAGAAGCTGGAGACGGGGCAGGGGGCTTGACATGGGACAGGAAGACGGAGAAGCTGTGGCAGCACGAGAGCCCCTCCCAGGCCGGCTGAAGCCTCGTCACCAACTCTCCAAGCCCTTCTCCCCTCCCAGCTGCAGACCTGAGTTTTCCAGGACTCTCACCAGAAACCCCACTGACAGGACAGAAGATGAGCAGAACCTCGTGCGGCCGGGACTCCTGGCTCCACCTTGTCAGATCTTCATCCCACCCGGGCTCACCTCATCCAGAGCGTCCCTAGAATCTCTTATCAGAAGAGAGAGTAGAGCGGTGGGGGAAGGCCTTCGGAACCTTCTGAGGTGAGGCTTGAGAGCCCCCAAAATGCTACCTGCATGGTTAACACTGAGATGGCTTGTTGAGACTACCCCTTGGGGAGCCTATTCCCACACGGATGTCTTACTGTCCCCACTCTCCCTTGGGAAGCCCGTATCCCCCCCAACTTGAGCACTTCTCTGTCTCCCATCCTCACGTTTGAGCCTTACTAAAGCGTCTTTAATGAAATCAACTCTGCTCCACCAGACGTGCTAGGCCTGAAATTCTTTCCTGGGTTGAAGCCGTGAATCTGGTTTGGCCTGAGTCGAGGTCCTTGAACATCTAGGGAACGGTCTCTGGCTGCTGGGGGTGACTGTGTAGAGCGGTGTCCCTGTCCTCTCACCTTTTCCCCTTTCCCTCCCTCCCTCCCTCCCTTCCTTTCTTTCTTTTTTTTTTTTTTTTTTTTTGACAGAGTCTCACTGTGTAGCCCTGTATAGCCCTGACTGGCCTGGAACTCACTATGTAGACAAAACAGGCCTCAAACTCACAGATACCTACCTGTCTCTGCCTCCTGAGTGCTGAGATTAAAGATGTGAGCCATGCAGGTGGAGAGATGGCTCAGCAGTTAAGAGCATTGGCTGCTCTTACAGAGGACCTAGGTTCAGTTCCCAGCACCCATGTGGCAGCTAAAAATCATCTGTAACTCCAGTTCTAGGAGATGAGATACCCTATTTTGACCTCCAATACAGGTGCATTTACATAGATGCAGGCCATACACTCATACAGTAAAATAAAAATAATAAAATATTTGTACACATTACGTTTCTTTTATTAATTAAAATATTTATTACTCTTTTAGTAATTTTTTATGTGTATGAATGTACTGCTTGCATGTATGGAAGTCCACCTGAGTCCTGAAATGCCTGTGGAGGTCAGAAGAGGGCGTCAGATTCCCCTGAAACTAGAGTTAAGGATGGTTTATCCACCATGTGAGTGCTGGGAACCGAACCTGGGTCCTCTGCAAGAGCAGTCAGTGTTCTTAACCGCTGAGCCATTTCTCCAGCCCTTTCTCCAGCCCAAAGAAATTTTTTTTTCTAAACAGATGTGAATCACCACAGCTAGCTCCCTTCACTATTGACAGAGGGAAGTTCACCCCGCCCCAGTAAGTCTGAACTCCATAGCATACCTCCCTCGGGATCTGATTTGGAGATAGAGCCCCACCAGAGGCCAGGTTACGGGTAGGGGCCTTGAGCTACTATGATCTGGAGAGAGAGAATTAAACAGGAAGACATGGGTAGAGTGTGTGGTAACAAAACACGGGGTGACCTGGACCAGCTGGTCCCCATGTAGCCTTGGAGGGACCACTGTGGATACCCTCACCCTAGGCTTCAGACCCCCTAAGAGGCGCCAAGACACACACGTATCAGTGTTTTGGCTCTGGTGTCCTGTTCCCACGCTCCTGGTGATGCAGCCTCAGACCCAGAGTGATGGTGACCATGATAGAATGTCCAGGGAGCTTCCCTGCCACCCCACAAGCTCTAAGCCACAGGAGCAGAGGGACAGGGCATCTCTGAAGGGTGCGGCAGGCCTCCAACTCCAGCAGGAGGCCAGTTAAGACAGGCTGAGCCAGCAAGGGGCAGAGGCCAGGGAGGCGAGAGAGGCCTGCGGATCCAGGCCGTTTGAGACATCCATGGGCCTTGGGTATGGTCCACCTGGGACCTTCTAACCTGTTCCACTCCATGCTCAGGACAGCTTGAGACAGGCTGAGCTGACATAACAGCCCTGGACAGGTGGGTGCCGATGCCCACATCCCTGCAGGTTAATCCTGAGGCAGTAGAGCCGGCACCAGTCTCCCCGCACCAGGGTGCTGCAGAAGAGATGCATCTAGGAGAAAGAATCTCACCGCGTCTCCTGCAACCATTACTGAGCACTGTTGACCCAAAGCCCAGCAGGGTCTCCAAGGGTCAGACTCTGAGGACAGCAGGTTAGATGGTGGTTGGTCCAGCTTCCTCTAAACACAGAGAGCGGGAAAACTGAGAGCACACTGACCTAGGTACTGAGACACCTGAGACACCAGCATCCAGAGACTCCAGCCAAGACTGTGCTTTCTCTCTTCCAGGAGAGCCTGGTGGTGGGCAAACCAGGACTGACATAGGATCCTGGAGACCCAGCCCACCCTTGTCCTTGGGAGCCTGCATGAGGTCTAAGCTTTGCTCACTCATGTCTGTATCCCAGCCTGTGCAAGAGGGAGGGAGAGGAGGACCCCTGCTGGAGGCTCCTCACAGAGCCTTTCCTCAGCCCTGTCTTTCCTGTGCAGATGATACTCTTGAGGGTCCACAGATGACAGCCAGGGTACCATGTGACCTGTCTTGAACGAACCTTCAGCCCATCCCAGACTTCTCCCTGCCTGCTAACAAAAACAGCTTATGCTGGAAGTCAGAAATGGGAATTGTATCTTAATCTGTTTTCTGTTGCTATAACAGAGTACCAGAGGCTGGGTAAATTTATTGATTCCTATTTATTTGTTTGTTTGGTTGGGTTTCTTAATTTTGGGAGACACTACCTCATATAGCACAGGCTGGCCTCCAGCTCACTGTGTAGACAGTACCTCATATAGCGCAGGCTGGCCTCCAACTCACTGTGTAGTCAGGGATGGACCTGGAGCTCTTGATCGTCCTGCCTCCTCCTCCTGTCTGCTGGGATAGCAGGTGTGTGCCACTGTCCTCAGCAAGGCTGGGTAATTCATTCAAGAGCCCATTGCTTGGGGGGCCAGAAGCTCACAAGCGCGACCATGGCATCTGCTCAAATCTGGCAAGAGGTGTTCTGTGTCACACAGGTAAGAGTCTCAGGCCGAGACAGGAGCAAGTATGTGCGTGGCGGGGGGGGGGGCTCTCTCATTCTTAACCATGCCGCTAACGCATGACGCCATGACCTGGTGAATGGATCCACCTGCTCCCTCCTGTGAGAGGACCCAACCACCTCTCTAGGGTTCAACCTCAAAATGCTCCTGTCCTGGGGATCAGGTCCCAGCATGGGGCCTCTGGGGGACACAGTCAAGCCATAGACAGTTACTTTCACAAGAACAGCAAGGCACTAGTTGCTTTTTCCCTTTCCTTTCTCTTCTGAGCCTTTGATGGAGTTTTCCAGCGGCTGAGCAACCCAGAGGATACTGTCTCTGATAGTTAATGGGATCCCTTAGTGGGAGGCAGAGTCTGGCCCTGGGTGGCTTGGGGGGTGGGGGGGGTTCCTAGTCCCTAAGGCTTCAGAGGACAGTCAGCCTTGGGCTCCCAGATCCACCTAGGGTTCATCACCATGGCCCCAAGCCCACCCTGCCCAGTGAGGCCTTGAAATCAAGACAGGCTGAGCCTAGTCCTAAGCCTGTGCCCCCAAATCTTGGGACCCTATGCAGGTCACTCTGAACCTGTTTCCTCATCTTTTAAGGAGGGGCGACTCCAGGTTGCAGAAAGCAGCTTGCAAAACCCCCCATGCAGAAGTGCTACCTGGGGAGGACCCCACCCAGGAGTCCCTGTCAGCAGGAGCCATTCTATAAGCTCCATAGTACCATCTCCTCCCCTCCAACCTTCCTTAGCCAGTGGAGACACCTTCCCTTCATGGCCTTCAGCCACCTTGCAAGAGAGCTTTCCACTGGCTGTTAAGTCTGGGCTGTGTGTAGTGTGACTCTCCCCAGCCTGAGTGTCTCCCTGGAAAAGCAGGCAGACCTCAGTCTGCTGAAGCAACCCCTCCACTCTGTCCACCGCATTTGCAGACACATGGATGCATTACATCAGCAAACACAGCGCACTTTCCTACTTAAAAACTTTAGGCTGCAGGCCAGGGCGGGTTCCCTCGCTCAGGCCCAGGGCCTCCCCTGCAGGGGCAGGAGCAGCCAGCAGCAGGACCAGGGCCAGGCAGTGAGGGACAGGCCCCTCCAGTGTGTGGAACCCCAGCAGTGTGCCTGCCCAGAAACCACACCCCAAGCCGAGACAGCCCCCAGCCCGCGCAGGATGTGGGGCTCACAGCTCTTCCTTGAGACCCAGAGCTAGCCTGAACCAGGCAACAAAGAAAGGCATTTCTAGCCAGAAAGCCCTGTCCATGTTACGAGATGTTGAATATCAATCCTGGTGGCCATCGAGAAGCCTAGGAGCATTACTGGGAAGTGAAATCAAGTGGAGAAAAAAACAGCCCCACCAGGCCCAGTACTGGTCCAGGGGGACAAGAAGGAAGGAAGGAAGGAAGGAAGGAAGGAAGGAAGGAAGGAAGGAAGGAAGGAAGGAAGGAAGGAAGGGGGAGGGGGAGGGGGAGGGGAAGGGGAAGGGGAAGGGGAAGGGGAAGGGGAAGGGGAAGGGGAAGGGAAGGGAGGAAAGAAGGAAAGAAGGAAAGAAGGAGAGGAGGAAGGGGAGGCCTGGAGGAATTCCTCCTCTCCCTCCCCTTCCTCCTCCTTCTCCTTTCCCTTCTCCCCACATCTCACTGGTCATCATTTGTTGTTGTTTGTTTTAAAAATCTTCCTTCCTCTCCCTCCCCCTCCTCCTCTCCCCACCTCCTCTTCCCCCCTTCATCTCCCTCCTTCTCTTTCTCTCTCTTTCTTGCGGAAGGAGCTCTGGCCCATTCACTGCCCCTGAACTCAGGCCCCACGCGGAGACCAGCAGACCGCCTCCGCTGATTGGTCCTCGCGGCCAGTAGCTCAGCCAATCCACTGCCTGGGAAGCGGGGCCATTCAAGAAAGCGGAGGGGGCGGCGCCTGCGGAGGGGGCGGCGCCTGAGGTTAGGCCCGCAGTTTGCATCCTGGCCTCTGTCCTCCACCGCCGCCCTGCTGACCATGGCTCAAGGCGAGGAGCGACCCCAGCCCGGGCTGCAGAGGATGCAGACCTTTCTGGAAGGCTTCCCAGGCAGGGCTGGAACAGACCGCACGCTTCGGCCCTGGCCAGGAAGTCATTCTGCAGAAAGTTGTCATGCGTTTTCAGTTCCCTGCAGTCATCGAGTTCCCTCTGAGGCTGGGCCCACCCTGGCTGCAGGGCGGGGACCGGCCTGCCCAGTCCCACCTTCCACCTACTTAAGGATAAGTGTGCTTAGGAGGGAGCTGGGCTGCCGCAGCCATGGCTTGATATGGATACTTTTTTTTTTTTTTCTGTATGTGTATGAATGTATTGTCTGCATGCAAGTCTGTGCACCCGTGTCGTGCAATGCCGCAGAGGTCAGAAGAGGGTGTCGGATTCCCCTGGAACTGGAGTTCTCCTGGAATTGGAGTTTCGGATGGTTCTCGGCTGCCATGTGGGTGCTGGGGCTCAAACCCGGGTCCTCTGCAAGAGCGTCGGCGCTCCGAACCGCTAGGCCATCTCTCCAGCCCTGATACCTTTTTAATTGGTTAATTTAAAGAAATTGTTTATTATAAAAATAATAAATATGTGCTTTTATGTGTATGAATGTTTTGCCTGCATGTATGAAAGTGCATCCGTGTTGTCCAGTGATGGAGGAGGTCAGAAGAGGGCGTCAGATCCCCCTCTGGGGTGAGGAGGGTGCAGGGACTGGAACCCAGGCCCTCTGCAAAAGCAGTCAGTGCTCTTAACCCCTGAGCCATCTCTCCAGCCCCAATTCGTTCATGTTTTGAGACAAGCTTCAAGCTCACTATGTGTGGGAGGATGACCCTGAACCCCTAATCCTCCCGCTCAGCCTGGGGTATCATATGGGCTTTGTGCGATGCTGGACATGGAACCCAGGACTTCATGCTTGCTGGGCCAGTGCTCTGGACTCTCTGGTCAGCCGGGACATTTGCACAGGGTGGTGTCCAGTTTGAGGTGTGGCCCTGCAGAACTGGCTGGAGGACAGTTCCTCACATCCCTCAGTGTCCTGAAAATTGAGATGAGAGTTGGTCCTCAGCCACTGAACGTGTCCGCGTTTGAGGGTCTCCCAACATCCTGGGGGCCATCTACAAGACAGCACCATGAGGGGAACAGGCGGTGCCCCTGCTGGGGTCTTGGGGGTCCTCCCTGGGACCGTGGCACTCTGCAGGATCCCAGGCTTTGCAGAAACTGCACCCTGAGGATGCTCAGTGCACCCCCGAGATGGAATTGCAGACAAGCAGCCTCGACTTCAAAATGGAGAAAATGATTGACAGATTCATTGTTCTCCTCTCCTGAGGAGAAACTTGGACACAGGAGGCAGAGTATGGGGCCCACACTAGGGCTTCAGAGGAGCATGGCTTAGAGAAAGGAAAAGCTTTGGTACTGAAAAGTGGGCCTTGTAAACACAGAACCCAGCAGAGGGAAGTGGAGAACCCCCCACTTCCACCCTCAGCCCTGTGGCTTTCCGGCCTCTCCTTGTCCCGTCTTGTTTGCATCTGATTTCTGGGTTCCAGTGTTGGGGATGGGTTGCGTGAAGGTTTGGCCAGTAGGGAACATGTTACAGACTGTGTTTAAGTTGCACCAAAAAATGATCTTGGGGGCTCAGAAGATGGCTGGGTAGTTGGGCTGTGTGCTGTCCAAGCACACAGCCCTGAGACTGAGTCCCCAGCACCCACATCAACCCCAGAGCTGAGGAGAGGGAGGCACAGGATCCCGGGGGCTCCCAGCTGCAGTGAGTGATCCTGACC
>VZQC01003723.1:3755503-3845503 GCA_009823505.1 Rhizomys pruinosus | reverse complement strand
CACTGGTCCCTTTCAAATGACCCATCTCGTGGGCGGCTGACCATTGTCCACAGTCCCTGTTCACAATAAGCACTCAGGAAAGAGCAGTTCCTTGTCTCTGCCAGGAAGTGCTGGGTTTCCTGTCCTGTGTGTTCTTCCCTTGCCCCAAATAAGGTTGACAGCTACTGAGGAAGACACCCAGCGTTATCTGTACCATCCATGACTGCGCTGTGAGCCGGTGCACCAGCATACCCCATACACACAGAGAAGAGGGGGAAGAGGAGGAGGAGGAGGAGGAGGAGGAGGAGGAGGAGGAGGAGGATCAAGAAGAGGAAGGAGAGGAAGAGGGGTCTCTCTTCCCCTTCTACAACACAAAGTGGGACTTTACGGTCACCATGGTAAGTGGCCTGCACAGGAGGCAGGTGCAGACAGTTCTTCAGCCCCCTCCTGGTTCTTTGCAGGAGCCATGGCCTTTGGCACCAAGCTGCCATGTTGTAAGGAAGCCCTGGTCACACAGGGAGGCTGCCCAAGTAGTCCAGCCAACAGTCAGGAAATGCCCAGCCGACTGCCCTGCCCTCTGCCAGGCATGTGAGTGACACATTCTGAAGTGACCTTGGAAGCTTCCAGGCAAGTCCCGGATGTCTCTACATGATGGTGAGCCACCCCCAACACACTTCAGGGGACTGCTTTAAGTCACAGTGACAGGAATGTTACTGATGCCTTCAGACAGTCCCATTTGGTCCTTACAACCTATGAAGACATTGCAAAGATCAGGTTCAGGCTGAAGTGAAATGGGTCTTTGTAAAAACTCCGTAGTGTGAGGGACACAGTGCCATGACAGTGTCCAGGCCCGAGTGCCCTGGGACCTTTCACTGAGAGCAATTTTCCTTAGTATCCCTGAAGGATGCTCCAGACAGAGACTTTATCCTAAGGAGAGCTGTGAGAAGAGCTCCCATCCGGGAGGAGAGTTTGAACCAATGAGCTGAAGGCCCCTGGAGCCAGGCACGGTGGCCCCCAGCTCACATCCTGGTACTCAGGAGGCAGAACAGGTGGATTGCCACAGGTAGAAAGCTAGCCCAGTTCCATAGAAAGTTCTAGACCAGCCAAGGATATGTAGCCAGACTCTGTCCCAAACAAACAACAAAAATCTGGCCAGACTTTAGTCTTCCCTCAACTTGGGCTAAAAGAAACAGAGGAGACACAAAATTTAAAGGAGGGCTCGGACCCCAAAGGCCCTCATCAGGAAACACCTGGGGATGATATTCAGTGGCTATCCAGGGCTACTTTTTATAGAAAAGGAGAACTGACTTGGGAGTGGAAGCCAGAGCTCTGGGCCACAGTGGCAGGCAATGAGCCCCCAAGAGCCTGGCCACCCATGCCTGGCTGTGGACCAGGGACCATGTGTCCTTGGCATGTTCATGTGGCTTGAGTCAAGGTGCCTGGACCCTCCTGCCCTGTACCCCACACACACCTCGTCAGAGTAAGTGAGACAACTCATCCTTTGACCACTATGTCTCACATGGAGGGGACTCTTCAGGGAGACCTGCGCAGATCTGAGCCACCTTCAGGGTGGGACCAAGCTGGGCGTATGGAGTGTGTCATAGATAGGAGAGAGGTACGCGAGAGCTCTCTAGCGCAACAGTATAGACAGGATGGATGTACATTATAAAGGGGGTTAGTAGATCAGCTTGCAAGACATGGTCAATGTAGCCCACCAATGCTGTCTGCTGATGGGAGAGGCTGGGAACCAGGAGCCGCTCAAGACGCTGGAGACCTCAGCAGTTCCAGTCTGGAACTAAAGGCCTGGAAGATTCCTAAGGAGTCGTCTGTCTCCAGCAGACCTGGGAAGGCCAGAGATGCCGGCTCTGAGGAGCAAAAGATGGTGGCGGCCACAGAGTGGGCACCACGCTCACACGAGGAGAGAAGGTGCGCAGGAGAGAGCTTCCCTTGGTGCTTTTCTAGCTGGGCCACCATCAGAATGGGTGCCAAGGCCATAAGCCAGTGGACATGGGGCCTAGAGTACCTCATGGGGGACCCAGTGGACACGGGGCCTAGGGTACCTCATGGGGGACCCAGTGGACATGGGGCCTAGGGTACCTCACTGGGGACCCAGTGGACACGGGGCCTAGGGTACCTCATGGGGGACCCAGTGGACACGGGCCCTAGGGTACCTCACGGGGGACCCAGTGGACATGGGGCCTAGGGTACCTCACGGGGGACCCAGTGGACATGGGGCCTAGGGTACCTCACGGGGGACCCAGTGGACACGGGGCCTAGGGTACCTCACGGGGGACCCAGTGGACGCAGGGCCTACGGTACCTCACGGGGCACCTAGTGGACACGGGGCCTAGGGTACCTCACAGGGGACCCAGCACCAAGGTCAGGGTGAAAGGCCTTGTGTCCTCAGCAAATCTGACCAAACAGGAGTACCTCCAAATGTGTCTCTGTGAGTGTGTATGTGTGTGTCTGTATATTTGTGGGTCTCTGTGTGTATTTGTGCCTGTATGTGTATGTTTATGTATGTATTTCCATATTTGTCTGTGTGTCCATATCTGTGCATGCCTGTGTGTCTACATGTATATTTTCATATGTGTCTTTGTGTGTATATTTGTGTCTATGTATGAGTGTCTGTATGTCTCTGTGTGTCTTGTGTGTTTATGTGTGTCTGTCCATATGTATATCTGTGTCTCTCTGTGTTTATACATGTGTATATGTCTACCGGTGTTTTCATGTGTGTTTGTGTATATTTGCCTGTGTGTGTCTTTATGTACATATTTGTGTCTGTGTGTCTTTGTGTAAAGTGTGTATTTGTGTGACTCTGTGTCTAAATGTATATTAGCATGTGTGTCTGTGTGTCTATGTATGTTTATGTGTGTCTGTGTATCTATCTATCTATATATATATGTATTTTTGTGTCTGTGTCTCTGTGTCTGTTTGTGTGTATTTTTATGTTTGTATCTGTGTACATGTGTATTTACATGTGTCTCTGTGTTTGTGTGTATCTGTGTATATTCGAGTGCACACATGTTCGTGTGTGTGTGTGTGTGTGTGTGTGTGTGGCTTCTTCAGGCCTACAATGGACAGGATCACTTTCCTGGGGATTGTGGTCACGCTACTGAAAACCCTCTCTCCTCCCTCCCTGCGGGAAGCTTTTCCACAAGACTTGGTGGCTCATCGGTCCTTCCCACACATACCAGGAGTCTAGCTACCACCCCCAAGCGCACATGGAAGGGTCTAGCATGTCCTGTCCAGGGCAGCCTAGCAGCCCTGTGTGTCCACACTGGCAGATCAAGATCAGCCTGTCTCTGGACACTAACCTGAAAGCTCCAACACATTTTTCCAAACACGCCCTTCCTCCTGTGCAGATGACTTCTCTGAGGACAGGCCCAAGCTGGGCCAGGAGCCCTGGAAAAGCGATGGCCCCTTCCCCACCACCCCAGCCACCATCCTGGCACCCTGGATGGCTGCAGCAGTCTGCAGAGAAACCACCAGAAGTAACTGGGTTGTTTAGGAGAGCATCCCGCCTGGGTTACCATGGCAGCAGCCTCTGGAGCTAGCCCTGGCTGTCAGCTTGGCCAACAGTCTCCAGTCTGGTGCAAGAAATTGGTCCATTCAGGGGACTAGGGGCCTTGCTGACCAGGGGGCCTGACAAGGATACTGCAGAAGTCAACACATGAGATGGGAAGGCAGGGGTGGCAGAGGAGGTGGGAATCAAGACCCAGAGCAAGCCCCTCACCCCAAATCCTCAACTACCTGCTAGCTCCTGGGTCCTGGGCACACCGAGGGCTTCACTGTCCACTCACCTCCATGACCTGCTAGGCAGCCTGGGCTACATGGTAAGTTCAAGGCTAGTCCAGGGTATATATCAAAACCCTATTCAAACAGTACAGAACCAAACTCCACTGTGGTACATACAACATGGAGCTGGAGCTATGGGGTTAGCCAGGGAAGATGGGGAGAAGGCCGGCGTCCAGGCCTGCCCTTCGCTGAGGCCCCGGACTGGGAGGAACCTGGGAACCCAGAACCTGCAGGGTCCAGGACAGCAGATCTGCTCCACCGCTGGGGAAGCCCATGGTCACCTCTGTCCCCATGTCCCCCAGGGTCCAGGACGGCAGACCTGCTCCACCGCTGGGGCAGCCACACGGTCACCTCTGTCCCCATGTCCCCCAGGGTCCAGGACAGCAGATCTGCTCCACCGCTGGGGCAGCCACACGGTCACCTCTGTCCCCATGTCCCCCAGGGTCCAGGACAGCAGATCTGCTCCACCGCTGGGGCAGCCACACGGTCACCTCTGTCCCCATGTCCCCCAGGGTCCAGGACAGCAGATCTGCTCCACCGCTGGGGCAGCCACATGGTCACCTCTGTCCCCATGTCCCCCAGGGTCCAGGACGGCAGATCTGCTCCACCGCTGGGGCAGCCACACGGTCACCTCTGTCCCCATGTCCCCCAGGGTCCAGGACGGCAGATCTGCTCCACCGCTGGGGCAGCCACATGGTCACCTCTGTCCCCATGTCCCCCAGGGTCCAGGACGGCAGACCTGCTCCACCGCTGGGGCAGCCACACGGTCACCTCTGTCCCCATGTCCCCCAGGGTCCAGGACAGCAGATCTGCTCCACCGCTGGAGCAGCCACATGGTCACCTCTGTCCCCATGTCCCCCAGGGTCCAGGACAGCAGATCTGCTCCACCGCTGGGGCAGCCACACGGTCACCTCTGTCCCCATGTCCCCCAGGGTCCAGGACGGCACATCTGCTCCACCGCTGGGGCAGCCGCATGGTCACCCCTTCCCTATGTCCCCCATGGACCAGGACGGCACATCTGCTCCACCACTGGGGCAGCCACATGGTCACCCCTTCCCCATTTCCCCCAGGGTCCAGGACGGCAGATCTGCTCCACCGCTGGGGCATGGTCACCCCTTCCCCATGTCCCCCAGGGTCCAGGACGGCAGATCTGCTCCACCGCTGGAGCAGCCACACGGTCACCTCTGTCCCCATGTCCCCCAGGGTCCAGGACAGCAGATCTGCTCCACCGCTGGAGCAGCCACATGGTCACCTCTGTCCCCATGTCCCCCAGGGTCCAGGACGGCAGATCTGCTCCACCGCTGGGGCAGCCGCATGGTCACCCCCCCACCTCCCCCAGGGTCCAGGACAGCAGATCTGCTCCACGGCTGGGACAGCCGCACGGTCACCCCCTCCCCACCTCCCTGTGTGCTGGGAATGGGTTTCTCAGATAAATTCCCAGTCGAGGAGGAGAAAAGGCCTCCGGAGAAACGGCCTCCGGAGAAACGGCCTCCGGAGAAACGGCCTAGGCGCAGGTGGGTGAGGAATGTCAGGGACCCAAGGGGGAGGAGGAGACGGCAGCTTTGACATTGAAGCAGGAACATGAAGCCAAGGGTCCAGCCAGGCAGGACCAGTAGTCTCTGGGATGGACTCACATGCAGCAGGAGAGAGGCTCAGATTCCATGTGGCAAGAGACGCTTTGTCCGTATTCCCAGAGGTGGCATCAGCCAGACTTGGCAGATGGGGCGGGGCGGGGGGGGGGGCTGGAGAGATGGCTCAGAGGTTAGGAGCACTGGCTGCTCTTGCAGAGAACCTGGGTCTGGTTCCCAGCACCCACATGGCAGCTAACAACCATCTGTAACTCCAGTTTCAGGGGATCCAGCACCCTCTTCTGGTCTCTGTGGGCACTGCATGCACATGGTGCACTTACGTACAAACACACACTTACAGGCAAACATTCATACACATAAAATAAAACTACATTTAAAACATTTTTTGGTCTGTTTGAGGCAGGGTCTCCCTTTAGTCCTAGCTGGCCTGGAGCTGACTCTGTAGACCAGGCTAGCCTTGAACTCACAGAGATCCGCCTGCCTCTGCCTCCCAAGTGCTGGGATTAAAGGTGTGTGCCACTACCCTGACTTAAAATTTTTTTAAAGATTTGACAAACACCTGCCAAACATTGCACACTGCACTAGGCAGTTGTGAAGTGGCTCGTTCATTCATTCATTTGTTTGTTTCAACAAGGGGTGTCCGAGTATCCACTGTGGCTGGCCAGACTGAGGTAAGAATGAAGCAGCAGACACGTGGGTGGTAGAGTCTGCATAATGCCAGGGTAGTCCCATTGTACAGATGGAAAGATCAAGGCACCGAGTCGGGACAGCACACCCGAGGTAGCCAATGAGGGTGCACAGACATTGGACCTGCTGCCCACTGGGGCCTCAGCCTGAAGCCATGCTGTCAGGATTAAGAAGGAGCCCTCTTGGCTGCCTAGCAGCCATATCTGCCCGAGGTAGACAGAGGAGGCCTGCATGGCTAGAGGCTGTAGGCGGACCCAGGTGCACAGGGAGAAAGGCACAGAGGGAGCTGGGGCAGTCTCAGATGGCCCAGGGCTGCTTGGCAGACATCTTTTCCATGTCCAGCCAACTGTCCCAGCTCAGTGGTGCCAAAACAGGGGCTCGCAGATCTCAGCACCCACATCCAGCCACGATTGGACCTCACGAGCACCTGGCCAAGAAGCCAGGCTTCTGGGAGCCACCCTCGAGGAAGGTGGGAGAAAGGTCTAGAAGAACATGTGAAGATGAGGGCGGCGGTGCTGCTTGGGGATCAAACAGGTGCACAAGCCTGGGGAGGAGACAAGGGCCACTGGGGTGACAAGTATAAAGGGGCTGTGGAGGTTCACTGCTGGACCGAGGGCCGCGGGGAGCAGACAACCAGACAACTGGAGTGGTCCAGGAACTGTGGGTTCCGAGAGCTCTGGGAACAGCACCCCGAGATCAACAGAGCCAACCCTGGGCTGTGGCTCCAGTTCCCCGAAGCCCCAGGACAGGTGCGAGGCCACAGCGCGGCAGGCAGAGTCTGCACAGCTCAGGAGACCACACAGGGCATCGGGGGTCATCACAGGAGGCTGGGCTTCGCTAGCCAGGAGACCACATCAGAGGCGCAGAAGAGCCACAGAGGGGCGTGGGCAGCGAACCTCTAACCCCAGAAATGACTGTGCAGCCGCAGGGTTGCAGACTCATCTCCCTCCCAACCTCAGGAAGCTCTGTGTCCTGGGAGGTCCTCAGGACTGGTACCTCCCCTAACCTAGAATCTGGAGCTGCCTGAGGATGGTCAGACTACCTCCAAGACCCCAGCTCTCATGCAGCAAGGGGAAGGTACTCACACTGCTACTCCCAACCATTAAGGCTACCCGTCACCATCTTCAGTCCTTGGGGGGGGGGGGGGGTCAGGAGCTCCCAGTCCAGGTCTGGCTCTATTGGTCCCAGTTGTTGTGGCCCAAGCGAGGACAGGAAGACCTCTCCAGACTGAATCAGGTGGGTAATGAGACAACAGCCCCACAGAGGGCTGCTGGGAGGAGGAAGCCTGGTTCTGGAACCAAGGTCCTGAGGAGACACTGGGGCCCAACCCCAACCCTCCCCCTCTGAACTGCCATGTGACCTGGACAACTGACCCTCTGCTCCTCGGGTTTTGTTTTTCTTCATGTGTACATGCATGTGCATGTGCATCTGTCGGTGTGCTCTTATGTGCATGCACATGTATACATGTATGTAGAGGGGAGAGGTTGACGTCAGGTGTCTTTTTTATCGGTGTCTACCTTATTTTTTAAGATAGGGTCTCGCTGAGCATGGGGCTTCCTGATTGGCTGGGCTCTGCAGATCTGAGGGCTCCACCCATCGCCACCTCCATAGCACTAGGGTAATGGGCATACGCCAGCACACCTTGCTTTCGGCGTGGGTACTGAGGCTCCAACTCAACTCCTCATGTTGGTGCAGCAAGCTCTTACTGACTGAGCCATCTGCCTGGGCCCCAACACCCACCTTTTCTCGTTCCCGGTATTTTTTTTTTAAACTTTGTAAAGTACAGAGCTGCAGCGAAGATCAGAATTTTCATAGACACCGCCCCCGGCTTCAAGGTAGACTCTGAGCATACCACTTTTTCATGCATGGGGTGGGGCATGCCTGGCTGGTCCTATTTCTATGACATTCCTGCTTTTTGGGGTGGAAATCAATGAGCCTGGAGGGTTCATTCCCACGGGTGGGGGCCCAGGGAGCCACAGCAGGCATCCCCCAAGACCCCCACCCGTCTCCGCCGTCCAGGCAGCCCCCTGAGGCGGCCGCGGGCAGGGAGGACCACAGGCCCCAAGTTCAGTGTCTGCATGCCGAAGCCTTGGGGTGGGGAGGGAATTCCACGGGGCTCATGGTGATTTATAATGGAAACCTCGGTGGGGCCAGGGCATTGTTCTGCCTGACAGAGGGAAGAAAGAGATCACTAAATCCCAGCCCCGCAGAATCAGGGATGGAGCCGGCCGCGTCCGGCTGTCCTGGTGCCCTCCACCACAACAAAGTGGCCTTTTGTGATCTGTTACATTTTTCTCCAAAAACCTTCAGCCGCACACAAGGCCAGCCTAGATCCCCGAGCGGGCTGTCCGTCACTGTCCCGCTGAGGGAGACTCGAAGTGTCAGCCTAAATAATGTGCCTTTAATACTTCCCAGGAGCTAGGGGCTTGCAGGGGATAAAGCCGCCCCCACACTTTCTCAGGCCCCTCCGGCGACAAGCGGCCACTATGCCACCTGGCCTTCGGGCCAGAGTGGACTGGCCAGGCTGAGTGAGTGGACAGCCCCTGCTGGTGGGGGCAGAAGGGCTCTCACATGGTGGGTGGTGTGGAGGACGGAGCCCGGAGCTGGTGGGAAAATCCAGGGGTTCTCCCCTCAGTGGCCCAGTTCCCATGACGAGAAACAGAGCTGTCATCTACCTGTGAATTGCAGAGTCCTTTTTTTCTTTTCTTTTTTGAGACAGGGTCACACTATGAAGTCCTGGCTGCCCTGGAACTTGCTGTGTAGACCAGGCTGGTCTCAAACTCAGGGATATCTGCCTGTCTCCGCCTCCTCAGCGCTGGGATTAAAGGTGTGCACCACTACATCTGGAACAGTCAATATTCATTTATTTATTTATTTATTTATTTATTTATTTATTTATTTATTTATGTGTGCAAGGTGTGTGTATGTGTGCATGTGTGTGTGTATGTGTAGGTGCAATGTGTGTGTTCATTAACATGCAGGCTAGAGAACCATTCAGGGGTAGTTCCTAAGTCACTGTTTGAGGGTGCAGTCCATGGGGAAGTAAAGACAGCTCTAGGCAGCTGGTCCCATGGTAACCATAATCAGGAAGGAGGGAGAGGTGGACGGTAGACACTGCTGCTCCTCAGCTTGTTTCTCCACTTACACAGTCCACAACCCCAGCCAGGGAATGGCCGCTGTGGGTATCTTCCATTGCAGTTCACACATTAAGGTAATCCCTCACGCACATGCCCAGAGGCTGGGTTCTGTTAACAGCTGACCTGTGCGTGCCACCCCTATGTCCTCAGAAGAGCAAGGCTGTTTGCACAAGACCTGACAAGAGAGGCCTGTCCTCAAAGGATCCCTCTGTCCCGGCACACTCCTCAAGAGAGGCCAAGACCCAAATCAGGTCTCTTGTCCTGTGCGAGGCCTGACACTTGGTGCCAGAACCCGGCCCTCCAGGCCCTAGAGCCCTGCCACATAGGTAAGGTAACAGACCAGACCGAGCAAGAGAAAGCCACTGCGGCCATGGGTGTTTGGGGTACAGGGTAAGAGGTCCCAAACGGCACTCCATGTGGACCTGTGTGGACGGAGAACCAGCACTGTATCCACCCACACCTTTGACAGTGGCACTTAGCACCGTCCCACCAAAGAGGGTGGTGTCCCTCGCCCCTCACTCTGCACTGACTCCATGACTTATTTTGTCCAATGGAGCTCACTCTTGCCTCTGGGGCCACAGGTGTTGTCCATGGCGTTCCCCACTTCCCACTGGGCCCAGGCAACACAAAGTGAGCATAGCTATCCAGTAGACCCAAGGTGACAGCTGACACATAAGCAAGTCCATCCCTCCAGAGCAGACAACTACCCAGCTGGGCCCAGCCTCATTTATAAGCCAAAGATGTGGCCGCTGTCTGTACCTGTGCCAGGGATGTTTGTTACATAACAACTGATCTGTCTGTATGTCTGGCTATGAAGGGCCACTGTTCACAGATGCTGTCTTCTCTCTTTCCTCTAGTGCTCCACTTGGAGGCTCAGCTGCAGGGCCACCCCCAGCCCCAGTTTGCCCTGGCTATGCCAATCTGTAGTACAGAGAGAGGCTAGAGGGAGCCCCTGCCCAGATCACCATGCCAGATGCTTATTTCTTCAGGTTCGTGCAGGAAAGACCAGGACACGAGTGTGCCGCCCAACATCAGAGACAGACCAGCAACAGATGAGGGCCAGGTGGCTTCTAACTAGATGAGTCCACAGGAACACAGAAGCCACCTAGGAGACTCGGGCCTGGGGCCTGGGCTGGGCCAAACCCTTGTCTCAAGCTCTGCTTTGGGGAAAATCCTTAGAACACAATAGCTGCACGCTATAAGATCTGGGGTGTGCCAAGGGACCCCTGGAGGCAAGGGGAGGGGCTCGGGGCTCAGGCCCTGGCCTTTCTAGTCCTGTGACCTTGGGCGGGTTCTGACCTAGGAAAGGGGACCTGGTTCTGCTGGGCTAGCTGAGGCTAGCTGGGGCTAGCTGAGGCTAGCTGAGGTAGTGATCACTGCACAGCTGGAGAAGGGGGCAGACGAAGCTCCCAGGACCCATGTGCTCCCATCCTCCCCTTCCTTGGGGGCGAGGGTGCCCCAGATCCTCTCCTGCTGTGACCCTGCCAGGCCTGTCCTGCGACTCCACCCAGCCACTGGCCTGGAAGCGTCAGCTTGCTGGTGAGGGGCTGAGCAGTATCTAAGAGGACCTTAATGAGGCCTGTCCGTGAGCAGGGGTCTGACTCCATACTTCTGCATCCCCATTCCCCTCAGAGCCTCCTCCCTTCCCACCATCCCCAGCAGGCAGGGTGGGCCAGGAAGGACCTGTCTCTGACGTGGAAGATCTCTGCAGGAAGAGGTGGGTTGTCAGGTCGGGTCACCCAAATGGAGTGTGATGGTAAGGCTGGCCCCTCCAAATTAGGCCAGCGTCCCAGCCCTGCTGATTGAAGCCTCCACACAAAGGCGCCCAAAGGGGCCGCCCAAGGGTCATTATTTGGACAGGGCTATTGTTTCCACAAATTAGGCCACTGAGAGCCCCATTCACAGAAGCCGCTGGCAGGATTGGAACTTCAGAGGGTCCCGAATTCCTGCCTGGGGTCCTGCAAGTGGAGACCACCCTGCTGATGAGGGAGAGGCAGGGTCATTCCCAGACTCAAGCACAGATGGGCATGGAGGCCGGGAGGCAAGGTTGGCCCCATAGGCTCCCTCGCTTGACTGAAGAATGTTCTGGAAACTGAGACCTTGCTATGAATGGAAGCAGGTGGTAATTCCTGATCCTGCAGAAGATTTGGGTTTGCACTCTACGATGCATTTCAAAAAGCTTTTCCCCAAAATGAGTGTGGAGTGAACCGCAGCTTCTGGTACCCCCACGCTGGAGACCAGGCTCCCAGCACTGTATTCTGGAAACCAAGTTTCCAACACTCCACTCTGGGGATCAAGTTCCCAGCACCCCACTCCCAAACCGTCATGCAGATGCCGCACACTCCACTGTCCATGGCAGTTGATGGGAAGAAGACCCAAGTCCATGTTCCCTGACTCAGAGACCAGCAGTCCGCTGTACCACACCCAGCTTGGGCATGATGCTCGGGCAGGGACCCCGTGTGACAAGGGCCCGTGAGAAATGGAAAGGTGGACCCCATTCCCAAACAGAGCACTAGCCTAGGTATGGGATCCTGGAGTGCAGGCCATGAGCCTGGTGTTGGGGACAGAGTAAGGCCCGGGTCACATCACACCCATTTAGAAATTTCCCACTAGCTGAGTGCCAGGCCAGGCCCTGGACAGAGTAGGCACGGTGCCTTCCCTGGACAGAGTAGGCACGGTGCATTCCCTGGGGAGCTCTCGCTTCATACAGGATGCACCAGAGACGAGGGTAGGTGTCATTGGAGATGGGGTGTTCAGGTTAGCCAAGACCCCAAGAATCTTGACACCTGACTCAGAGGGACTCTGAGACAGGAAGGCACAGCACGCAGCACACCAGTGCATGCTGTTGAGCAGATGCCTGGGTCCTGGCACGACATGACCGTGGCTGCGTCAGCCTCCCCAGGCCTGCACTGTGCATGCTCCCTGCCCCAGGTTGAGCCCTGCGTCTCTGTGAGCCTGTGTCTTGTCTCTTACCCTGCTGCCTCTGGCTGGGTGGAGAACTCTCTCCCAAGTGCATATATTTTAATCCAGAAAGGATTTTTTCCCCCTAGACTTGGAGTTGGTGACACATGTTTACTATTCCAGCACTCAGAAGAATTACAAGTTTGAGACTATCCTGGGCTACATGGAAAGACCCTGACTCAAAAATAGATTTTTTTTAATTTGAGGGCAACTATATGTGAAAATAACAAATTTACGAACCAATACAGTGACATAAGTTTAAAATGACGAGCGGGGCACGGGGTAGGGAACAGACAGAGGTGGGAGAACCTAGCAAGGTGCTATCGGGGCCCCTTTTGGATATCTGATGGTTTTAATAAGTGTGCCCTCCTGTCTACTCGTGCATGGTGGAAAGCCAGAGGTGCAGGGGGTGTCCACCCACTGGCGGTCATGGCCTCTGTCACCCCACCTTCTGCTTTGGCCACACTCACCCTGGTGTCTTTGCTGTGCAGGGTTCCTACACGCTGCCCCTTGCTGCCCTCCTGGGAGGTATAGGTCTCCTGACCTGCGGGCCTGTGGGAGATCCAACCCCTTCGGGAATCTGGGGAGATCCATCCTCCCCGAGTTCCCACGCCACCTCCTCTGGCCTCCTGACAAGTTGCCCGTCTGTCCCTGAGCCAGAGCTCTGGGTGTAGACAGTTCTGTTATGGGGACAGAGCCTGCGTCCATTGTCCCCCAGCTACGACAGTGACACAGAGGATGGGTGTCTGTAGCGCTCACCAACTCCTTTCTTCTGAAGCCTCGCAGGAAGTCCAGTGTGGACATACCACCACCTGCCACTGGGCCAACGGCCCTTCTGACGGTTTATTGCAAAGTGGCAGCCCCTGGTTGCTCCGGGGGGCTGGTGGGGAGGGCAGTGGCAACGCATGGAGGTGACACAGACCAGGCCACACAGCGAGCTAGCCTGGAGCCAGCAACCGGTTCCCACCAGAGTGTCTCAGGACCCCGTAGCTCCCTGGGACAGTTCCCAGGAATCCAGGCCTGGAGACATGCCCAGGGCCCCCGGGGGTGTAACTGTGGCCCTCAGAGGCATCAAAGGCTCCGTCGGTAAGCAGTGCCGTCTTCCCGTTGGCGTGCTTGGAAACCGTCTCCAGAACATGGACCCAGTTGGCATGCTTGGAAACCGTCTCCAGAACATGGACCCGTCGTATCTTCTCTGGGTCTCTGACCCTTGGGATCACAAAGTCCTATGGCAGCTCTCCTCTCCCCACCATTGGGGTGAATGGGGTCCCCTCAGTACACCAGACCTGCTTCCCTGCGAAGCTCTTAGAAAGGGGGTGTGTGGTGTTCACTTAGGCTCCTGGGCCTGAGCTGGACTTGGGGAGGCAGCCCCTTGGGCAGGAGCCTCTCGTTCTTCTACAGTAGTCTCTGGAACGTGGCTGTGGACCGGGTCACCCAATAGTGCCAATGAGCCTCGGTCAGACCCCAGCCACCAGCCAGGAGAGGGGCAGAACCCAGGGTGTTCAACCCTTACCACCATGTCCCCTGGCTAGGGGCCCACTGTGTGGAGCTCCTACAGGGACAGTGGCCATGCTGGCCATACAAAGCCTGCATGTAGTGTGTCCACATCCAGGGCAGCTGCAAGGCACACTTCTCCTTCCACCCAGCCAGCACCTGCTGGGGTCACCAACATCACTCCAGTTTCATTCCACAGAGGGGGTGTGCAGCCCCCTCGCCCAGTCCTAACCCTTATACCAGCCGCAGAACCTGGCTGTCTACACTGTGCTGTCAATCAGGATGGAGCTGTGACACTCCCTGGCTGCTGAGTCCCGGATCCCAGAAGGTACTTCGGAGCCCTCTGGGTATGAGCTGACTATGAACAGGAAGAGCTGGGACAAAAGGCAAGCTGGCTTCTTCAGCTCTCCCAGGATAGCAGGGCCAGACACGCCCTTCCCACCCACCCAGCCACCCTCACCAGCACCAGGGACTCAGCTCCTGTGGCCAGGGTGCTCTGAACCAGGCCCTGTATGGCTGATGGGCCCCAGGGAGAAAGACACATATGTGGCCCCTGGCAGGTTCTGGACTAAATGGCTGGAGGGGACACTTAAGTTCCTACCTATGGCTAATGTCCTGCGACAAGAGCTGTCCCATGGGAGTTGGTACCCAAATCCAGCAGACACCCCCCCCTAAAGAAAGGTACCAAGGTACCTTGTGGCCCAGCGGGCTGGCTGTGCCTGTCAACAGAGGGTCAACAGCACGCCAGATCCCTGTGGTAAGGCCTGGGCCAGGTTCCATGCACACAGGATGAGGGCTGACCAGCTCTGTAGAGAGGGAGGGAAGAAGGCAAAGATGGGTGGATGGATGGATGGGCGGGTGGATCGATGGGTGGATAGATGGGTGGGTGGATGGGTGGATGGATGGATGGATGGATGGATATATGGGTGGATAGATGGATGGATGAATGGATAGATGGGTGGATGGGTGGGTGGGTGGATGGATGGATGGATGGATAGATGGGTGGATAGGTGGGTGGGTGGGTGGATGGATGGATGGATGGATGGATGGGTGGATAGGTGGGTGGGTGGATGGATGGATGGATGGATGGGTGGATGGATGAATGGATAGGTGGGTGGATGGATAGATGGGTGGATAGATAGACAGGTAGATGGATAGACGGGTGGATGGTTAGATGGGTGGGTATCTGGGTGGATGGATGGGTGAATGGGTGGATGGATGAATGGATAGATGGATAGACAGATGGGTGGATGGCTGGGTGGATAGATGATAGATGGGTGGATGATTAGGTGGATGGCTGAATTTGTAGGTGGATAAATGAATGGGTGGCTGGATCTATGGAAGGGTGGATGGATAGATGGATGGATAGGTGGCTGGGTAGGTGGCTGGCTGGCTGGCTGGCTGTATGGATGGGTGGGTGGGTGGATGGGTGGGTGGATGGATGGATGTGGATGGATGGATGGATGGATAGTTGGGTGGATAGATGGGTGGATAGATGGGTGGGTGGATAGGCTGGTGGTGGTATTGTGTGACACTGTTCCTGGGTAGATGTGAGCAGACATACTCAGCCCAGATAAGGAACCAACAACACACCCAGGTAAGGACACTACTGAAGTCCAACTTTAGGGTTATTTACAGGAATGTAGGTGAGGGGTTCTGTGTAGGTGGAGAAATGACTCAAAAGACAGCTGCGTCACCAATGCCCACCCCGGAATGAGTGACAGCTCATGAAAGACAGAAACTGGAGTTCATTGCACAATCTGCAGCAGCTGGCCAGGGGAGAGGTCTTCCAGGCATCTCAGCTGCTCTAGAATGTTCTCAGTAGTCCTTAGGAAGGTCAGTTCCTAATGAACCTGGTCAGTTTCAGGAACTTCCTGAGGCTACTGAGTTAGTTGTTCACTTCCTTTAGAACATCCTGTCTTAATGAGTTTCCGTCCAAGATGGAAGGCTTTACCTAAGAAATTACTACAGAACAGGGGGTGAGTGGATGGATGGGTAGATGGAGCCATGTGGATAAATGGATGACAGATGGTGGATAGATAGGATGGAGGAAGGGAAAGACAAAAGGAGGATGGATGGATGGGTGGGTGGATGGATGGGTGGGTGGATGGGTGGGTGGTTGGATAGGTGGATGGATGGGTGGATAAATACTGGATATATAAATAAATGATGATGAAGATAGATAAAGAAGGATGATCTAAAAGATGGATGGATGGATGGTGGATGGATGGATGGTGGAGATGGGTGGTGTGGTGGGGTGGATGGGCTGGATGGATCGGATGGATGGAGTGGGTGGATGGTGGGTGGGTGGAATGGATGACTGTGGATGGGTGGATATGGATGGATTGATGGATGGATGGGAGATGGATGATGGAAATGGATGGGATGGTGGATAGATAGATGGAGGAAGGTGAAGAGACAAAGGAGAGATGGATGGATGGGTGGGTGGGTGGATGGGTGAGATGGGTGTATGGATATGGATGGATGGGGGATGGGTGGGTGGATGGGTGGTGGATGGGTGGGTGGATGCATGGTGGTGGTTGAATGGATGGATGGGGATAGTGGGTGGTTGATGGGTGGGTATGGGGGGATGGAGGGATGTTGGGTGGATGATGGATGGGTGGATAGATGGATGGGTGGATGGGTGGGTGGGTGGATGGGTGGGTGGATGGATGGATGGATGGGTGGATGGATGGATGGATGGATGGGTGGATGGGTGAATGGATGGATGAGTGGATAGATGGATGGGTGGATGGGTGGGTGCGTGGATGGGTGGGTGGGTGGATGGGTGGATGAATGGATGGATGGATGGATGGAATTTAAGTCTCAGCACTTCCACAGAGACTAGTAAATTAGTGTTTGAAACACAGTATGAGCTTGGAAAACTTTGGCTGAATGAGAAGATTCCATTTGCTAGGTCATATCTGCAACAAAATATATATGAATCCCTGTGTGCCAACTGACTGAAGAACGACGGGTCACACCCTTATTTATCACCTCTTCCCTTTGTATCCCATAGGAAGACGTTGGCTAACGTCTGACCAGCAACCACCCAACAAGAGACCAGCCCCTTGCAACCTCTCTCCGGGTTGGTCAGTGGCATCTTCCCACGTCTTCATATGGGCATCCTCTGTGCATGTTGGAGTCCTGATCTCTTCATATAAAGACACGTCATGGGACTGGGGCTCTTGTTCAGACTGATATCATCCCCAAAACCCATCCCCAAATAAGGACTCATTCTGGGGGCTTGGAATTAAGACTTCAGTGTGTGGTCTTAGGGTGGGGGGCATACTCATCCATAACACTTGGCTGTCCCAGAACCCTGAGGTTGGTGGCTCATGGCTCCAGGGAGTCCGAGCGTCCAGCCGAGCGTCCAGCTGTCTGGAGAGCAGCCATGGGCTCGGCCGCTTCCTTCGTTCAGCAGCTCCCCAGGGCGTCAGCGTCGACACCTTTCTCCTCCTTCTCTCCATCCAGGAAGGTCCCTCTGGATCCTGCGGTCTTGGGTGGAATCCCAGCTCCTGCACACACTAGCTCTGTGTCCTTGGGCCTGTTATTGCACCTCTCTGTGCCTCTGTGTCTTGCTTGCTCTGTACGTGTCCTAGTTTGCTGTCTATTGCCGTGTTAACACAGTGACCCAAACAACTTGGGGGAAGAAGGGAGGCTATTTCATTTTACACGTTACAGTCGTTATGGAGGGAAGTCCACTCAATGGGAGGAAACTCATGTGTGGTACTGTAAACATAGCCAAATACACATGGCTGGAGAGGTCACAGAACTCAGAGAAAACCCCAAGGCTGTCACATCCCTAGACAAATGTCATTTCTTACAATATGCTAAATATGAATCCTTATATTTACAGACAAGTATCCAGTAACCACTCATCAAAGAAGCTTCTTTTTTTTTTTTTTTTTCATTTTTGAGACAGTCTCCCTTTAATCCCAGCTGGCCTGGAGCTCGATATGTAGACCAGCTGGCCTTGAACTCACAGAGATCCACCTGCCTCTACCTCCCAGAGTGCTGGGAATAAAGGCATGTGCCACCATGCCTGGCACTAAAGATGGTTCTTGGCCACCATGGGGTGCTGGGAATCTAACCTGGTCCTCTGCAAGAGCAGTCAATGTTCTTGATTGCTGAGCCATCTCTCCAGCCCCAAAGAAGCTTCTTTTGCAATAGATGGAGACTACAACCTCCACATGTAAGGCTCGCGGAACTTAGTGCAACGAGGGGTAGAGAGGAAACTAGTACATCTCTCAACTCTCATCAGTGAAGCTCCCTTATGCAACAGAGGGCCGGGAGCACAAAAGGTCACAAATGGCCAAAGTATAGTGAGTAAGAGTCTGCAGAGTGTGAGTCCTTGGACAGGACTCCTACGTTAAATGTCACCCACCCAGGCAGGGCTCAGGGAGCATTCGAGAAGAGGGGATAGAAAGGTTTCAAGAGCCAGGAAAGGAGGTGCAGGACCATATGGAAATAGAGTCCTACAGGCTCCTGGGACCCTGCTCCTATGAACCTACAGCAGTGGTGTCAGCATGCACCAGACCCATGCAGACTCAACCAGACAAAACCAGACAGAACTAGGAAATGGGCAGCAAGTCTCAATTTTAGCCAAAGAAATCTTGGCAAATGATCCCTACTGGGAGAGGAAGAGCTGACCTTCTTAAAGGGAGGGACTCTGGATGGGCTGACTAGACCTCAGTGGATGAACTTGCACCGAGGGACGTCTGGGGACACTAACTTGACTTGACAGCCTTTACGCAAATGACAGAATGGATGAAATCCAGGTGGGTGGGGGCTATGGGAGAAGGGGGTGGAAAGTTGAGTAAGATGTTCTGTATGAGAGACACAAACAGTAAAATTTACAAAAACAAAACAACAAGAAAAGTGACCTCGGGGCAAGAGGGGGGTTTATTTCAATTTACAGGATACAGTACAGTCATCAAGGCAGGGGCTCAGGGCAGGAACCTGGAGGCAGAGCTGAAGCAGAGACCACGGAGGAGCACTGCCTGCTGGCTTGCTTCTCCTGGCTTGCTCAGCCTGCTTTCTTATACAGCCGAGACCCACCTGCCCAGAGGTGGCACCACCCACAGTGGGCTGAGCCCTTCCATGTCATTAAACAATCAAGAATATGCCTTATATACACGTCCACAGGCCAGTCTGATGGTGGTAATTCCTCAACTGAGGTTCCTTCTTCCTGAGTGTGTCGGGTTGACAACTGAAGCCATCCAGCGGACCTGGGATCATGTGACCATATCCATGGGTTCTGTGAGGATCAAATGAGGGACATTTGTCAAGCATCAAAGAGGTGGTATCCCCAAGACACACACGGGGAGTGTTGTGTCTTTCCAAATATGGAAAGAGACCACCTGCACGGAAAAGTTCTAGAATCTCCATCCCTAGGAGCCAGTTGGGAGGCTGAAGGCAGTGGCCCTGGCTGGCCATGGCCCTCACCTCAGAGACTGGGGACAAAGGGAAGGGCTCAGACCCACAAGAGAGGCTCAGTGGTCGCCCAGCAGGCTGTCCCGGATGTACCATGTTTTACTGGAGAGTGCCAGTAAATTGTGCTGGCTCACAGTTCTCCTGTTTGTTTGCTGTGTCTTTTAGAGCAAACCCAGGGCAAGGAAGCTTCCAAGGCAACAGACATACCAAGGCAAGGCCCTCACGCCTGTCTAGTGAGCAATGCCGTGGCTGCCATCAGATGCCTTCAGGTGGGCTGCAGCTGGAAGCCAGTAGAAGCCAGGGTCTCCATCAGAGGCTCTTCAGAGGGGGGCCTTGGGGGCAGCCAGCGAAGGGCCCCCCACAGGCAGGCTCTGCACAATGCCCCTCACCAGCAGCCCTCCCTCCCTCCAGGCCATGGGAAGGACCCCTTCTGTGCACCGTGAGTCCTTTTGTGACCCCAGAAATCAGAACTCCACCAGGGCTGTCAGGTTCCCCAAGTCCTGTGCTCTGTAGTCTTTCAGAGAGAGAGCAAAGTTTCTGATCAACAGTCGGGAATCAGCCAAGAGCCAGGCAGCCGGGGGTCGCGCCCCCCCCCCCCAGTCAGAGCCCTTCCCTGCTGTCTGAAGATGATTTCCCAGAGCCCCAGAGCAGGGATCCAGGCTCCCAAGCTTTGCCTTTTCCCCTGTCTATTAGATGGAGCCCCACCCTTGAGGCCACCTGCAGGCTATTGTGACCCCCAGAGGCCCTGCATGGACTCTGCCCATGACTAGGGACCTCAGCCCTTTTTCTGCCCAGGAGGGATGTACCATTTTCTCAGAAACCAAGGAAAGGAGTGAGGGACAGCCTTGAGGACCAGGCTCCCAGGCCTGAACCCGGGAAGGATGGGAGGCCCTGTCCCAGGGCAAGCCCTAGCCCACTGCAGCAGGAGGATATGAACAGTCAGCATGAAGCTGTCACACTCCGAAGGTCCCCTCCCCCTGACCAGCAACATGGGGGATCCCCCCACCCGCCTACTTTTCCACCCAGGACCCTCCCCAGCCCCACCCTGCCTGGTCTCTCAAGTTTGTTCCCAGGGGCCCTGTGGGCTGCAGCCTCCAGCTCCAGGCTGGGTATTTTCAGGCACGTAAATGAAAACAGCAGAAGAAAGAATGCCAGAGACCCAGCTTTGAACAGCAGAAGAATGCCGGAGACCCAGCTTTCCGAGGCTTGGGTGCGGTGCCTGGAGCTGATGGCCAAGGGGAGACTCAGAGCCCACAGAGTCTCAGAGGTTCAGAAAAGCTGCTCTTGGGCCTGAGACTTCACAGACCACCCCCCGACACACTGTCCCCTTCCTCATCCATGCAGTAGGAAGTGACTCTTCAAGGCTCACATGTGAGGGCTGATAGGGCACTGGGCTTGATACTGCCCTGCACCTGAGAAGGGGCCCCATGCTGTACACAGGTCCCCACAGACACCTCGGTGATCTGAGGTCTGCTGGTCACTGCAGGGGGCCTCACCCTGGCTGCCTTCTCTGGGGTGTGGCATTCTCAGCAGACCCTCAGGGGTGTGCCTTGATCTAAGAGGAAGCAGGTGCTCAAGCCATCTTGCTGGGGTCCTCCCACTGCGTAGAAGCTCAGGACCTGTGACTGCTGCCCTGTTATCACAGCCCAGTGCCTCTGTATCTCTATCTCAAGATCCCTATGAGGGTCAGGACAGGAGGTCGCTGCCTTAGGGACCACTATTCTACAGAAGGGGAAACTGAGGTATGGCGTGGAGGCCAGGGTTCCCTTAAGCTCTGTCTCTGCAGTGTTGTAGCACCACACATGACATTCTCAGTCCTGACTGGTGCCCTGTCCCATCAGGCCAGTGACCAACGTCCCTGTACCACCTGTCACAGCAGGAGCTTCTCATGCAGCTCCTCCTCCAGGGCACAGAAGCATAGCCACCCCCCACCCCCACCCCCCATCCCCCATCCCCCACCCCCACCCCCCACGGCCTTCCAAGGACCAGGTGAGCTACCAGGGTGGAAGTGGCGCGTCTGAATCCTCAGAGGTTAAGAGCACTGGCTGCCCTTGCAGAGGATCTGGTTTTGAGTCTCAGCACCCACATGGCAGCTCCAGTTCCAGGGGATCCAGCACCCTCTTCTGGCCTCTGTGGGCATTGCATGTAGTTGGTGGCCTTACATACATGCAGGCAAAACACTCATGAATATACAAAAATAAAAGTACATTTTAAAGACTCAAAGCAATGACTGCTGGGACTCCTGGCTGTAGGGGAGGTGCCTGGCCTGGATTCCCAGTGGCTTTTTGTGCTATGGCAGACTGGGTTAGAAAGCTGTCCTCCCCATAGCCAGAGGCTCCTCTGAGCCCCCGAGGTGGGCATCCCACCCAAGGCCCTTCCCAGGGCATCAGAAGGACAAAGAGAAAAGAGCCTTTGTCCTGCTGTGGGGAGGGTCCTGGAGCCTTGCAGGGCTGCCCTGGGTAGCATCTGGGCCCCTGGGCCACGCGGGCAGTGGCCGCTAAAGAACCAGCAGGTGGGCCACACAATGGCGCCTTGTGCCTCCTGTCAGGGCTGTCACCGTGCTCAGCCATCAGAGCTCTTGTGCTGGGTACACAGCCCCAGGAGGCCACCCACCTGATACACAAAGGGGCTCCAGCCCTTGAACCCCCAAGAGCAACGACCACTTTGAGAAAACAGGGTCCTGGATGCAGGACGGGCCACAGTGCGCTGGGGAGCCAGGCCCAGAGCTCTGCACAGCCCAGCCCTCCACAGCTGGAGGCCGGCCTGAGCCCATGACCCTGTCCTTGGCAGTGGTGACTGAGCCAGGAGGCCACAGGTGACTCTCACCTGCACGTGGCCAGCTCCGAGCACCACTGTGGACATAAGGAGTTATGGCTAAAGATGCCCGCTTAGAGCTTTGGCCTGGATGTATCCACCAGGCATCCCCTGGCCACGAAGAGTGCTGGGGAGGGTCCCCATCACAGGCTACCAGGACCTCCAGTGACGTCACTCCCTTCCTGGCGCCCATTTCCCCAGACCTCTGACGTCGAGGCACCCCAGCCTGGGCCTTGGAGTGAGGCAACAGGCCTCGCCGGTGGCCACAGGGACCCGGCCTTGATAGCCAGAGGGAGGAAGCAGCTTGGGGCAGCTTTCCCACAGGCCAGGGGTATTTTTAGCCCCAGAGCCCAGCAGCTTTGTTAAGAATAGCCTTGGCCAGTGGGAATGAGCCCTGGCCAAAGGCTGCCAGGCCTCTCAGCCTCCAATAGGAGGTGGGTGGGCGACCGCTTAGGATCAGAGTGTCCACATGCTGCGGCCACCGTGGGGACTGGGGCCAGCCTCATAGGCAAAATCAAAAAAGCAAAATCAAGTTTCCAGTTTCTGTGGCTGCCAAGAGACAGCAGAGCCCTACAAGCTCTGGGGACAAGGAGGTGCCCTTCCAGCTGGGGGGCATCCAGAGCGTGGCCAGTCATGATCTCCCCAGGTGTGGGGTGCTGTATCAGGTCCCCAGTGTGGGCTTCCTACTGCTTGCCTGGCTCCAGCACCTTACATCACAGGAGAGGGCATGGGTCAGAAAGATACCTGGAGTTTGGTCTATAGACCAGCAAGCTCTCAGTCCCTCAGCCCTGTACACTCAAAATCAGCTCAACCCCCAAGGATAGAGGGAAGGAATTGGGCTCATTTTGTGGGGAGGGAAAACCCCACCCCAGAGCTCAGCTTTGTTCTCATGGAATCCTACTGATGGCCCCAAACACTGCCTTCTTGTTCAGAGGGCAGAGCTGAGGCTATCCACCCTGCCAAACGTGGGGCTTGGCTGTACCCCATTATTGTCGGCACCCAGTAAAGATGATCCCCAAATCTCAAGGTGGGTAGGATGGGTCACTTTAATTCTCAACTCGACTGAATTTGGAATCAACTTTAAAAAATCGTCTCTAAACAGTCCTGGGAGGGGCTGGGTGCAGTCCTGGGAGGGGCTGGGTAGCCCTGGGAGGGGCTGGGTAGCCCTGGGAGGGGCTGGGTGCAGTCCTGGGAGGGGCTGGGTAGCCCTGGGAGGGTCTGGGTAGTCCTGGGAGGGGCTGGGTAGTCCTGGGAGGGGCTGGGTGCAGTCCTGGGAGGGGCTGGGTAGCCCTGGGAGGGGCTGGGTGCAGTCCTGGGAGGGGCTGGGCGCAGTCCTGGGAGGGGCTGGGTAGCCCTGGGAGGGGCTGGGTAGCTCTGGGAGGGGCTGGGTAATCTGAAGATAGGGTGCTTTCTCAGTCAGGTTATCTGAAGTGGGAAGACTCACCCTAAAACTAGGCACCACGTTGTCCTGTCTGGTCTCACTGCCTCGGCTTCTCCAGCAGGTCTCAGGGGCCTGGGCCGGGTGGTCTCAGTGGGGTTTCCTCCACTTAGCTGTCCGTATTTTGGGTCCTTTGCTGTCTCTCCTGGCCCAAGCTTAGTTCTATTTTCATGCTGAATAATATTCTAACATCAGGCCACTGATTCCTCCCCCCTCCCCACTGGGGACACCTGGTTTTTCTCCAGACCCTCATGATTACGACTGACATCACTCCAGACTTGCTCAGAACATTCCAAAGCCCTGTCTTGGCCGTGTCGGGCAACTCCGGGTCTCCTCTGCTGGGAGCAGCACTCTGAAAGATGAACCGTGGGACCGTGCAGCTCAAGGGGGGTGGCCAGGACACCCCAGGGGCCCTTCCAGGACAACTCAGCTTCCTCTGCAAGGTCCAGAGACTGGGGGGCCAGACAGCAGGTGGCAGGGGCTCATTCCCCAGAGAAAAGGCCGCGGACCCCACAGTTCAGGACTCTGCTTCAACTGCAACTTGCAAAGGGAACTGTCCTGTCCCTGTGTGTGGGCAGCACAGCACTCACCCTGACCAAAGCCCATCTGCAGGGAGCAAGGACCATCCTTCCTGTCCCTTTTACCCTGGGACCCCTAGAGCACCCCAAAACAAGAACCATCCCTTGGTCACTCCACGACCAACTGTGTGACTCTCATCACTGCCCTGCCCAGGAGAATCGGAGTCAATGCTGAGTCAAAACCAGCTTCCGGGGCGGGGGGGCGGGGGGGCGTCAGGGAGGGGAGGGGAGGCCACTGCCACTCAGGATGGGATCATCTCCAGCAGCCTTAGCGGAGCTCACCTGAGGGGGCACACAGCAAACAGGAAGTGCTGGACAAAGTCATCTCTTCCTCCCACCATCCTCCGGGTGTTCCCACTCAGAGACGCCACCAGCAACCGGGGGACAAAAGTGTGGGAAGCCGGCACCCAATCCTGCAAGGGACAGGGACCCTCGAGACACCTCCAGCCTGTGGAATCTTGGAACCACTGTGACTAAATATCCCAGTGCCTGTCCCCTGACCTCAGCTAGTGGCAGTATGCTTAGCACTCCGCCCTCACAGCCCCTGGGTCTGGGCCTGCAGAGAGCCAGCTGACAAGGCTCCGGGGCACTGCTGTGTGCTGAGATTACGGCACATGGGCACCTCCAGTGGGAGCCATGGGCAGTGACAGCACATGGGCAGCCTGGCCCCGGGCACTTCTGAGGAGCATGTCCAATATTTTCGTGCCTGTGGGGGGATTGGCCGTGGGTGGTAGAAGCCACAGGCTGAAGTGGAGGTCAGAGGTCCCCAGAGGCCTAACCCAGAGCCTAGAGCAAGGGAGAGGTAGCTAACCCCACTGTGCCCGCTGGACGCTCAGCCACTCGCACGCAGGAACGCATGGGGGAACACATGAAGTCTGCAGGGGCACAGCATTCCTGGGAAATAGCGAGCTGTTCCTATGGGACTGACTGTCTGGGACCAGGTGGCTCTATCTGCCTTTCCTGGTGCCCCCAACATCAGTCATCCAGGCACTGCGCCTTGCCCGGCACCTTCCCTGGATCTCCAGAGGTTCTAAACATATCCACGGCAAGTGTCCAGCAGGAGCAACTGTGGGTCTTGCTGATTCCAGGGCCCTGGAAGAAACTGAGGCACACACTGCTCAAGTCCCGGCCCAGCACCTCTGCCCTGGGTGTTCACACAAAGCTTCTAACCACCTCTCTGACAATTCACCCCAGGGAGAAAGGAGCTTCATTCTGATGAACCAGCTGCCCGGGGACACTGTGCTTCACCTCAGGGTGCCTTGGTTCAGGAATGAGGGCAGAGTAGGGTGGGCTTGGCTGCCGCTGTCTGGTCTGTCTCCCTGTCCTCCACGTATGGCCTTGGCTGGGTGCCAGGCTGTCATAGCATGTGTCCAGTCCAAGTCCTGCACACTGAGCCTGGACTTTCTCCCTGTGGCTCCCAGCATGAAACTTGGGTGCTTAGACCTATAGCCACCCGGGTTCTGTGACTTGACAAGGAAGGAGCCACAGGGTTGAGGGAGGAGCCACAGGGTTGAGGGAGAAGCCAGATGATTGAGGGAGGAACCATAGGGTTGAGGGAGGAGCCATATGATTGAGGGAGGAGCCACAGGGTTGAGGAAGGAGCCACAGGGTTGAGGGAGGAGCCATGGGGTTGAGGGAGGAGCCAGATGATTGAGGGAGGAGCCACAGGGTTGAGGGAGAAGCCAGATGATTGAGGGAGGAGCCACGGGGTTGAGGGAGGAGCCAGATGATTGAGGGAAGAGCCATAAGGTTGAGGGAGGAGCCACAGGGTTGAGGGAGGAGCCACAGGGTTGAGGGAGGAGCCACGGGGTTGAGGGAGGAGCCAGATGATTGAGGGAGGAGCCACGGGGTTGAGGGAGGAGCCATATGATTGAGGGAGGAGCCACAGGGTTGAGGGAGGAGCCATGTGATTGAGGGAGGAGCCACAGGGTTGAGGGAGGAGCCATATGATTGAGGGAGGAGCCATAAGGTTGAGGGAAGGGCCAGATGATTGAGGGAGGAGCCATGTGATTGAGGGAGGAGCCATAGGGTTGAGGGAGGAGCCATATGATTGAGGGAGGAGCCACAGGGTTGAGGGAGGAGCCATATGATTGAGGGAGGAGCCATGGGGTTGAGGGAGGAGCCATGTGACTGAGGGAGAGCCACAGGGTTGAGGGAGGAGCCATAGGGTTGAGGGAGGAGCCACAGGGATGAGGGGGCACCAGGTAGCAACATTTCTGTGGCCCTTGCTAGTCAGAGCCAGCCCAGCCCATGCCAAGGCAGGGATGGAGGACGTGGGGGTCCAGTCTCAAGGGTGGGGCTTTGTGCAACCTCTCAGTGCTCACAAAGGACTCAGCACTTCACAGCTGGGTGGCTGTCATCCCCTGCCCCTGGGGACACTTAGCAACACCAGGGGACCGCTACATGACGGGCACGCAGGGTCAGAGAGAGAAAGCTGGGCTATAGCCCAGTCCTGAATCCAGACCCTCATCACAGTACACTTTCCGGGCATATCTCTGAGGCTGGGGAGCAGAAGGCCATCTTGGTGAGCAGCGTGGCTCTGGCTGGGCTGAGGACAAGAAGTCCTTTGGGAGACTGGTCCCACAGCAAGGCCCATGGAGACCGTGTGCTTGACCTGGTACTGTCACATCCCTAGGACCCTGGCCTTCCTGGGCCCCACTCTGGGCAGCTGCCCATGAGTCCCAGGCGATGGGTACATTGGTCCATTTTTGGAATTCTTTGGGAGTGAGAGCAGCTGGGCTGTCAACAGAGCTCTGTTCATGGGGACCAGCCCAGCAGAGAGAGGCCAGCTATTGTACAGGGCCTGGCATGGGCTACAGGACCGTGCCAGCCCTTTGGCCCATGTGCGATAGCCTCGGAGGGACTACCCTGTAGATGATGATGACTGCACCCCCCAGGGGCAGGACCCTGTCTCAGAATGGGGAAGGAAACCTGTCCCAGAAGGGACACCACAGAGCAGCCATCTTTCCCCACAGAGAGATGGGGAGGCTGTAGCTTGTCTACAGGCAGGCTGCCCCCACTGTGTGGGAGACGGTCACCTGAGGCCAAGACTGTCTGGAACTGCATAGCTGGACAAGGCTAATGCAGATACGGGTGGAGGGGCAGCAGGTGCACCCTGCCCCTCTGGACAGCACCCTGCTTTCTTCATCACAGGACAGAAGTCTGTGTATGTCTTTGAGGGAAGAGGGCAGCCTGCAGCATGGTGTAAGTTATGTCAACAGCATGGACCCCTGAGCCATGAATGGAAGGTGCAGGAAGGCTGGACAAGAACAGAGAGACAAAGCCGAGCGTGGTGGCGCACGCCTTTAATCCTAACACTTGGGAGGCAGAGGCAGGTGGATCTTTGTGAGTTCAAGGCCAGCCTGGTCTACAGAGTGTGTTCCAGGACTGGGACTACAGGGAGACCCTGTCTCAAAAAGAGACCAAAAAAAAAAAAAAAAAAAAGAACAGAGAGATAAAAGAAAAGAAGTCAGGCTCAGGAGATGGCTCAGTGGGTCAGAGTTTGCTGCGCAAACGTGAGGGCCTGGGTTCCAGACCCCCAGTGGTCACATCAAAGCCAGACTCCCTGGGTTGGTGACAGGTGGATTCCCAGAGCTCTCTGGCCAACCAGTGTGACTCCATTGGTGAGCACCAGGTTCAGAGAGAGCCCCTATCTCAAAAACTAAGGTGGAGAAGCTGGAGAGATGGCTCAGTGGTTAAGGGCATTGGCTGCTTTGGCAGAGGACCTGGATTCAATTCCCAGCACCCACGCGGCAGCTAACACTGTCAGCAATTCTAGTTCCACGGGATTCGATGCCTTTGTCTGGACTCTGAAGGCAGGCATTGCTCTCGTGTAGTGCACTTACATACCTGCAGCCCAAACTTTCATACACATAATTTTTAAAAATTAAAAAAAATGGAGCTAGAGAGATGACTCAGTAGTTCAGAGCACTGACTGCTCTTGCAGAGTCCCAGCACCCACATGGTGGTTTGTAGGAAGCTTTCTTTGCCATGAGGCCCTGCTAAGGGGAGGGGAACACAGTACCAACCAGCAGCCATTGTAGGGAACTGGCCTCTTAACGCAGAGACCAGTTGTTTACTTCCGTAACCCAACCTGAGAGGTACTTCCACCTCAGGCTCTTAGCCTGAGACTCTTGGCTGTGATCTCCCACCTGCCCAGAGACTGCTGGCCCCTGGACAGGAATTTCAGGCTGATGGCTGATGACATATCTGCAGCCTATGTCCACTCACAATTCACTTCACCACACCAGCTGTCCGGGTTGGTGGTCCAAGAACCTCTTTCCACCCCACTGGCCACCAGAACGAAATGCAGGCCTGCTTTGGCCTGTATGAGCACAAAAAATAATGATGGCCTGGAATTCTGTAATGATGGTAACGGAGAATTCGAATTTATTTGCCTATTACAGCCTGCTTTTTTTAATTTTTATTTATTTTTATTTATTTATTTATTTGTATGAATGTACTGTCTGTATGCAAGTTTGTGCACCCGTGTCGTGCAATGCCGCAGAGGTCAGAAGAGGGTGTCAGATTCCCCTGGAACTGGAGTCTTCCTGGAATTGGAGTTTCAGACGGTTCTCGGCCGCCATGTGGGTGCTGGGGATCGAACCCGGGTCCTCTGTAAGAGCAGTCGGCGCTCTTAACCGCTAGGCCATCTCTCCAGCCCCTACAGCCTGCTTTTATAAGCCAAATGACGTTAGCTCCCAGAGCCAGTCACAGGCCCCCAATTCCAAGCCGCTGCACACGCTGCCCTGCCTAGCATCCTGTGCCTGGGCCACATTATCTGCTCCTTCTTGGGGTGGGGTCAGAGAAATCCCCTGACTCCCGTCCACGTGGTTCCCTGTGGGGTGCTAGCTGAGAACTAGCCCCCAATTCAAACTGGATCTTCCCACAGTGGTTAGCGACTGTCTGTAACTCTAGTTCCCGGGGAATTTAACACCATCGTCCAACCTCCTCAGGTACTGCATGACACACGTGCAGGCAATGCACTCAAACACATAAAATAAAAATAAATACAATGTTTTTAAAATTTTAACAGTAAAGTAGAGATTGACTGAGGAAGACACTCAAGATTGACTCTGACCACACACGCACTCACGTAGAAGTGGATGGGGAGGATGGATGGATGGGGGTATAGAGAGGAGTGGAAAGAGAAAGGAAGGGATGGATAGACATAGGAGCTTTAGGTGGGTTGTGTAGGAACCCTGCTATAGTCACGGCCTCAGCCTTGCCTCTGAGGTGATTCCTGGTCACCCACCAAAGGCAGATCTAGCCCAGATCTACCCAAGCTGAACCGCTCTGCATCAAGAGGGTGCAGATAGTGCACAGACACGTCAGCCCATTCTATCATCATCAATGCTGGCAGCCGGGGGCCAGTGCCAAGACAGACAGGCCTGGTTCCCGAACACTCTGAAATCCCCTGCCATGATGGAAAGTACCAGAACCCCAGGGACTTTTCCAGATGGGAGTTCATTCTGCCAGCTAGAAAGACCCTCCACCATCATATCTAGATGGTCAGAGGAGAAACTTTCAAAGACAACATGACCCACACAGCCAAGAGGCCCGTCTGCCCTGCTGCCCACAAGGCCACTGCATCCGAGGACACACCCGGTGCCCCGGGGGGATGCCACGCCCCCAAAAGTTTCCATTTCACCATTCACCAGGAAGCCCAGACAATTACAGTCTAGGAAAATGAACCCAGGTGTCTTCGACAAGGCCAACATCCATGAGCGGCTTTTTAAGAGGTGGCAACGTAGAGGCAGGCGAGGCATCCATCAGCTGCCCTAGGTGAATGCATTGTGCACACAAACGAATTGTCATGTCACAGACCCAGCCCTCTGGCCTTGACCCACAGCAAATAAGATGGCTCCTCCTGAACGCTGACCTCAGCTCTCCCAGGCTGCAGAGAGCTCTCTCTTTCTTTGTAGTGTTTCCCTCCATCTTCCACATTGTCTCCAATGGCCACATGTCACTTTAGAATCAGAAAAAAAAAAAAAGATTTTCTTTCATGGATTTATTTGGGGTTGGGCCTCATGTGCCTATAGTGTGGATACAGAGGTTAGAGGACAACTTGAAGGAGTCTGCTCTTTGGTTGAGTGCTCTGAGGATTGAACTCAGGTCTTCAGTCTTGGCGGCAAGCCCCTTTACCTGCTGAGCCACCTCACTGGCCCCATCTGAGGACATCCAGCCTCATGAAGGTGCTCCTTGCCCGGCTCTGTGTGGGGCCTGCTGGAGTACCTCTCTGGCTTGGTGTACAGGCCTCTGCGCAGTTCCCAGGATCCTCTCCTCCAGCCCTACTCTCTCCTCTGCTTCCCTCTGCCATGACTTCTTCGCTTTCTGCTGCTGTGATAAACACTGACCAAAACCAACTCAGGGAGCTGGTCCCACCTCTCTGCTTCACTGGTGCCCCGAGTCAAAACCCCACAGAGACCCATGGGCTGAGCGTGAACTTGAAGTGACAAGTGAAAAAGTGTCACCATACTTACCTGGCAGGGGAGATCCTTGATCACGAAGGTGGTTTTCCCAGGGTGAGGCTCATCCATTGCACTCCGGCTGTGCTGACCCCTGTGATCTCCCCAAATGCGGGAAACTCGACTGCATAATTTGTGGTAGTGGGGGACTGCGTTCGCGCTCTCCCCTTTAAAAGAAAAAGTGTCACCAAAGGTAAAAGAGACACATTGTCTCCCAGATCTCTTCCAGAGGGGACACTGGACCAGCCAGCTCCATCTTCTGATGTTTTTGTTCGGGGTTCTGGAGAATACTTCTGCGTGTTGCAGCTCAGGAACAGTTCCAGCTCTGTCCCTTAGACAGTAATCTGGATAGTGCCACTGCTTTGACAGGTGTGTGTAGGTACATGTGTGCTTGTGGATGAGTGTGTACGTTGCATGAGTGTGCTCACATGTGCAGGCTGGTTTTAATTGTCATGACTTGCCACTACCTAGAATAACTTGGAAGAGAGTTTCAGCAAGGCAGTGTCTAGATCCGGTTGGCTTTGGGCATGTCTGTGACAGGTTGTCTTGAGTGTTGATTAATGTGGGAAAAGCCAGCCCACTGTGAGCGGTCCCATTCCTAGGCATCGGGTCCTGGACTGTGCAAGCGAGGTGACGTGGAAATGAGTGCCCACAGAGAAGCAGCATTCCTTCCGCTCTGCTCCTTCCTCTGGATCCATGTGGCGGGCTGGCCCAAGCTCCGCTCCTTACTCTGGGTTGATGTGGCGGGCTAGCCTGGACCCACAAGACACGTGTTCCACTCTTGGCCTCGACTTCCCACCAGCCCAGAGCCTGGACAGGAATTTCACTTGCAACACCAGCTACCCAGGTTGGTGGTCTGCAAAGGGAAACTTTTTCCAACCCACTGGCCATCTGAATGAAATGCAGGCCTACCTTAGCCTGTATGCAGGCAATAATTAATAAAAAAATAACAGCCAGGAATCCCGTAATGATTGTTACTATGGAATTCAAATTTACTCCTTGCCACAGCTTGCTTTTTTTTTTTTAATTTTATTTATTTATTTATGTGTGTGAACGTATTGTCTGCATGGAGGTTTGTGCACCCGTGTCATGCAATGCCGCGGAGGTCAGAAGAGGGCATCGGATTCCCCTGGAACTGGAGTTCTCCTGGAATTGGAGTTACAGACGGTTCTCGGCCACCATGTGGATGCTGGGGATCGAACCCGGGTCTTCTGCAAGAGCAGTCGGCGCTCTTAACCGCTAGGCTATCTCTCTAGCCCCCCACAGCTTGCTTTTATAAACCAAATGACGTCAGTTCCCAGGACCAATCATAATCCCCCCAACTCTGCACCACTGCGCACCGCACCGGTGCCCCACCCAAGCATCACGCACCTAGGCCATGCTGCTTGCTCCGCCTTGGGGCGGAGCCAGACTCTTGGCCATGTGGTGCCCTGACGCATGCCAGCTGGAAAGCTAGCCTTCAATTCAAGCTGGATTTCCATACAAGTCGGTGCTCTTAACCGCTGAGCCATCTCTCCAGCCCCTAAAATTTTCTTAAACTCCTCCCTGAAGCTGCTTTTCTTTTTTTTTTTTTTTTTTTTGGTCTTTCTCGAGACAGGGTCTACCCTGTAGCCTCAGCTGTTCCTGGAATCTACTCTGGTAGATCCAGGCTGGCCTTGAAACTACAAAGATCCAAACCTAGCGTCATGCTTGCCCCAAGTGCTAGGATTATCGAAGCTCGCTTCTTCTGTAGCTACATTAATGAAGCCAGGACAGCGTGGTCTCATTGGGTTATCGAACCTTTTCCTTTTCGTGCTTATGTATCCACGAATTGTGACTATTATTGTTTGCTGTGTATTAAAACCCATACTGATGGCAACTGACAGAAGGGCTTAGTCTTGCGGTTCCAGAGGCACCAAAGAGTCCACTCGCGTTGGGTGTGGCTTTCGGTGGCACTATTCCTTTACTCAGTCTATGCACTTGGGAAGTCAGAGGCATGGCGGATCTTTGTGTAGTTCAAGGCAAGGCCTGGTCTAAGCGGACAGCGAGTTCCAGGACAAGTTGGTGGCTACAGGGAGACCCCTGTCTCGAAAAGGCGACACCAAAAAAAAAAAAAGAGGCGGGCGTGGTGGCACACACCAAAAAAAAAAAAAAAAAAGAGCGCCGACCGCTCTTACAGAGCGGAACCCGGGTTCGATCCCACGCACCCACATGGCGGCCGAAGACCGTGCTGAAACTCCAATTCCAGGAGAACTCCAGTTCCAGGGGAATACGACACCCGCTTTTGACCTACCGCGGCATTGCACGACAGCGGGTGCACAAACTTGCATGCAGGGACCCAGAACATTCATACACATACAAAAATAAATAAAATTAAAAAAAAAAAAAAGAGTCCATCGTGATGCAGATGCGTGGTGGCAGGAGGTGGCCAGGACAGAAAGCTGAAGCAAAGGGAAACTGGAAATCCAGAGAGCCTTCAGAATTCTGAGGGCCAGGCGTGGTGGCACACGCCTTTAATCCCAGACTTGGGAGGCAGAGGCAGATGGATTTCTGTGACTTTTTTTTTATTATTATTATTTTTATTTCTGTATGTGTATGAATGTACTGTCTGCATGCAAGTCTGTGCACCCGTGTCGTGCAATGCCGCGGAGGTCAGAAGAGGGTCTCAGATTCCCCTGGAACTGGAGTTCTCCTGGAATTGGAGTTTCAGACGGTTCTCGGCCGCCATGTGGGTGCTGGGGATCGAACCCGGGTCCTCTGTAAGAGCGGTCGGTGCTCTTAACCGCTATGCCATCTCTCCAGCCCCGGATTTCTGTGACTTTAAGGCCAACCTGGTCTACATAGTGAGTTCCAGGCCAGCAGGGGCTACAGGGAGACTCTGTCACAAAAACACCAAACAAACAAACAAGAATTCTGACAGCCACCTTCAGTGACGTGCTTCCTCCAGCACGGCCACACCTCCTAAAGGTTCCCTGACCTCCCCACCCCACCAACTGGGCACGCCGAGTTCGGATACGTGGAGCTATGGGCACACTCACTCACCACACAGAGTGGGAGTTCATTTCTGAGTCCACTGTCTTCCCCGTTTGGGACCCCTGGTGTCAGATCAGTGTGGGGCTAGGTCAGGCTGTCCTTCACCCTTCAGGTGGCCAAGTCTCCCACAGTGGAGCAGAGCAGGGAGCCGCCCACCTCCCGTCCTCCTACATCTGCCTCTCCGCACAGCTCTTTCATGGACTTGGTGGCACAATTGTCCCTGTTGGTTGATGATGTGGACAGCAGAGTGCTGGGGACAAGCATCCCCTGATTGTGTCCCTCAATGGGGAGGCCTGGGGGCACATTTTTGGGCCTCCTCTCTTTAGGGGGGGGCTTCTTGGGTATGGTCACTCTACTCTGATTCAGCTCTAGGAGTCTGGGTAAGCTTCTGATCACAGTGGAGCTGCAAGTCCCAAATCAATACTGCTCCCCATACCAGGATTCCCTTGATCTATAAAGACTCCACGATTGGTGTTGCCTGTGATCCTGATTCTAGAACATTCCAATCTGCCCTCCATGACTCACAGCCTCCTTGGAATCAAAGGCTGACTTGGTCTGCTGATGCCTTGCTGAAGTCCTGGCAGCTGGTTGTTGAGTCACCTGCCTCGCTGTGTTAAGGTCCTGACCTGTGAAGGGTCCTAGTGTACCCCAGCAGACACCTCGAGGACCAAGGAACCAGTACAGGAGGCCAGCATGCAGCAGGAGCTCAGTACATCCACACTGGGAGCCATTGTGTCATGACAAGGTTGAGGCTTGGAAGAATAGAGGAGGCGCCCCCTCCGGTAAAGCCATGTGTGATGGCCGTAGAGCAGGGATGGGATCAGCCCCACCCTGCTCCAGCCTTGAGTTACGGTTGCTCGAAGCCAGCTTTACTCGTCTCCCATGTCGGTCCAACCAGAATGACTTCAAGTCTTCAATTATGATTTCCTTCCTGCTCTTGTCAGTGGGGAGGGCGGACACAAAGCCTGGTACTCCTGCAGCTCCTTTGTTACCCGGAGGCGGTCCATCTTGGTGGCGAACATAAAGAGACAGACAGAGTCAGAGGACTGCTGGTCTGTGAAGACGGAACCGAGGGTGGGCTCCCAGGCTTTCCCTATGGAGCTGGGGTTTCTGCCTCCTACATCTGAAGAGACTGCCAGTGTAGACCTGTCTCCAGCTCCAGAGCCCTCTCCAGCCTGCATGCCCAGCTCTGACCCCAGGACCCCTTCCGTTTCTCCTTGGCCATATCCTCAGCTTCCAGGTGATTTTCCAGAAACTTCTGAAAGCCTAACAAGGACCAACACACTTCATACATAAGTGGTGTGATAGTTCATGACTTATAACAATGGGATCTAGAATCAGCTAGGGTTGGCCAAGCCTCTCCGCTTGAGGGAGCTTCTAGATTAGATTAAGGATGGAGGACTCATCCTGAATGTGGGGGGCACCACTCCATGGACTGGGGGCCTGGACTAAATAAAAAAAGAGGAAGCGAGCTGAGCACAGCACGCAGCTCCCTCTGCTTCCTGACAGTGGATGCGATGTGATCAGGTCCTCACACCCCTGCCGCCATGTCTTACCCGGAACCAGATAAACCCTCCCATTTCCTTCAGCAGCTTTTGTCCCAGCAGTTAGAAAAGTCACTAACTCACCCAGCTTGTCAGTGCCAAGGCCTGGACTCAAACCCAGGACCTCTGGCCACCAGGTCTTGTGAGGTTCCTTAGCAGGGAATCAGCGGCCATCCTTCCAGGCAGGCCAAATCCTAAATTGGTACTTTGCACAGAGGCAAGCGTGTTTCCACTTTCAGAAGTGGCTGGAACTTTGAGGCCTCTGTAGTGGTCCCCTGATGTGGTGAGACCAGAGGTGACTGGGAGGGAGGGGGATCTTAGAAAACGCTCCGCAGAGACCCCGGGGCACCCACAGTCTGGAAGCAGATCAGAAAACAGTTTCTTTTCCAAGGCTGCGGCAGCCCGCCCCCACTTGAAAAGGCCTCATCTCGAGTTCCCTGGACTTTGTTTTCCCTTCCTCTTGGAGTCTTCCTAATGGGATGATGCTAGACTTGAATATAAGTAAATGAGAGACTGGGTAAACAGCTAGCTGGCGTGGCACACACGCGGATCCCAGCACGAGAAAAGGGGAAGCAGGGGCAGCAGAAGGCCAAGGTCATCCTCAGGGACACAGAATGTCAAGGCCAGCCTGGGCTACATGAGAATCTGTCTTTAAAAAACAAGCTAGTTAAGTCCTGTTCTTCTCACCTCTTAGCCAAGCTGGAACTGAGGCTGGGGGCCCCTCCTCAGGACGCAGGGAAGATACTGACTAACCTTCCTCCACCCCCACTTCTCGGACACGTAGCAGGTGCCTTCCTGGGCTCTGCTCCCACTCTCTGCTGTGATATGAAATCATCCCCACAATCAGATAGAGCAGCAGAGACCCCTCCCCCCAAAAAACAACAGGGTTAAACAAGGCATGGTATTGTATGCCTTTAATCTCAGCCTTAGGGAGGCAGAGGCAGGCAGATCTCTGTGAGACTGAGGCCAGCCTGATCTACATGGTGGACTCCAGGCCATTGAACAGCCCGGCATGGTCATATACAGGAGACCAGGTTGGAAGCACAGGATCTCTCCTAGGGAGGACGAGGCTTGAGCAAGCGGAGCCTGCTGCCCAGCTTCGACCTTCAGAGACCTTCGAGGCCCCAGGACTCTGAGTGGGCTTCTCAGTGGGGTGTGATGTGTGGCGCCCAGGCCTTGGAAATCTCAAAATCTCAGTTTCCCTTCCTTAATTTAAGCTCCACCCCTGTCAAGGCATGTGCAGTGTTCCGCTGTGAGCTGAAGTTTAGCAGCTGGTTTCAAAGACTAAGCTTGATCCTTTGTTGTTTGTTGATTTTTTAATCGGGGCTTTTTTTTCCAGACAGGATCTCACTCTGTAACCCAGGCTGGCCTCGAACTCACAGCCTCCTCTTGCCTTGGCCTGCCAAGTGCTGGATGACAAGCCTGAGCTCAGGTCTGGACAGATCCTGGAGGGAGGGGAGCTGCATGCAAACTCCACTCAGCGCTTAGTTCCCCAAGCTCGGCTTGGAGTCGGGCATGTTACACACCAGAAATACATAGAGATTTTACTTCTCAGTGCAAATAATGTGTACGTGTATGTGGCTGTGTGTGAGGCCATGCACACACACGGAGACCCACAGTCACGCTCTGGGACTGTTTCTCAGTTGCCCCCTCACTTCTCTCTCTTTATTCAGGCAGGGGCCCCAGTCTTGGGATGATGGCGTCCGTATTCAGGGTGGCTCTTCCCTGCTCAGCTGAACCTCTCTGGAAATTCCTTTACATAAGCTCCCGGAGGTGAGTTTCCACGGTGATTGTCGGTCCAGTCCAGCTGACACTGAACATGAACCGGACCCTGACAGAGTATTTGTTTTCTCTTTGCTTTATGCTTTCTTTATTATTTCCTATGTTTTCCACATCCTCCCAACTATTTTAATTTTTCTAACCAGAAAGAATTTTAATTTCTTTGTAGAATTTTATTTTTATTTTATGTGTATGAGTGTATTGCCTGCATGTGTGCAAGTGCACCTGTGTCGTGAAATGCCTGTGGAAGTCAAAAGAGGGCATCGGATTCCCTGGAGCTGGAGTTAAAGATGGTTGTTAGCTGCCATGTGGGTGTTGGGAATTGAACCCTGGTCCTCTACAAGAGCAGCCCTGAGCTATCCCTCCAGCCCTAGCAGGTATTTTAATTTCTAACATGAGCTGAAGTGTATAGATCAAAGAAACTTGGGGCTGGAGAGATGGCCTAGTGGTCAAGAGCACCAACCACTCTTGCAGAGGACCCAGGCTCGATCCCCAGCACCCACATGGTGGCTGAGAACCGTCTGTAACTCCAATTCCAGGAGAACTCCAGTTCCAGGGGAATCCGATGCCCTCTTCTGACCTCCGCGGCATTGCATGACACGGGTGCACAAACCTACATGCAGACAGTATAAATGGTAGAGAGCACCGTTCTTGCAAGGGTAACCACGGGTTTTGGTAAGCAGCCACCCACATGGGGATTTGGCAAAAAAAAAAAAAGAAAAAAAAAAAAGAAAATCACAGAAACGTGCCCGGCAGCAACACATTGTAGTTTTCACTGACCTTGAGCAGTCCCCAGGTGGGACACGCCCTGTGGGTGGCAGGACGGACCACCCCCAGTGGCTGCCTAGGTGATAGCTAATGCTGTCAGTCAACTGCAGTGACTTGAGGGACAGGAGAAAATGCCTGTCCGAGAGGGACTCTCTTGATTGTGCTAATTGGGATGGAAGGCCCACCCACTGTGGGTGGGGCCATCCCTGGCTGGGATCCTGGACTATGTAAACAGAAAGGAAGCTGAGCACCAGCCTTCACAGCCCTCTGCTTCCTGGCTGTGGACGCTGCTTCACTGTCCCGGCCAGCCCTGGACACTGGAGGCCAAGACACGTCTGTCCACTTCCCTGCAGCTATCAGAGCAGGTGGAAGCTCTGGCTGACGTCACAGCTGGAGACAGGATGGTGAGATCTGAGGCAAGTTCTGAGGCAGAGCCCTATGTGGGCAGCTGGTGCTTGAACCCGGGGTGGGGGGGGATGGGGGGGGACACAGGGGGATGAACGGACATGAAACGCCTGGGGCAGCAGCAGGCAGGACTGTGCATGAGGTGCAGCCCGCTCAAAGGACGGGGAAGAGACTAAAGGGGGCCGTGGGAGGAAGGAGGTCCCTGATCTGGAACAGTCCACCAGCTATGTACCATGTGAGCAGGGATTGGCCCTTAGCTCGACGATGGGGTGTAAGTGGCAAGCAGGGTGGCAGTGCCAGGAAAGCCTTACCCTAAAGCAGAGCAGAGAATCCAGAAGTGAGGGCTGGTCAAGTTGTTCTCGGGGTCTCAGGGATGAGGCAGGTTTGACAGATGGGGACCTTCCAGCTGAGCTGAGGCACTGGGCAGGGGGAGTGTCATGGTGCAGGGGGACTGGGGTCCTGGCTGAAGGGCTCCCGAGTCCAGGAAGGGCCATGGAGGGGATAGGAAGGGTTTGGCATCCTGACGATCAGGGCCGGAGTTGTTGGCCACACCCACAGCCCCCCCACTCTCCTCTGGACACATCCAAGTTCAAGTTCAGACAGAGGCTGTGTGCACGCTGGGCAAGCCCTCCACCAGTGTTGCTGCACCTCCAGCCTGAATCTTAATATTCATTTTCACTTAAAACTGTTTGCGGATCCAGATGTGGTGGCGCATGCCTTTGATCCCAGATCAGGGATCTCTGAATTCGTGGCCAGCCTGGTCTATACATAACAAGTTCCAGGCCACTGGGGCTACAGGGAGACCCTGTCTCAAAAGAACAAAAATGAAAACAAGCAATTAAAAAAAAATCCTGTTTTCAGAAAGGAAACTGGAGTTGGAGGAGGGAGAGATACAGTGTGTGTGGGGGGGGGAGATGGCATGTGGTGGGGGGCGGCCAACTGTAACACTGTTTGATAATATCATTATGATACCTAATACTTTGTATACTTTTAAAATCCCATAGTAAAGTCTATTAAATTTAAATTAAAAAGGAGCAAAATCAAAGACACAGATCCCTACGGCCCAGCACTGGGGACTACAGCAGCTGGCACTGAACTCTGTGACACTCACATTCCCATCTGGACTCTCTGCACCCCCTCCGTCCCCACCCCGTCCCCCATGCAGCCCTTGCAGCTCCAGAGACCCAGGGTAAGGATGCAGGAAGAACTGGGCCCATTTGTGCCCTTCTGAGAGCCTCAGCCCAGTGGTACGGCAGGGCTGGGGAGCTGGTGGTAGCCGTCAGTGCTGACCCCTGAGCTGAGGCAGGGCAGGGCTGGGGAGCTGGTGGTAGCCGTCAGTGCTGACCCCTGAGCTGAGGCAGGGCAGGGCTGGGGAGCTGGTGGTAGCCGTCAGTGCTGACCCCTGAGCTGAGGCTGTGACTCCACAAGCTTCTCTGCTGCACCTGTTGGAGGGGCCTGAGGCCCATCCCTGCTCAGGACCACACGTGGGCCATGGTACGATCTCTGTGATGTGGGTCTTTATCCTTCAAGGTGCACAGCTGCCCTGGCAGCACAGGGCCCCCACAGGCTCCCTGCAAGGCTGTGCAGAGATGGGGACAGACAGAACATCCATTTCATGGCCTGCCTGGGACTGAGTCACTCCCTGGGGACCTGAAGCCACTGCTGGGGCCCTGAGGTTCAAAAGCAAATTGTCAGTGGCCCAAGGGAGACTCAGGTCTGTCATGAGCCCGCAGCCGGCTTTGTGCGGGTTTATCAGAGGCGGTCGAGTTACCCACAGGGAGAAGGGAGTAGCCAGCTGGCTCTGCCCATTCTGCCCGCTGCTGGGGCCCCATACCAGGTTTGGCCCAACCCAACTGTTGACCATCAGGATTTCTGCCTGCTTCCTGCAGCCCTGAGGGAACTACTGGGGGGAGGGGGGGGACAGGACGAGTAAAAGGGGCACCAGACCCCAGGTCCCTCCATAACTGGTAAAGCCTAGAAAATGACTCTTGCAGGGCTGGAGAGATGGCCTTATGGTTAAGAGCACCAACTGCTCTTGCAGAGGACCCGGGTTTGATCCCCAGCACCCACATGGGGAATCCAATGCCCTCTTCTGACCTCCGTGGCATTGCATGACACAGGTGCACAAACCTACATGCAGACAGTACATTCATACACATACAAAAATTAAAAAAAATTTTTTTTAATGACTCTTGCTACCTTTGGGGAGGGCTCGAGCACACTTGGCACGGTCCAGGGGACACGTGGACACACTGCCACACTCTGGGCTTCCACACAGGTCTCTGGGTAATCACCTGCAGAGACAGACAGTGGAATGGGCTGCAGCGGCTGGGAGGCAGTGTTTCATGGGGACGGGGTGTCTATCTGGGAAGATGGGTGAAGTGCTGGCCACTGCTAGCATAAGTTCGGATCCCCTGCACCCACGTAAAAACCTGGGTGTGGCGGTGCCCTGGGGGGACAGAGACAGGAGGATCCTGGGGCTCACTGCCGCCAGCTAGGGTAACCAATCAGTGAGCTCCAGGTTCACTCCAAAAGTAAGGTGGAGCAGGGCATGTGGCGGCACACGCCTTCAATCCCAGCACTCAGGCAAGACCTCTGTGAGATGTGGACCAGCCTGGGCTACATAGCAAGTTCTAGGCCATCTGGGGCTACAGGGAGCCCCTGTCTCAAAAAAGACCAAAATTAACATAGGGACCGACTGAGGAGGACACTGGACACTGACCTCTGACTTCCACACACACATACATGCACACACATACATACATAGACAAGCACATATATGCACACATACACTCCCTAGGCGTACGTCAGGAAATCGCCATTTTCCTTTGCCGTGTAGCTGATGGAGATGTGGCCACACATGGTATAATACAGTGCTTCTCGGTTGTGTGGAATTCTTTGATCTGCTGGAGAACACACGATGAAAACGGTATTTCATTCCAAGAGCGACGTGGCTCCGGGGTGCCACACTCCTCACCCAGCCACAGACCCACCCCTCCCACCTGGGTCCTAGTGGCCTGGGATGGAAGACCATGCTCCTCCATGGCTTCAGAGCCTTCAGCTTCCTGTCCCCCAACACTGTGCTCTGCAGTCCCCCTGCAACCCTGCCACCTCTCCTCTGGGCCCTTGCTAACCAAAGCACTCACCTCCAGGCCTTCCTGAGTGGAGGCAGCAGGACTCAGCCCTCACACACCAAGGACAAGTGTCAGTATTCCACAGGTATTAGTCACTTTGGTGTCCTGTGATGGACCCACCACAACCAAGGGGACTTATAAAAGGAGTCTGCTTGTATAACCTTGGTGTGATGGTCAATCCTGGGTGTCAACTTGACTGGACTAAGGAACAAATAAGAGAAAAAGGGTCTTCTGATTGGACCGCCTCAACCCGGATGGCCCACCCCAAATGTGGGCGTTACCTTCTGCCGGCAGGCAGTATTTAAGGCCATGGCAGAAGGAGCTGGTCCCCTTTTTCTCCTGCGGCTTGCCTCTCTCATCTGGTGAGTTTGTCTTGCTGCTGTGATCAACCTTTCGGATCCCAGCGTGTACTGAGACCAGCAAATCTCCTGGAACCCATTTGGGCCTTCAGCACTGGATTGGGACTACTGAGACATCCAGTCTTGTGGACTGAGCAGTTTCCTGGATTCTCATCTCGGCCTTTCCAGTGTGGTGCAGCTACTGTTGGAATCCTTGAACTCTGTCATGTGAGCAAATCAATAAATTGTATATAGCTATATATATTCATCCTGTTGCTTCTGTTTCTTTAGAGAACCCTGACTAATATAGATTCTGGTACCAGAAGTGGGGTATTGTCTTGATGGTCGAGCAGTGTGGGAGAGCCCCAGCCCACAATGAGTGGTGCCACCCTGGGCAGGTTGTTGTGTACTGTATAAGAAGGCAGGCTGGGCATGGGCCAGGGGAGCAAGCCAGTAAGTAGCATTCCTCCATGGCCTGTGCTTCAGCTCCTGCCTCCAGGTTCCTGCCCTGAGTTCCTGCCTTGGGCTCCCTGAGTGATGAACTGTGACCCAGGAGATGTGAGCTGAATAAACCCTTTCCTCCCCAAGTTGGTGTTGGTCAGAGTGTTTTGTCATAGCAATGGAAGACAAACTAGAACACTTGGCAAGGAAGGTACTGCATCTGCTCAGTTTCAGGGCTGTCCTCAAACTTGTGGGTTGTTTATTTCCTGAGTTTTAAGCAGCTTCTCTAGAGGACAGAATGTTACAAATAGGAGGCACCTGCTGCACAGCACCCAGGCTGTGGTATCACCTTACAGCAGCCTGGGCCAAGACAGCTGTACCCAACAGCTATACTCAAGAGTGCCCCAGGCCTGCGGTCCTAGGGGAGCCTGTCCACCCTCTCCTTCCAAATGACCCCGAAGGCCACCTACTCTCTCCCCACTTTGGTGATGTGCTATTCAGTGCACTTTGGTGATGACTATTGTGGAGTGTCAGCTTCCCAGGACCCAGAATCTGGCAGGAGACAGGCCTCCGGGAGGCTGGGAGGGCTTCTTTGGATCAGCTCAGCATCTGGTCATGTCCGTGAGGGAGTTTCTGGACTGGATTCACTGAGGTGCAAAGGCTCGCCCTGAATGTGGGGGTCAGGGCCAGGAGTTGAGATACTGGACTAAACAAAAAGCAGGAGGCAAGCTGAGCACCAGCACGCATCTCTCTCTGCTCCCTGACTGTGGACACCGTGTGACCGGCCAGGCGCCTCACACTCCTGCGGCCATGTCTTCCCACCGTGATCTTCATAGTGCGAGCCAGAAAAACCCTTCCTCCCTTGTCATAGCAACAGAGAGTAAGCTAGGGCAAGGTCAGTTCTCCAAGTCACTGACCAACACCCCCCATGCTGCCCAGTCTTGCCTTGTGGAGGGGGACAGGTCTCTCCACTCACACCCCACACTATGGTTCTACAGGGCAGGTTGGGGCTCAGATCCATAAAAACTGTCCATATATGCTGTATGCATGAATGAATGAGTGAGTGAATGAATGAATGACTCCCTCTCCATAGCCACCATGTCCTCCCTCTGCCTGCACATTTTCTAGAGCAACTGTCAGCAGACCCAGACCAATCCCCTATACAGTCTATTTTTTTTTCATTCATCTGTTTTAAAATTTCCCGCAAACCAGGGGCTGGTGAGAGGACTTAGCGGATAAGGCACTTGACACCAAGTTCGATTCCTGGGACCCACATGGTAGAAGAAGACAACCAACTCCTGCAAGTTGTCCTCGGACCTCCACAAATACACACACACATACACACACAACACACAAATAAATAACCAATTTTTAAAAGTTTGAAATGCTATATTATAGTCCACTGTGTTGTTTTTACCAAATATTGTCTTTTAGAATAGTGTTTGTTTGTTTGTTTGTTTGTTGAGATGGGGTCTCCCTTTAGTCCCAGCTGGCCTGGAGCTCACTATGTAGAGCAGGCTGGCCTTGAACTCACAGAGATCTGCCTGCCTCTGCCTCCTGAGTGTTGGGATTAAAGACGTGCACCACCACACCTGGCCTTAAAATAGCTTTGTAAGGCCTGCATAGTGACACATGCCTTTAATTCCAGAATTTGGGAGGCAGAAGCAGGCAGATCTCTGAGAGATCAAGGCCAGCCTAGTCTACATATCAAGTTCCAGACTAGTTGGGGATACAGGAGGACCCTGGCTCAAAGAAAACAAAACACAACAAAAAAATTAAAATAGCTTTCTAGGGGCTGAGAGATGGCTCAGTGGTTAAGAGCACTAACTGGTCTGGCAGAGGACCCCAAGTTCAGTTCCTAGCACCTACATGGCAGCTAACAATCACTTGTAACTCCAGCCCCAGGGGATCTCTGCCCTCTTCTGGCCTCTGTGGGAATTGCACTTACATTGGGGGGCATACTTCCCCACAGACAAGCACATTTAATTTAAAATAATAAAATAAGCTGGACATGGTGGCACACACCTTTAATCCTAGCACTTGGGAGGCAGAGGCAAGCGGATCTTTGTGAGTTCAAGGCCAGCCTGGTCTACAGAGTGAGTTCCAGGACAGCTGGGGCTACAGGGAGACCCTGTCTCTAAAAGACAAAACAAATAATAAAATAAAATAATAAAATAAAATAAAATAATAATAATAAAATAAATCCTTTCTTTAAAAGCTTTTTATGGTGCTAAAGAGATGGCTTGGGAGTTAAGAGCACTGACCGCTCTTACAGAGTCTTAGCACCCACATGACAGTTAACAGCAGTCCTTAACTCCAGTTTCAAGGAAATTCAGCACCCACTTCTGACCTCCACATGCATGGCACAACATGGGTGCACTTACATACATACAGGCAATATGCTCATACGTGTAAAATAAAAGTAATAAATAAAATATTGTTTTAAAACTTTTTATATCACAATAATAAAGACTGGTTTTCATGCTGCTAAATATGTTAAAAATTACTATATACAGTCATGTAATTAGACAGAGGTACACACAGGAAATGGAGCCCAACATACCAAGTATCCCAGGCATCGGTTCAGGAGCTTTGGCCTGTGCGACTTCTCCTGGGTGGGCATGTCTTGGTTACTGGAGTTCCTGTCTTGATGAGCCCATGGGGTCCCTGGGGCTCCTTAGAGAAGCACAGATGACCCAACTGCAGCGGCATCGCTCACACCCCAACATGATGGACTCACAGAAGCTGCATCCCCGGCCGAGGGAGCTGGCAGCCATGCCGTGGACTCTCTCTTTTTCCGGCAACTCTGCCCCCCTGCCTGTCCCAGGCCCCCAAGAACAGGATGGGGACTGCTGAGTCCTGTGAGTTTCTGACCTTCCTGAGCCAGGTAGGTTTCTGGGTCCCTCCTTCAAGGGCGATGCTTTGGTTCTACGAAAAAGGTATAAGATATAAGAACGCTGTCACTTCCCTTGCCACAGGCCCAGCCTGGGCTTGGGGAGTGATGGCGGTCCTCCCAAATGGGGCTCTGCCATTGCGGGGGGGTCAGGGGCTGGGGGACGGGATGGGACTGACCACTGAGGGGGATTGACCCTCTATCTGGGGAACCCCCTTCCAGAGCCCCGCCCACCAGAGCTGCTCTCCAGTTCATGTGGTCCTGTCCCTCCTGAGGCTGCTCCAAGGACAGCCGAGTCCCAGGGTCCCCGCTCATCTCTGGGGAGCCAAACACATCATCTTCCTCCCGCCCCCCCCAGATGGTCCTGGCTCCTGCAGAGCACAGAGCAGGCGAACACATCTGCTCACAGCTGGAGAGCTGCTTACAGCCTGTGGTTCCAAAGGTGCCAGGCTGGATGGTGGCACAGCACGGAGGGGTGGGCTAGAGCACCCAACCCAGCTGCATCTCGAAGTCCTGGGCCCAATGTGGCTCTGGCCCCATGGCTGAGCCACTGCTGCAAGGCAGGGGAGGGTGGGGACCAGGCAGTGAGGTCTTAGCGTTCTCTGCTGTGAGGCCCTGGGTCTGAGGCACCAAGACAGACCTTGTTCCCAACTCTCCCAAGCTGGTCTCTAGGGTCTCACCTCTGTGCAGGGACACAGCCATTTCGCCACTCCAGGTGTAGTCTGAAATGAGCCATGGCACAGTCATGACTGCCTGTCACAGCACAGAAGCAATGCAGCCACTTGGTCCAGGGTAAGAAGAGGGAGGGACAGAGGGATGGAGGGAGGGAGGGGAGGGAAGGGGGGGAGGAGGGAGGGAAGAGAAAGAAGATAATGGTCAATTGAATAGATGCTTCAGGCCTTTAATCTTTTTTTCTTTTGTCTTTTTGAGACAGGGTCTCCCTGTAGCCCCAGCTGGCCTGGAACTCATTATGTAGACCAGGATGGCCTTGAACTCACAGAAGCTTCTGCTTCCCGAGTGCTGGGATTAAAGGGGTGCATCACCATGCCCGTCTCAGTAATTTTTTAAGACATTTTATCGCATTTATTTATTGTGTGCATGCACCTGAAGCACGCGTGGAGGTCATAGGATGGCTTGCAAGAGTATGTTGTCTCCTTCGACCATGTGGCTCCTGGGGACACAGAATTTGGGAAGTCAGACTTGGCTGAGCTGTTCTGTACCTGCTGAGCCTCAGGTCCTAATCACAACCAAGCTGTCTTTTTCTCTTAGGACCCAGAGCCATAAGGGCTGGAGCTGAGCAGACAGGACACGGACGGGAAGAGCCCAGTGGGGAGGGTGGGTGGAGGGGCAGGGTGGGCGGGGCACAGCCTCAAACAGGAAATTCCATCGCACCAAAATGCAGGCCTGTGGGCAAGGCTGTGGGAGCAGCCTGCCGTGAGGACAGAGGCGTCTGGAAAGAGGTGGGACTGGAACTAGGAACCTGGCTCACCCTAAGCACGCCCAGGCTCATGCACACCCCATACTCACACACTCACAACGTACACAGTCACACACTCACACATGTATACCATCACACACATGCAGAGTCACACACTCACATGTATACAATCACTCACACATGTACACAATCACACACGCATGCACACACACATGCTCTCACACACACACTCTCACATATGCATGTACACAGTCACACACTCAAATGTGCACAACTCTCACATGTTCACACACACTCATACATGTATATAGTCACACACATGTACACAATCATACACACACACACACTCACAGATACAAGCCATCTGCTGAGACCAGGGTGGGGACCCAAGCTGGGAAGCAGCCTTGGGCCACCCCAGCAGGAGGGTACGGCACGTCCGGCTCATCTGCCCAGGACACGCCTGTCCAGCAGGACCCACTGTCACCAGGAGCCAGCCCAAAGACCCCGCACAGCAGTCTGACTAAGAGAGCATGCCAGGCGATGCAGCCTTTGCCACAGGTGTGAAGAAGGGTATTCAGGGGCCATGCCCACGACCTCCGTGAGAGGAGAGACCAGAAGATGCATCTTCGATGGGGCAAGCGTGGCTTCCACTTTTACAATTGTTAAGAGACATTTTCTCAAGCCAGGCAAGGTGGTGCACACCTGTCGTCCAGCACTTGGGAGGTGGAGGCAGAGAACCAGGCGTTCGGGGCCAGTTTCAACTATAGTGAACTAGGAGTCACCCTAGGCTACATGAGACCCTGCTCAAAGAAAAAGGGGGGGGGGTGTCAAGAGATGCTCCTGTCTCGCCTCCTGGGTAGCCAGGACTGCAGGTGTGCACCAACACACACACTGTCTACTCAAAAGCTTGAACTTACCATCTGCAAAACTTGTTCCTAAAGTTCCAAAATCCCTGGGGCTGGAGAGAGAGCTCAGCAGTTAAGAGCGCTGGCTGCTCTTGCAGAGGACTAGGGTTCCCAGCACCTACATGGCAGCTAACAACTGTCCATAATTCCAGCTCTAAAGGATCCCACACCTTCTTCTGGTCTCTGAGCACTGCACACACACACACACACACACACACACACACGCACACACACACACACACACACACACACTCAGGTAAAACAGTCATACCATAAAATAAAAATCAATAAACAAAAAAGTTCAATCCTGAAGCCCTGCAACCCAGACCTTGCCACTGATCGGGTGGGCTCTGTGTCCCCAGAGGCCATCTTGCCAGCCTCTTGTAGAAAACTAAACTAACCAACTTCTCCCGAGCCTCAGATGCCTGCCGTGGCCATGTGCACTGGAAGGAGCCCCAGAGAGCACCACCTGACAGGAACTTTGGGGAAGGGATTGAGAAGCCCAGGTCCACCCTGGCCTCTGCCCAGGGCTGCATGAAACAGGAAACAACCAGAAGTGGACAGGAGGGCCCTCAGGGCAGTCTCCCCGCGCCTTAGCTCCTTCTCCCCAGCAGCTCACCCAGCCCAGCGCCCGCTGCTGCCCTGCCCAGGCAACAGAGGGAAACGGGAGCCAGGACTCTCCGCTGGCCTTGGCTGGGCAGGAAGGCCCACTGCCTGCTGGCCAGCTCTCCTGGCATCTCTGTGGGAATTCCCTGGAGGCAGAACTCAGGCAGGAAGTGCTGCTGGGTACAGGGCGGGTGCCTCTCATTCCCATAGACTCTTTCTGCCGATGACCCAGGCGGACTCCCGGGCAAGCCCACTTGGCCTGCCAGCAGGAAAAAATACCAGTCTCATGAGGCAATGCTTTGCAGAGACCCGAGAGAGGGGCCGGACATACCCCGACTTCTTGCCCACCCCCACCGCCACTCCCTTTCCTCCCTAGCACCATAGCTCAGCACATGCTGCTGTGCCATGGCCCCACACCACCCCATGTCTTCTCTGAGCCAACCTTGTTGGGGCCACCACACGTGGGTGACAACTTGCTGCAGGCCTGAGAAGCTTGGCCGAGGGGCTGGCCTTGTAAACATTCCCTGTGCCGTCAGAGCCTGCAGCCACCCAGAGCCCCTACTGGGGGGTGAGCTGTAGGAACCCACAGACCCCGCCCTGGGGTGACTTGGCTGGGAAGAGGCCTACCATGCCAAACCCTGACTCAGTTGTGCACCCAGCCCTGCTGAAATCTGGGGGTGAGGGGACCAGAGGAGATGGCTCTGTGGGTAGAGTGTTCTCTGGGCAAAGCAAGAGGCCCTGAGTTCAGTACTCAGAACTCACAACAGAGCGGGGCACACCCTTGTCCCCCAGCTCTAGGGAGGCTGAGATGGGCAGATCCCTGATCTCCCATCCTGGCTAGCCTAGCCCGAGGGTTAAGTTAAAGGCCATTGAGAGGCCCTTTCTCAAAAAACAAGGTGGGGGCTGGGCATGGTGGTTTGCAGGGTCTGTCTGTGAAATCAAGGCCAGCCTGGCCTACATATCAAGTTGCAGGCCAGCTGGGGCTACAGGGAGACCCTGTCTCAAGAAACAAAACAACATAAAAACAAGGTTGGATGGTGCCTGAGGAGTATCGCCGAAGGTTGACCTCTGACTTCCAAATGCGTGCCTATATGCACCTGCACACACATGCACTACACACACACTCACACACACACACACACACACACACACACACACACACACGCACACACAGAGTCCCCAGGGGGCTGAGCGAGTTCTGGCTCACAGAGTTGGAGGTAGAAAGGTCGCCCGCAGGGCCTGGGTTCGACTCTCTGCGCCCTCTTGTCCCCACTGCTTGCACAGTCACTCCAGACCTACCTCAGAGACCAGCAGAGCCACGCCTGAAGGGAACAGAGGCCGGGAAGGCACCGTGACCTGTGGTGGGGACACAGGAGCCAGGTCGCCCCTGACTCTGGGCTCAGACCTCAGAAGGGAAAAGGGAGAGAACCCAGGTCCCCTGGGAGGTGGGCGCAGCCTCTCCCCACTCCCACCCCCCGCCCCGGGACCTGCTCAGACCTCTAGACAGAAATCCTTCCGGGGTTGAATGTTGAATTTTGCACAAGGCTCAGTGTCAGCTTGGGCTCTTGAACATACTTGGCTTCCAGGTGGGGTGTACTCACTTGCCCAGCGAGCTCCTTGCCTGGTCTGCAGGCGTCCACTGCATTCTCTTCCGCTTGTCACCACTCAGGACTGCAGGAAAGAGGATGTTTGGACACCCTGCGAGAGCTCTTGAAGTTCCAGCTGCAGGGTGCCGGCCTCAAGTCCACTCAGTGCTGGGAGAGGCCAGCTTCCTGTTTACAGGGGGCAAGACACGAGGAACCAGGCCACCAAGAAGCACCCCAAGCAAGTTGGGGGCCCAGAAACCCACCGGTTCAATAAAGAAGTGAAAAAGAACTTAGCAGAAGATGTAGTTTCCCTGAACCTAGACACTGAAAAGAGGCTGGAGCAGTCCGTCCCTGAGCGGAACACCCTGTTGGGAGGGTGTGAGGCCCTAACCTCCAGCAGCCACGTGCTTGCAACTCTCAAAACCATTTACTCTTTTTTTCTTTCTTTCTCTCCTTTTTAAAGACTAACTTTTTATAATGTGTGTGTCTGTGTATGGGTGTATGTTATGATGTGAGAACAGCTGCCTGAGGAGGCAGAAGAGGGCATCAGATCTGGAGATGCAGTGTCTGTGAGCTGCCTACGGTGGAAATTGATTTCAGGTTCTCTGCAAGAACAGGCTCTCAACTGCTGAGCCATCTCTCCCTCTCTTTCTTTCTTTCTTTCTTTCTTTCTTTCTTTCTTTCTTTCTTTCCTTTCTTTCTTTCTTTTTTCTTTCTTGTCTTTTTTTTTAAGACAGGGTCTCCCTTTAGCCCCAGTTGGCCTGGAACTTGTTATATAGACCAGAGCAGGCAGGGCTTGAGCTCACAGACATCTTCGAGCCTCTGCAAGTGCTGCAGTTAAAGGCGTGCATTACCACCCCCAGCCCTTCTTTCCTTTCTCTTTCTTAGTTTCTTTCTCTCTCTCTTTTTTTAAGGCAAAGTCTGTCTATGTAGCACAGCACAGCCTGGACTTCCGTGTGTAGCCTGGGCTGGCCTTGAACTTGTAGCCCTCCTCCCTCTGCCTCTTGGGTATTTGGATTCGGGCCTGTGCCACTCCAGCCTCCTTGTCAAACTTTTCCTCATTGTTTCAGAGAAGCTGGGAACTTGGCATATATACACTTACAGCCTAATGGCTTTTGTATGTTCCTCTCCTTCAATATCCAAGAAGTACGTTCACGTGGCTGACGGAGGAGATGTTTTCCCAAAGACCCAGCTTCGAGCCTCAGCTGGGATGGCTTCCTTGATGAGTGATGAACTAAAATAGCATCCATGGGGGTGGGGCCGCCTTGTGCATATGCATGTGCGTATGCGTGTGCGTGTGCGTGTGTGTGTGTGTGTGTGTGTGTGCAGGCGCATAGCTATGCATATATGTAAATGTACAGGCCGGAGGATAACCTCCAATTCATTTCTCAAGAGCTGTTTGTTGTTTTATGAAACAGGGCCTTGCATTGGCCTAGAGCTTAAAGAGTAGGCGAGAGTCTGGCCAGCAAGCCCCAGGGATCTGCCTGTGTCTGCCCAGTTCTGGAATGACAAGTGCTACTACATCCTGTTTGTTTGTTGGTTTGTTTGTTTGAGACAGGGTCTCGCTTAGCCTCAGCAGGCCTGGAACTCACTGTGTATGTACATCAGACCAGCCTCGAATTCAGAGATCCGCCTGCCTCCACCTCCCAAGTGCTGGTCACATCCAGCCTTCTGCACCCAGACTTTAAGGAACAAACTCGGGGCCCACACTTACCCAGCATGCACTTTTCTATCCTCCCAGCCCTCCTGTGCAACTGTCAAGGAAATATTCTGGATTGTTCAGTCACTCCGAAGATTATAAGGCTTTTTGATTTTGAGTGACAACTCCCTCCACCCGCCCCAGTGCTCTACTCAAAGGACAGCCTGCTCCCTATTGTCCTGAGTCCCCAGATGGTCCAAGAAACATCAGAATGGCTTCCAGGAAACTCCCAGAAAGGGCCCAAGCTGGCCTGCCACTTCTGGGACAAAAACAACTGTACCTGGGCAGGTAGCAGTGTGCTGCATCCTTGCTGGGCTCTCTGTCCCCAGCCTGGCCCTCCCTACTGCCACAGGCAGCCAGGAAAGGTCTGACTGGGGTCCCAGGCTGTGGATGCCTGTGTTTTGCGAGGCAGGTCCTGATCACTGGTTTCCGCAGGCTGACCTGGGTCTCAGGCCTGTTATATACCAAAGAGGCCTGGCTGAATAAGAGAACCCTCATGCCTCGAGTAACCCACTGAAGGGTAACGTAACCCTCGGATCCCCCAGTGACCACTTCGGGAAGCCCAACGGGGCTCGAACCTTTACCTACATGTCTGTAGGGAGAAGTGGGTGAGTCCACTGGGGCCTGGAGCTGGAGATTGGGCTACACTGGCTGGCTGGACCGATAGCCCAGGGACCCGAGGTACAGTGCCACCCACCACAGGCTACAAGAAGGCCCAGGGCTTTGGCAGAGTGGAAAGAGCTGCAAGGGCCCCACAGACTGGCATGGGTGTGGCTTGAAAGGAAAGAGATCCTACACTAAGCCAGCCCCAGTTCTACCTCCAGCCCTGCAGAAGTCGCGGAGGTCGGGGGAGGGCTGGGGAACTGGCTCGGTCTGTAAGGCACTCAGGGGACAAGTGTGAGAACCCGGGTTTAACACCCAGACTATACAGATGTGCCCTCAGCTGTGGACGGAGCTCTCCAGCGTGGCAGAGCCCTGTCGGCTCTGTGGGCTCCAGTGTTCATCCTTTGACTTTGTCCCTCTCCTAGCCTTGCTGGGAACCTTGGCCTGTGGCCACATTACTCAGGTGTCTGTGTCCATCGTCACAACGCCTTCTCCCTGCGTCTCCATGACGACATCTTGTGAGGACACTCTGGATTTACGACCCGGCCCTTCTGTGTTGAGCCCATCTTAGGATGTTGTTCTACATCTGGCAATGACTCTATTTCCAAAACAGCCACATTCTGAGGCTTGAGATTTGGGGTTTTGATGTGGATTTTGTGGGGACACCATCCAACTTGAAGAATGTTCTAGAAGCAGATGTGTTCTCGCCTGTTTCTGTGGCATCTCTGGAGAGAGAGAGAAAGATGGAATTTTAAAATAAATAAATGCACACCGAATAGTGTGTCAAGTCAAACAAATACAGAAAGATCAGAACACTTACGGAGCTCAGGGGTAGCAGGGGCGATGCCGTCCATGGGCAGACAGGATGGTTTGCAGAGGTTGCAGCAGCTGCTCTGGCTACAGCTTGGACCATGGGGCTCGCGGTACCGCCAGCAGCCTGCAGCCGGGCAAGGAAAGGAGGAAGAGGTCTGGCTGCACCCCAGGTGGGAGCAGGGCTTCTTGGGGAAGGAGCTGCAGGTTTGGGGGCCTTCCAGTCTTCCAGCTAAAAAGGGAAGCGGCTTGCACTGCGCGGTCACATGAGGGTGCGAAGGAAACAGGAAGGGTTGCAGCCCTGGGCAGCCAGAGACGGGAGCATCGACATTTGTCTGGACAGAGGGAGTAGGTGTGTGTGGGGACCTGAAGACACATGCAGGGCTGGTGTGAGGGCTGGAGTGGGATATCAGCCCGAGGGCAGGGCCGCTGGGTGACCCGAGGCAGCGAGGGAGCCTCCAGAGTGGAGATTTGGGGGTGTTTGTTTTGGGTTTTGTTTTTTTTTTTTGTTTTGTTTTGTTTTGTTTTGTTTTTGGGTCTTTTTGAGACAGGGTCTTCCTGTAGCCCCAGCTGGCCTGGAACTCACTATGGAGATTCGCCTGCCTCTGCATTCCAAGTGCTGGGCTTAAAGGTGTGTGCCACCCTTCGAACCATCTGAAACTCCAATTCCAGAACTCCAGTTTCAAGGAAATCCGACACCCTCTTCTGACCTCTGCAGCACTGCACGAGACGGGTGCACAAACTTGCATGCAGACAGTACATTTATACACATACAAAAATAAATAAAATAAAATAAAAAAATTAAAAAAAGGTGTGTGCCACCATGCCCGGCTCTGAGTGTGTTTTAAATCACCCTAGGAGTGCCCAAGTAAGCAGGTTGCTCAGGGGAGCAGCGGCAAGCCCCTGGGTCAGATCCTCAGAGCTGGGCCTCCAACAGACACACAGTGTGGACGGCAGGCAGGGCTCCTGGGTCCACTCTTGCTGACAAAGTGACCTTGGGCTCTGGAGAAGGCTGAATTGAGACCACCAATGTGCTCATGTGACCTGTGTCTGTGACATTATTTGGAACCAAGGCTGTTGACGGAGGGGACCAGCAAGTTAAGAAAGAGTCACTTACAGTGACACCAGGGCAGTACCACACACCGGAAAGAGATGTCTGGTGTCAGCTGGACAGCAGCTCCTCAGAGGCGGGGGGGGCTTGCCTATCCCACCTGTTACAGGTTTACCCTGCAGGGCTGGGGGAGGGGGACAGCGAGTCCTTAGTGGGCCCAGGGGTCCCTTGGGAGAGGATGACAGCATTTTGGGACTTTGGGGAGGGTCATACATTTGACCCCCTCACACCAATACCACTACACCTTGCAGATGGGTATCACACTCCTCCTTCCCTTGAGACAGCACCTTTCTCTGAACCTGGAGCAAGGCTGGTGGCCAGTGATCCTCCTGTCTTCACGGCACTGGGGGTCCAGCCATGCACAGCCATGCCGGGCATTTTTACATGGGTGCCAGAGATTTGAACTCAGTCCTCACGCTTGTGTGGCAAGCCCTTTCACCCTCTAAGCTCTCTCTCCAGCCCTTCACCTTGGATTTTAACCATCTACCGCTATGGAACACACACGTGCTCTCTGTCCTCCAGTGGAGTCCTCCACACACAGATTCTCCTGCTTCGTGGTACCACGGCGAGAAAAGAAGGAGGTGACACAGCTCAAGACCGTTTGGGGTGAGACCCCTCACCACTGTCAGGAACTCCAAAAGCTGTTCTGGCTTCGAAGTACATCTTGAAGTGTGGGAGGACCAGAGGACCAGGAGCAAAGGTGTAGACCACTCGGCAGGAGGATGGAGGGTAGAAAGCACCCCCAGGGTGCTGGAGCCATGGAGCAGTGGGTACCTCTCCACATCAGGTAACTGTGGTGCCACAGGATTGCAGCTCAGGGGTCACCCACGCCACCCAGGAAAGAAGGGAAGGAGGAGGCTCTGAGAATTGAGCCCTCTGACTAGGTCTTCAGTCTACCGAGTCTTGCAGGGGACCTGGGCACGTCACTCCAAGGATAACACTATTGAAATAATAAAAAGGGAGCTATATACCCAGAAAAGAACATTTGCAAATTGCATACCTGACAAAGACTTGTATCCAGAATATGTAAAGCACTTTTGAAAGTCAACAATAAGAAAGAAAAAAGCTCCAAGTGACAAATGTGCACAGAAGTGAGATTGTCCACCATCAGCAGCCATTACCGTTCTTACAGAGGACCTGGGTTTAGTTCCCAGTACTCACAGGAGGAAGCTCATGATCACCTGTAACTCCAGCAACAAGGAATTCAGTGTCCTCTTTTGGCCTACACACACACACACACACACACACACACACACACACACACGTCCACACAATTAAAAATAAAATGAATCCTTAAAAACAAGAGGCCCCCATTTGTCTATCTGAGGAGCGAAAAGTAAAAATACTGACAACACCAGGTGCCGAGAAGGACATGGAGCAACAGAAGCCTTCAGACCCTCGAGGCTGCACTGCACAGTGATACAACTCAGACAGGTCCCATCGCCCAGCACCCTCCTCCAGAAAAATGAACACCTATGCTGACACAAAACTCACCCACAGAGGAGTACAGCTCACAATTGTCCAAACCTGGTGCGACACCTGGGAACTAGACTGTCCCTCCAAGTCTGTGTAAAGCCTACTTTGCTGAGGAAGGTAGTGGAGGCTTTGGAAAATGGGGCCCAGGGGAAGGAAGGAAGGTCACTGGAGGCTTGGCCTTGAAGCCGAGGCTAGTCCCCGCCTTATCCTGCCCCCCTTTCAGTGGGCACTTCCTCCCAGCAGGGAGAGTCAGGCGTGCCCATGGACTGCACCTCTGAGGCTGAGAACCAAATAAATACTTTGTTTTCCTTTTTGTTTACTGACATGGGGGTCTCATGTAGCTAGGCTGGCCTTGAACGCACTATATGGCAGAGGGTAGCCCTGAACTCCTGATCCTTCTGCCTCTACCGCCTGAATGCCGGGATGACCACCATGCGATGCCATGCCTGGCTTTCTTTTTTTCTTTATTAAATAGATTGACTCAGGTGTTCCATGATGGACAGCCCACAAGCACGAATGGAAACAATGGAGCTGCCAATCCCCAGGGGGACAAATGGTGCTGCATCCTGTCCAGGGCCAGAGAGCAGCCAACAGGAAGGTGCACAGTGTTCTAAATAACTCAGAGTAATTACACCAGACAAAGACAACGAATCTGGAATGTTCCATACTGTATGATGTCATCTACAGGACATTCCACAGGTGACAAAATGAGATGCAGACAGCACAAGAGTGGGGGTGGGCCCTGTCTGCTGGGGGGCAGCAGGGTGGGCTTTGCGGGTTACAGAATGACTCTGGTGTGTCGGACCTCTGTGGATCTGCAGTGGTGCTGGGAAATACACACAGCTTCACCATCTCATCACGTAGGCTTCACAGCTGGGCAGCCGAATTCTATACCCAGACAGACTATCCCACAGTGCTGGGGATCCAGGGAGCTCTTTTCAGATGAACAAAAAGAGAGTTGGGGCTTGGAGACATGGCTCTGCAGTTAAGAGCACTAACCAGGATCTTATAGAAGATCCAGGTTTAAATCCCGGCACCCACACTTCTGCTAACATCCATCCATAACTCCAGTTCCAGGGGATCTTACTCCCCTCTTCTGACTTCCACAGGCATTGCATGACACAGGTGCACTTAATGTACACTCAGGCATAACACTCATATACATAAACTAAATAATAAATAAAAATATTTTTAATTAAAAGAAAAGGAGTTGAGTACTCAGGATCAGAGAGATGACTCAGCAGGTAAAAGGGCTTCCACCAAGCCTGAGGGCCTGAGTTCAAGCCCCACAACTTCTCCATCACACAGCAGATGGAGAGATCTGACTCCCACAGGTTGTCCTCTGACCTGCACATGCGAGCCATTGCACCTACCAGGCCCCCCACATGCTAAGTAATAAAAAGTATAATAATGAATGTTAAAAAGTGGAAGACCAACACACTGCCCTGAAGGAGACTCATGGTGAACTTTCACACTGAAAAAAAACTGTTTCAAAGGAAAATTTGAGACACAGCAAGAAACACTGAGAAAATACCTTCATGATTGTGGGAAATTTTAATTCATTTTCTTTTTATTTTTTTATTTATTTTTATGTATATGAATGTACTGTCTGCATGTGGGTTTGTGCACCCATGCCCTGCAATGCCGTGGAGGTCAGAAGAGGGTGTCAGACTCCCCTGGAACTGGAGTTCTCCTGGAATTGGAGTTACAGACAGTTCTCAGCCACCATGTGGGTGCTGGGGATTGAACCCCAATCCTTTGCAAGAGCAGTCGGTGCTCCCAACCACTAGGCCATCTCTCTAGCCCCTATTTTTATTTTTTATGTGTATGAGTGTATTGCCTGCATCTGTGTAAGTACACCCGTGTTGTACAATGCCTGTGGAGTTCAGAAGAAGGCGTCAGATTCCACTGGAACTAGAGTTATGGGTGGTCATTAGCTGCCATGTGGGTGCTGGGAACCGACCCCTGGTCCTCTGCAAGAACAGCTGGTGCTCTTAACTGCTGAGCCATCTCTCCAGCCCCTGATTGTTGTAAATTTTGTAAATCCTGAGGACATAAATCAGCATGGTCAGAGGTCATGCCTTTAATCCCAGCACTCGGGAGGCAGAGGCAGCCAGATCTCTGTGAGATCAAGGCCGGCCTGGTCTACATAGTAAGTTCCAGGTCAGCTGGGGTTGCAGGGAGACCCTCAGTCTCAAGACAAAAAAAGAAAGAAAGAAAGAAAGAAAGAAAGAAAGAAAGAAAGAGAGAGAGAGAGAGAGAGAGAGAGAGAGAGAAAGAAAGAAAGAAAGAAAGAAAGAAAGAAAGAAAGAAAGAAAGAAAGAAAGAAAGAGAAAAAAGAAAGGAAGGAAGGAAGGAAGAGAAAGGAAGGAAGGAAGGAAGGAAGAAAGGAAGGAAGGAAGGAAGGAGGAGGAAAGGAAGAATGAAAGACAGTTTGTAAAAACAGCAATGTCATTTATACTTGCTCAAAATTAATGTACTTTTTGAGACAGGGTCTCACTATGTAGCCCCAGCTGGCCTGGAACTCTCTATGTAAACCAAGCTGGCCTTAAATTTAAAGAAATCCCCCGCGTCTCCCTGCCGAGTGCTGGGATTAAAGGCATGTGTCACCATGCCTGGCTCCAGATCAATATCTTAGTAAATGCAAGACAGTTTATTCACTAAAATATCAATAATAGCCGGGTGTGGTGGCACATGCCTTTAATCCTAGCACTTGGGAGGCAGAGGCAGGCGGATCTTTTTGAATTCAAGGCCAGCCTGGTCTACAGAGTGAGTTCTAGGACCGCTGGGCTACAAGGAGACCCTGTCTCGAAAAGACCAAAAAAAAAAAAATTATATATATATATATATATATATATATTATACATATATATACAATAAACTAATTAAAAATATAGAAAGAAGAAAAAAAAAAAAAAAAAAAAAAATTTTACTTTTTATGTGTATGAGTGTACTGTCTGCATGTAGGTTGGTGCACCCATGTCATGCAATGCTTTGGAGGTCAGAAGAGGGTGTTGGATTCCCCTGGAACTGGAGTTAAAGACGGTTCTTAGCCACTATGGGGGTGCTGGGAATTGAACCCAGATCCTTTTCAAGAGCAGTCCAGTGTTCTTAACCACTGAGCAATCTCTTCAGCCCCGTCCCAAGGAACTCTTTAATCTAATAGACAATCTACTTTTATCATTGTCATACTTGGAGTAACAGTTAAAGAATTCCTGTTAGATCAGAAAAGGGCTGTTTCCAGTATGTCACGCTGGTTGTGCTGCCTGTGCAATAAGACATACAAAAGACATACAGGAGAGGAAAGGCACCGGGGGCCCCTCAGACGCAGGTGTGGGCGTCGTTTAATACAGAAAACTCAAAAGAGCCTTGGAAACTTGGTACTCGGTCAAATGAGTGAGTTGATACAGAACTGGGTCACCTTCCTCTAAGGCAGCACTGTGATAGCTAGAAAGCCAGTCATAAAATGACGAAGATGCTCAGCAGTTAAGCATCTGCCACACAGCATGAAGACCAGCGTTCAGATTCCCACATCCCACAAGAAAGTCCAGGTGGACATGGCCACCCACCTGCGAGTCCAGCTTCAGAAGGTGGAGACAGGATCTTCAGAGATTGATAGCTCAATCTGCAAGTCTGGACTGAGAGACCACAGCTCACACTGCACACAAACACACATGTACACATGTACAACATTCACTCACATGAAAATGGAAGGTGTCATTTACAGCCCAAAGAGCACACGCGTTCACACAGACATCTCAGTCACCTCAGAAAAAACTTCACACAAATACAGCATGGTTTTGGATAAAAGCCTAAATATTATCAAAGTAATCCCCCCAAATTTGTATACAGCACAGCTCCAACACACATGTGCACACATCCAAACCATATACACATATGTGTACAAACTCACACATTTTTGCACGAACAAACTCACGCTCGCGTATGAATACACGTGCGCATGCATATGTACACACATACACACATATACATATGCAAACACAAATGCACGTATACATGTATGTACATACACACATGGCTAAGCACACACATACCTGTGCACACATGTTCATATAGATATACATTCATGGATGCATACTTTAAGCCTTTTTTTTTTTTTTTTGGTCTTCTCAAGATAGGGTTTCTCTTTAGTCCCAGCTGGCCTGGAACTTGCTATGTAGACCAGACGGGCCTTGAACTCACAGAGATCCACCTGCCTCTGCCTCCCAAGTGCTGGGATTAAAGGCATGTGTCACCACACCTTTAACAGTCCTGTGAGCTTCAGTCAGCTCCTTGTAGAGGGAAGTGCGCTCCACTTGCCCAGTGACCTTAGTCAGGATCTGAGGTCCTCAGCTGAAAGACCGGAAACTGGGCCCTGGGGATCTTCTCCATCATGACGTCCTGTGGTCTCTGAGCCCCAAGGTGATATATATTTGACAGTTCTGGGTGGCCGCTCCTGAGGATGATAGAGTGATGAACCAGAAATGGCTGCGTGGAAGACTCCACCCGACAACCTTGGCATCTCCAGGGGCAAAATAAAAGGCAAATCCCAACATGTCCCCAGTATTATGCAATGACAGAGACTGCCTTTTAGTGGATTACATAAACCTGGGAAATATTCACGAATATTCTATAATTATAGTTCACGCACAGGACCCCGGAGCCGGGCCGGGCTACCCAAACCCTTCAGTTTTCACCCAGATTCTGTTCGGCCTGCTCTTTATTTATTTGATTTTTTTTTATTTTATTTATTTTTGTATGTGTATGAATGCACTGTCTGCATGTAGGTCTGTGCACCCGTGCCATGCAATGCCGCGGAGGTCAGAAGAGGGTCCCAGATTCCCCTGGAACTGGAGTTCTCCTGGAATTGGAGCCACAGACGGTTCTCAGCCGCCATGTGGGTGCTGGGGATCGAACCCGAGTCCTCTGCAAGAGCAGTCAGCACTCTCAACCACTAGGCCATCTCTCCAGCCCCACTCTTTATTTTTTTAATTGTTGGCTAACACTTGAAAGTCTGGAGAGCCAGTGTAAACATCCGGGCTTCTGGGTCTTCTTGAAAGGTGGGAGGACTGACCCAGGACCAGTTCCCCAACAGCGTCCCTATCTGTGCTAGAGGGAGCCAGTCCTGAGGAGGGACCCTGAGGCTCTCCTGTCCGCCCATCCACCTGTGCTGTTTCCCTCCTGGGGGCATGTGACTCAGGGCTTGCATGCCTCAAGGCCTCTGAGCCTCTCATGCTGTTCCTCCTCCGATTTCCCTTTCCCTCACCCTGGTCCTCCAAGCTCCTGACAGTTCTCGAAGTCTCCACAGGAAAATCATTTCTTCCAGACACATTCCTAACCCTCGGGGCTCCTTAAGGTTTCTTCTTCCACAGTCCTTGGGGAGTTCATAGTGAACCCTACTCCGACCACCTGGGAAAGTACTATATATGCCACGGCCTGTGACGCCAGGCTGGAAAGTCCTGTACAGAGGTCACAGGTGAAATGTGGAATGGATGGTGTGGGCTACTGGCCCGGGAGAGCTATGTCGATCTAAGGAGGTGAATGGGCTCTGGGGTGGACCCCATTCACTGCCTTCCCCCGACTTCACAAGGTCAGCATGCAGCCAACTCCCCACTGGGACACCAGCCTCAGGCAATCTGGGTGGGAGGCAGTAGTTAGTACTCACCTCCTCCTGGGCCCCTGCAGGAGGTCTTCCTAGGCTCCTGGAGTCCAGAGATTGCCCTGCCTAGGGCTTCCTAGCCAGGGGCATGGGTCTGAGAACCTTGGGGTCTGCTATCCTGCAGGTTCCTGGGAATGTCCCCAAATCCTGGTCTGTCTGTCTGTCTGTGATAGCTCACACTTCCAGCTCTTCCCCCCCCCCAGCTTGAGGTCCAGGGTGCTCTCTCCAGGACCCCCTTCTTGAAGAGCCCCTCCCCAGAACAGAGGCTCCTGGCATCTCTCCCCATGGAAGGGAAGAGTCCAAAGCTGGGCTGAGTCCATCCTGCGCAGGCCTGTGTTCCCAGTAGTCATGTACACCAATGTTTGCTGAATGACTAAATAAATGTACAGTAACCAAGAGTGTTGGGAATAGAGAGAGCCAGGACATAGAACAAGGCCCTAGACAGAGACAAGGCTGCTAACTCAGGCGTCCCCAGGCTGTGTGCAGGGAACCTGCAGGAAGCCAGCCATTCCTCGTTCCCTGGGCTGGGGCTTCTGGGGAAAGGAGGAATCACCTAGGATCAGACCTTACCTCTGGCTCTGACCTTGTGTCTGGTCCCTAGATCCCAAGGCAAAGTCCTGTGTTCAGAAGCCATGCCCCCACCAGCCACTCCCAGGCATGTACGTCCTACAGCTCCCCCCCCCCAGACATCCCAGCTTCCACGTTACACACACAGATCGACCCACCCTTACGAAGCTCTGCCCCTGAGTAGTCCTGCCCATTCCAATCTGCCAAGCTCTGCCCAAGGCCCAGCCCCACCTGACACCCCCGCTCCCGCCCAGGCTCTACTTGGAGGGTGTCAGGCCTCTACGGTGCCTACCTTGGTTCTTATGGGCAGGAGAAGATGGTGGTTCAAGATGCCAGCGGCAGGGCCAGCCCAGGGCTCCAGGGCGCTTCTGGTCCACACTATGGGAGAGCTGTGAGGCTCTGTCATTGACAGAATCAAGGTTAGAGCCTCTGGTGACTCACCCCCGAGGCATCCTGAGTCAGTGGTGCGTCCAACCCAGACCAGGGTTTGACAGGGGGCCTGAGGGCGGCATGCCAGGGCAGAGCCCAGCATACCCGTTCCTAGGCAGACAGTGACAGCTGACCTGGCCACGTGCCTGTGTGCTATCGCCTGTGCCTTTCAAAGGCAGCAGACAGGAGGGGGTGGGAGGCCACTCTGTATGGACAGCCCCGGCGAGCCCCTCCTCAGTCTTTTCTGGGCACTGTGTTCTGGCTGCCACCATCCCTCTTGAAGCCAGAAGAGTGGCACAGCTGCCCTGGCCAACATGGAGAGGGTGACCAGCAAATCAGGCGCCGGGGACCACTCCAGGCTGTCTGCATCCACCCCGGCCCCCAGCTCAACTTCTCTGGCCCCCCTACCCCTCCATGCACTTTGGGTCTGAGTTGCCATCACGACCACCCTGGCTGGCCCACAGAGGTATAATCGCCTGTAGTTTTACCTTGTATCGGGCAGGGGATTATAGGGTACACACTGGTGAGCCATTCCAGCCTTCAGCAGCAAGCGGAGGTTACAAGACTCATGATCCTGTGAGCTCCAGGGGCCTCTCAGTCCAAGATTTCGTGATGCCTGGGCTTGTCCTGCTCATCCAGGAATGAATATTTTACATGGGAATGAGCCACACTGCTGTATGGGAGAGACCAAGTACCGGGGGGGGGGGGCTGCAGGGGGCAGGTGATAGATAGAAAATTGTTTTCTGAGTCACTCGCAACTGTCTGCCTCCGATCTGTCAGTACTGCTATGGACTGAGTGCTCTGTCTCTCCAAACCATCAGATAGGTCTCACTCTCACAGAGATCCTTCTGCCTCTGTCTCCTGAGTGCTGGGACTAAAGGCCCTGCGTCCCACCAAACTTGGATTCCTAAAGATGGTTTTATGTTTTTTTTCTTTTTTTGGTCTTTTTGGGACAGGGTCTCCCTGTAGCCCCAGCTGTCCTGGAACTCACTCTGTAGACTAGGCTGGCATTGAACTCACAAAAGATCCGCCTGCCTCTGCCCTCCCAAGTGCTAGGATTAATGGCGTGTGCCACCATGCCCGGCTTTTCTTATTTTTCATGACAGAAAAAAATTACATTAAAACCAAAGCTTCTGGAAAAACCTCTTGTTCTTGCCCATCTTGTATCACTCTTCAAACTTGACCTTGGCCTCATGTCTGGCCTTGTGTTTCAGAGCTGGGTCTCTAAAGACATCCTTGTTGACGACAGTTTTGTCCGAGGGGATGTGCACTGAGTGCCTGGTGGGCATGAGGGACTGTAGTTATAAACTTTGATGAAAGACTTGATCTTTGATCTCTTGGCGATTTTCTTCTTGCCCGTGGCGGCTGTCGCTTTCCTGGGGTAACAGTCAATTCCAGCTACCAGTGCATGGCTCTAGGGGCGATCTGAGGTGTCTTCATCAATGTTCTTCACAATGACTGCTTTCCGTCGTTGGAGTAGCGTCCTACTAGGACCAGCACCACTTTCCTGGGTTTCATGAACTTTCCCATTTCAGCAGCTATCAGGAGGCACCCAGCAGAAAGGTTTTACATTTTTTTTTTAATTTTTATTGTATGTGTATGGGTGTTTTGCCTGCATGTATGTAAGTGTACCATGTGCCTGCAATGCCTGAAGAGGCCAGAAGAGAGCATTAGATCCCCTGGACATGGAGTTATAGGAGCTTGCTAGCTACCATGTGTGTGCTGGGAACTGAACCTGGGTCCTCTGCAAGAGCAGCCAGTGCTCTTACACTAGAGATGGTTTTAATCCAACCACGTGGAACACACAGTCTTTTATCCACAGTCCACCTGCCTCTGAGAAAGGCTGATCTCCCCCTCGGGACTGTCACCTCTTCCCTTGTGTTTTCCTGGGTAATGTTGGTGGCTTGGGTTTTGTTTTTGTTTGTTGGTTTGCTTGCTTTATCAGCTGCTCTGGATAGCTTTAGTGTCAATTTGACACACCTGGGTTGAGGGAGCCTCAGTTGGGAAACTGGCTCCATTGGACTGGCCTGTGGCCACATCTGTGGAGTATTGTCTTGATTGTTGAGCAGTGTGGGAGGGCTAAGCCCACTGTGGGTGGTGCCACCCCGGGCAGATTATGTGCACTATGAGAAAGCAGGCTGGGCATGGGCCAGAGGAGCAAACCAGTGAGCAGCATTCCTCCATGGTCTGTGCTGAAGCCTGTGCTTCATCCTGCCTCCAGGTTCCTGCCCTGAGTTCCTATGGTGGCCTAGCTCGGTGATAAACTGTGACCCAAGAGACGTAAGATGAATAAACCCTCTCCTCCTCAAGCTGGAATTGATCAGAGTGTTTTGTCACAGCAATGGAAAGGAAACTAGAACATCAGCTAATTATTTAATCATTTAACTTGGCCTAGGTGGGCGTGTGGATTGAATTTGTGCTTTGCTGTTTGCTCTTTGATGCCAAGAAATGTGAATTGTGCTGACGGATTTGAGGCTGGAGTCGGCTTTTCCACCTCAGCCCGTCTGGTCGTAACTTGGAGACTCTGTGTCACACTGTCTTCCTTCCCCTCGAGCGCGGCTCTTCTGGGTAATTTCAGTTCTCAATGCCAGCTTCCCTGAAACCCCTCAATGGGGTTTTATTTGCGTTGCGGTAACTATGGAGATTTTCTGGGGACAGATGGACTTAGTTAAAGTCACACGTGTTCCGTCCATTAATAGAAAAGTCTTTTCTTCCATTCAGATTTTTTTTTTTTTTGGTCTTATCGAGACAGGTCTCCCTGTAGTCCCAGCTGTCCTGGAACTCACTCTGTAGACCAGGCTGGCCTTGAACTCACAAAGATCCGCCTGCCTCTGCCTCCCAAGTGCTAGGATTAAAGNGAAACCAAGCACATGGATGCTGGAAAACTGCAAGGGAGGTTTATTATGGCCACCTGGACTGTCCCCCACTTTTTTTTTTTTTTTTTGAGACAGGGTCTCCCTGTAGTCCCAGCTGCCTGGAACTCACTCTGTAGACCAGGCTGGCCTTGAACTCACAAAGATCCGCCTGCCTCTGCCTCCCAAGTGCTAGGATTAAAGGCGTGCGCCACCACGCCCCGCTCCATTCAGATATTTTACATCCTCAGCAAAGTTCCACAACTTCCGTGGCTTTCTCCCTTCCAGCTCCTAATTTGTCTGAGTCTATATGTGCTGCTATAACAAAACACCTTAGACTGGCAGCTTATAAACGAGAGATGTTTATTTCTCACAGTTCAGCAGTCTGGCAGATCCGTGTCCCACTGGGTTCAGTGTCTGGAGAAGTCCCAGTCCCCATCATGGATGGGGCCTCTTTCTGTGTCCTCACATGACGAAGGAACAGGAAGGACTTGCCAGTCCCCTGCAGCCCTCTTATAGCATCCTCACCCCCCACCCCCGCCATGGCATCAGCCCTTGTGACAGTTGCCTGGGGGAGTCCCCGCTCCCAAACACTGTTACATTTGGGGTTAAACTGCAGCATGAATTTGGGGAGGACACAGCCATAGCACTTTGCTCTGACGTCCCCTGATCCACGTCCTAGTTGATTAAAAATCGTTTCCCCCCACAGCATCCTACTCCACAAACCAGACAAGCAACCATGTGGGGCTAAGCTTTACAACTGCAGCTGCAGGCCATGTCAGCCCTCTGCTACAGGACACCAGATTCTCCCTAGGGACACATTCAGAAGCATGGATCGCCTATGCATCACCTAAGCCAGGAGCTGGGGAGAAGCTTGGACACCACCACTATTTCCCAACTGGAAATAGATATTGATAAAGGTTTGGGTGTTTTGAGATAAGGCCTTATTATGTAGCCCAGGCTGTCCTTGAACTTGCCACAATCCTCCTGCCTCGGCTTCTGGGATTACAGGTGTGTGTCAGTACATCTGGCCAAATATTGAACATTTGACCAAAGACCTCTTGGAACTTACCCAGATGTTGGTTACCCAGATGTTCTTCTGTTGGGTGGGATCTTAATTCTGTTGACACAGAGTCTCACTACATAGTTCAGGCTGCCCTTGAACTCCCAATCCTTCCGCCTCAGCCTCCAGTTGCTGGGGTTATGGGGTGTGCACCATCAAGCCTGGCTTGTAGCTCCTTTTGTTCACCCAGGATTTTAGTGGACAGGAAGGATTGTCACTCTATATCTGGATGAGATGTCACCTCCTAGGGACACTTCTGTGAGGATTTTTGTGCGTACGTGCATGTGTGGGTTTGCACATGGAGGCCAGAGGACAACTTCAGGTGTTTTTTTTATTTTTTATTTTTATTTTATGTGTATGAATGTATTGCCTACATGTGTATAAGTGCACCCATGTCATGCAATGCCTTGGAGGCCAGAAGAGGATGTCAGATCCCCTGGAACTGGAGTTATGGACGGTTGTTAGCCATCAGGTGGGTGTTGGGAACCAAACCCAAGTACTCTACAACAGCATCCAGTGCTCTTACCTGCTGAGCCATCTCTCCAGACCCTGTTTGATTTTTGAGAGTTTCTCCATGGTTTGGACTTGTTGATTATGTCAGGCTGGCCGGTGCACAAGCCTCCTCTTCAGGGTTATAAGTACTACCGTGCCTGGCTTTTTAAAGTATTTTATTTTTAATTATGTATATGTGAGGGTGGTACACACCCATGCCTTCCAGTGCCCAAAGAGGCCAAAGGCATTGGGTCCCTCGAGACAGGAGTGAAAGGGGGCTGTGAGCCACCCGCCGTGGGTTCTGGGAACCGAACTTGTGCTCTCAACCACTAAGCCATATTTCCAACCAGCTTCTTATTTTTCTTTTTAAATTACATTTCCTTGGGGAAGAGGCAGGTATGCGTGCATGGAGATCAGAAGAATCTGTTCTTCTGAAGGGACTTGCAAACATCATTTCTCTTCTTCTACCATGTGGGTCCCAGGGAGCAAGCTCAGGTGGTCAGCTTTGGTGGCAATCCCCCTTGCCCCATGAGCCATCTCATCAGCCCACATACCACACACCCAGGACATGGGTCCAACAGGCCTCACCGCCTCTGTGCTGCCGTGCGAACAGCCTTGTCCCTGAGGACACAGAGCTGCTGTGCTGGATAGCTTTAGTGTCAACTTGACACACCTGGGTTGAGGGAGCCTCAGTTGGGGAAGTGGCTCCATTGGATTGGCCTGTGGCCACATCTATGGAGTATTGTCTTGATTTTTGAGCAATGTGGGAGGGTCCAGCCCACTATGGGTGGTGCCACCCTGGAAAGGTTGTTATATACAGTATAAGAGGGCAGGCTGGGCATGGGCCAGGGGAGCAAGCCAGTAAACAGCATTCCTCCATGGCCTGTGCTTCAGCTCCTGCCTCCAAGTTCTTGCCCTGAGTTCCTGCCTTGGGCTCCCTAAGTGATGAACTGTGACCCAAGAGATGTGAGCTGAATAAACCCTTTCCTCCCCAAGTTGGTGTCAGTCAGAGTGTTTTGTCACAGCACTGGAAGACAAACTAGAACAGAAATTGGTACCAGAAGAGTGGGGTATTGCTGTGGCAGACCTGACCTTGGTGTTTTGGGGAAGGATTGTGGAGGCGTTTGGAACTTTGGGCTGGAAAAATCATTGAATGCCTAAAGACCATGGCTGTGGAACTTGGAAAGTTTTGCTGAAAGAGCTGTAGATGATGGAAGCCTGGTTTATGAAGTTTCAAAGGGAAACAGAGATCATCAGGACTGTTTAATCTGTGGGTTCTGGTCAGCTGGGGCTGAAGAATCAGCTGTAAGTAACAAGAGACCAGAACCTGAAGTGAAATCTTTATTGTACTGGGACAATTGATGCTGGGTAGCTGGGGCTGAAAAATCAGCTGTAAGTAACAAGAGACCAGCATCACTGTGGTGAAATCTTCTGGGAAGAATTTCTTCAGCGTCAGCACACAGAAGCTGTGTTCCAGAAGGGGCCTGAGCCTCCATGTCAAGCTAGAAGCAGGACTTGGTAGTGTGTAAGAGTCTCCAATATGGTTCTGTGTTGAAATTTGAAGGGGGGAATCACAGAGAGCAGCTGAGGCTTGGCACTGTGAGAGGTCAAGAAAGACCATTGGTGGAAGTGCACTTCAGTTGCACTGAAGACCCCAAGATTGCAGGGGTCATGGAGAGAAGCTGAGGCTTTGCACCAGGAGAGGTCAGAAGAGACCATTGGTGAAGGTGCTGTCTCAGTTTCAGTGGCGACCTCAGCTTTTTGGAGATGCCAGGACCATGGGACGACCACCAAGAGCAGCAGCAGGTGTAGAATGGAGTCGGCCTGGGCCTGCAAGATGAGCTGTGTGTGCCACGACGGCAGAGTCAGAGAGGGGGAGCTGCCGAAACCCTATGGAGCCCAGAAGATTGTGAGCGAGTCCCAGGTGTCCAGCCTTGAGCTACTTGCTGGACTTAGGTTTTGTTTGAGTGTGCCTGATTCTTCCCTTTGAAATAAGACAGTACTCGTTTTGGATTTTACAGCAGCCCACAGTTAAGAGACTTGTAACCGACTGTGAACTTTTAAGTGTTGGGACATTTTAAGGACTGTGGGGCTTTTTTTTTTAATGTGTATGAATGTACTGTCTGTATGTAGGTTTGTGCACCCGTGTCGTGCAATGCCGCGGAGGTCAGAAGAGGGTCTTAGATTCCCCTGGAACTGGAGTTCTCCTGGAATTGGAGTTACAGACGGTTCTTAGCGGCCATGTGGGTGCTGGGGATCGAACCCGGGTCCTCTGCAAGAGCAGTCGGTGCTCTTAACCGCTAGGCTATCTCTCCAGCCCCAGGACTGTGGGGCTTTTAAGGTTGTACTGTCTTAGGTTATGATTAATGTTAACATCATAGTTTGGGATAAGAACTGGAAAGGTGGTGGTTTAATAGCAATGTGTTTTGTGTGTCAAGTTGACAAGGGGTCAATTGTGCTGGATAGCTTTAGTGTCAACTTGACACACCTGGGTTGAGGGAGCCTCAATTGGGGAATTGGCTCCATTGGATTGGCCTGTGGCTACATCTATGGAGTATTGTCTTGATTGTTGAGCAATGTGGGAGGGCCCAGCCCACTATGGGTGGTGCCACCCTGGAAAAGTTGTTGTGTACCGTATAAGAGGGCAGGCTGGGCATGGGCCAGGGGGAGAAAGCCAGTAAGCAACACAACTCCATGGCCTGTGCTTCAGCTCCTGCCTCCAGGTTCCTGCCCTGAGTTCTTGCCTTGGGCTCCCTAAGTGATGAACTGTGACTTGGGAGATGTGAGCTGAATAAACCCTTTCCTCCCCAAGTTGGTGTCAGTCAGAGTGTTTTGTCACAGCAATGGGAGACAGACTAGGACACTGCCATTCCGATTGTGTCCTGCATAACTTCACAGTGCGTGTTGGCTTCATCTCCGAAGGTGGGCTTCACTGCATCCACAAATTCCGACTTCTTCCATTTGGGCCTTTCCTTCTGCTTCACCTGATTCAGAAGAGGCACTTAGAAGCCCCATGGTCCAGTTGTACATTTTTAGTTTTACTGCATTATAATCCGATTATGATTTATGAAAACAGAAAAATATTGCATAAGTGCCCCAAAACATCAGTTCTCAATGTGTAGATATGACGTCCACCACACAGAGACACAGTGAGCCAGCCACAATCCCACATACACCACACACACACACACACACACACATACATGCGTGCGCACACACAGGTGCACACACATAGACAAACACATATATACAGGGATGCACACATATACATGCACATGCACGTATACAACATACACAAAAACATACACATACACACATATATACATACATGCACACACACACAAGACACTCAGATGTTAGCTATGACTGTGATCATATTTCCTAAGTCAAAGACTGGGAGGACTCTGCTCACGTTGTGGGACAGGCTCTCCCCTGTGGTGTGGCTGGCCTCAGATATGCCATAGTCCTCTTGCCTGCTCCTCCCAGATGCCGAGTTACAGGCATGCACCTGTCACACCTGGCAAACATTTCTTTATGACAGGCTGGTAAACACTAACCCAAGTCCACTGAGCAGATATAATTCAAGACTCAGAAGCTTCTAGTTTCTAGGAAGGTAACAGGGTATTTTCTATAAAAGCCCTGGGTGGGTTGGAGGTGGAGCCCTGTGGCTGACCCAGTGGCTGACCCCATGACTCATCCTATGGATGACCCCATGAATCACCCCATGACTCATCCTATGGATAACCCCATGACTCACCCCATAACTCATCCTATGGATGACCCCATGACTGATACTATAGATGACCCTATCACTAACCCCAGGACTGATCTTATAGATGGTCCCATGATTGACCCCATGGCTGATCTTATAGATGGCCCCATGATTGACTCATGGCTGATCTTATAGATGGCCCCATGACTGACCCCATGGCTGATCTTATAGATGGCCCCATGATTGACTCATGGCTGATCTTATAGATGGCCCCATGATTGACTCATGGCTGATCTTATAGATGGCCCCATGATTGACTCATGGCTGATCTTATAGATGGCCCCATGATTGACTCATGGCTGATCTTATAGATGGCCCCATGATTGACTCATGGCTGATCTTATAGATGGCCCCATGATTGACTCATGGCTGATCTTATAGATGGCCCCATGATTGACTCATGGCTGATCTTATAGATGGCCCCATGATTGACTCATGGCTGATCTTATAGATGGCCCCATGATTGACTCATGGCTGATCTTATAGATGGCCCCATGACTGACCCCATGGCTGATCTTATAGATGGCCCCATGATTGACTCATGGCTGATCTTATAGATGGCCCCATGACTGACTCATGGCTGATCTTATAGATGGCCCCATGATCTGACCTCATGGCTGATCTTATAGATGGCCCCATGACTGACCCCATGGCTGATCTTATAGATGGCCCCCTGACTGACTCATGGCTGATCTTATAGATGGCCCCATGATTGGCCCATGGCTGATCTTATAGATGGCCCCATGATTGACTCATGGCTGATCTTATAGATGGCCCCATCTGATCTTTGATGCCCTTCCATGGCTGATCTTATAGATGGCCCCATGATTGACCATGGCTGATCTTATAGATGGCCCCATGACTTGACTCATGGCTGATCTTATAGATGGCCCCATGACTTGACCCCATGGCTGATCTTATAGATGGCCCTGCGCTATAGAGCCATGATTGACTCATGGCTGATCTTATAGATGGCCCCATGACTGGCCCCATGATTGACTCATGGCTGATCTTATAGATGGCCCCATGACTGGCCCCATGACTGACCCCATGGCTGATCTTATAGATGGCCCCATGATTGACCCCATAGCTGACCCCATGACTCATCCTATGGATGACCCCATCACTTACCCCATATGATTGACCCCATGATTGACCCCATGACTGATCTAGTGGATGACCTCATGGATGAGCCTGTGACATTTCCTCAGTGAAATAGACAAATGCTTGCAATGAGACAAGATGGCAAAGAGCTTGGGGCAGGGCAGGGCTGGGGCAGGGCAGGGCAGGGGCAGGACAGGGGCAGGGCAGGACAGGGGCAGGACAGGGCAGGGGCAGGTCAGGGGCAGGTCAGGGGCAGGGGCAGGGGCGGGGTGGGGGCGGGGCGGGGGCGGGGCAGGGCAGGCAAGGGCGGGGCACACCCTGCTCTCCTGCCTTGCCGGCTTCCAGATCATGAAAAATGTTTTTACCTTTTTAAGTTTAGAGAAAATCAAAAGATAAAAGAGAGGTGTCAGGACAAGGTGGTCTCTGTGCATTTTATCCTGAGTTTCTGTCATCTCGTGTGACATCTTGCCAGCATAGTGACCTGTCACCAAAGCCAGCCTGTCTTCACTGTGAAACCTGTCACCATGCAGCACGTGGCAATCACTCCAGTCCTGTCTGCTGCTGAACTTTGCACGCACCAGTATCTGTGTGGTGCCCTTGCCTGCCTTCGGCCGCACCTGTTAATGTACCTTTTGAGCAAGTAGGTTTTAGGATTTGAAGCATTGTGTATTCACATTGCTTAATTTAATTCACAGACTGCTTAATAAGAGAATATGTTCTGCCTATGTTTATTGTCACTGTTTTTGTTTTAGACTGTGTGTGTGTGTGTGTGTGTGTGTGTGTGTGTGTGTCTGTGTGTGTGTGCAAGGGTGGTATTTGGTGTCCTTGGCTAAATATCTATTGAGTTGAACCCTATAAAATTACTTATATTCAACTGTTGGATCTCAAGGGATGGGCTGAGATGGGGTAATGCTCTGTAACCTGGGCTGGCCTTGAACTGGATGCAGCCAGGGGGTTATAGAAATCATTCACACAGGATCCGCTTCCTGAGCTTTCCATTTTGGGGTTCTGCAGTCAATCTCCATCTCTGGGCTCTTCTTCTTTACAAATCTGCTCTCTCTCTCTCTCTCTCTCTCTCTCTCTCTCTCTCTCTCTCTCCTGTTTAACTCTTTCATGGTGAGTTTGTTTTGCTTGTTCAACTTAGTTAGTTATCTGCTTGCTTGAAGATCCCTGAGTAGGGCTGGGTCTTTGCAGATAACACCTTTTTAAATGAATGGATACTCCACCTTCTCTGACCTTTCTCAGACTTTGAAAAGGGAATAAGTCATGAACGTGCTCCCCAGCGATCCCATCCCTCTCCAGATCTTCCCCCCTGCATACACACACTCCTCTCTGCGGGGCTCTGAGAGGTCCTTCGCTGTCCTATTTTACTGTCTGTTACTGTGATAAAACATTGACCGAATGCAGCTCGGGGAGGAAAGGGTTTCTTTGGCTTGCAACTCACAGTCCGTCATGGAGGGAGGGCAGGGCAGGAGCTCAAGGCAGAGCCTGGAGCAGGAGCTGAAGCAGAGACCATGGGGGACGCTGCTGCCTGGCTTGTGTCCCTGGCCTGCTCAGTGTCCTTCTGTAGTCAACTTGACACAGCTGGGTGGAGGGAACATCATTTGAGGACTTTTTCCATCAGGTTGGCCTGTGACCACATCTGTTGGACATTTATTGATTATTGAGTTATGTGAGAGGGTCCAGAAGTCCACTGTGAGCAGTGCCACCCCTGGGCAGGGGTTTGGACTGTATAAGAAATCAGGCTCTGTCTCCCCTCAGTGATGGATTGTAAGCTGAAGGTGACAAAACTGTTTCTTCCCTAAGTTGGTTTTGGTCAGTGTTTTTTTGTTTTGTTTTGTTTTGTTTTTTGGTCTTTTCGAGACAGGATCCCCCTGTAGCCCCAGCTGTCCTAGAACTCACTATGTAAATCAGGCTGGCCTTGAACTCCCAGAGATCCGCCTGCCTCTGCCTCCCAAGTGCTAGGATTAAAGGTGTGCGCCACCATGCCTGGCCTTTGGTCAGTGTTTTTATCACAGCGATAGAAAGAAGCTAAGACACCTTTCTTACACAGCCCAAGGATGGCGCCACCCACAGTGAGCTTGACTCTCCTGCATCAATTATTGATGAAGAAAATGCCCCCCAGACATGGCCATAGGCCAGCCTGATGGGGATATTCCTCAGCCGAAGTTCCCTCTTCTTCCCTGGTCTGTCCGTGTCCGGTTGACAGTGGTCCAGTTGACAGTGATCCGTCTCCATGGCAGTTGGATGGAAACTAAGGAGCGAGTGATCTGGGATGGGTCCGCAGCACAGGCACCAATAGCCGTGCCCCCAGCGTCACCGCTCCTTCCGTGTAAAGTGACAATCCTCCAGGCACGGTTTGAGCATCTTGAAATTTGAACATAATAATGAAATAATCAAGGCGAAGGAGGCGTGGGAGCCTTTAACAGAGGCTTTGACAGAGGGCCGCGTGCAGAGGCTAAAGCAGCCAGCGTCAACCTCCAGGATTCAGCCCACCCCCATCAAACATACCCACCACAGGACTAGGGATGCAGCTCAGTGGGGGGAGCTGGGGTGCAGCTGGGTGAGGAGAGAGCTTGCTGGGCTGCACAAGGCACTGGGTTCAACCCTCAATGGGACATAAACAGGGCGTGGTGTGAGTACCTGTAATCCCAGCACTGAGGACCTGGAAAAAGATTGGGAGTTCAAGGTCACCCTCTGCTACATAGAGAATTCAAGGCCAATCTGGACTACATGAAATCCTGGAGAGAGGAGAGAGAGAGAGAGAGAGAGAGAGAGAGAGAGAGAGAGAGAGAGAGAGAGAGAGAGATATTGCACATAAAACTTGCAAGCGCACTTAGGGTCTCATCCACAGGCACATGGAGGTGGCACAGGTCATGTGTGGATCTGGTGTCATCACACATGGGGGTCGTGAGTCTTGGGAGATTTGAATCTCTAAGGGGGGAGGTGTCCCAGGAACCCATGTCATATGGATACACCAAAAGGGTCTCAAGAAGAGAAAGGAATGTTCCTTGCAAAAAATGAGGGAGTAGGCACCAGCCCATATCAAGATGTTCCTTTTAGTCCCAATATTAATGTTCATGGAAGGGGAGGATATGTGCCTAGTGTGCCTGAAGGCCCCAAGGCTCAGTGTCAGCACTGTGATGTGGAGGAGGAGGAGGAAGAGGAGAAGGAAGAGGAGGGGGAAGAAGAGGAGGAAGAGGAGGGGGAAGAAGAGGAGGAGGAGGGAGAGAAGGAGGAGGAAGAGGAGGTGGAGGAGGAGGACACTGATGCTGATGACAACAGTGCTGTAGTCAGTGGTGGAGGGCTCTCCTAGCACACTCAGGTCCTGAGTTAGGTCATCAGCCATATAAGTAAAGCAGGCGTGCTGACACTCCCTCGTCATCGCAGACCTTGGGTGGCGAGGCAGGAGGATCAGAAGGCCAGTGGCACTGCGGTTTGGATACAAATGTCTCCTGCGGCTCCCATATTTAAGAGTTGGTCCCTAGTTGGTGATGTTTTGGGAGAAGTTATGGAACTTTTAGAAAATGGCCTCTCGCTGGAGGAAGTATGTCACTGGGGGTAGACTTTGAGAGCTTGTTGCCTGGTCCTACTTCCTGTTTCCTCTCCTCTGTGTGTTCGCTGCTGAGATGGGAGGGCTCAGTTCCTGCTGCCTACCATCCCCACCTTGAGGGGCTCTGACCGCCCCAGGACCTGTAATTAATATAGTCATCCTTGGCTACATGGAGAGTTTAAGGCTAGCCTGGGCTACAGGAGACCTTATCTTAGAAAATAATAACATCCATAGACTCAGAGTCTAACGTCATTAGTCAGATGGAGAGTCTGGTGTGGTGTGAAGATTCGGGTCAGCAGAAGAGCAGTCTGCCAGCATGTGAGAGGCCCTGGTTCAACTCCCCAGTACTGAAGGAAAAAAGAACAAGGAGGGGAGAGGGTCCGGAGAGGGCCCAGAGCTTTGCTGAGACCCATTAGACGCCCACAGCTGATGGGGGGGGGTCCCAGAGCTTCGCTGAGACCCATTAGATGCCTACAGCTGATGGGGGGGAGTCCCAGAGCTTCGCTGAGACCCATTAGACGCCCACAGCTGATGGGGGGGGGGCCAGAGCTTCGCTGAGACCCATTAGACGCCCACAGCTGATGGGGGGGGGGGCCCAGAGCTTCGCTGAGACCCATTAGACGCCCACAGCTGATGGGGGGGGGCCCAGAAGAGGCTAGTAGCTAGGCCTTCAGCTAATAGCCCAAAAAAAAAAGAGAGCCCTAAAGAAAGCAGAAAAAAAAACAAAAAGCAGCAAAAGCCAGCCACACACACGCAGCTTCTACGAGACCCATATACGGGCCTCCCAGCTGGGGGAGAGGGTCCGGAGAGGGCCCAGAGCTTTGCTGAGACCCATTAGACGCCTACAGCTGATCGGGGAGGGGGGAGGTCCCAGAGCTTCGCTGAGACCCATTAGACGCCCACAGCTGATGGGGGGGCGGCCGAGCTTCGCTGAGACCCATTAGACGCCCACAGCTGATGGGGGGGCGGCCGAGCTTCGCTGAGACCCATTAGACGCCCACAGCTGATGGGGGGGGGGCCCAGAGCTTCGCTGAGACCCATTAGACGCCCACAGCTGATGGGGGGGGGGCCCAGAGCTTCGCTGAGACCCATTAGACGCCTACAGCTGATCGGGGAGGGGGGAGGTCCCAGAGCTTCGCTGAGACCCATTAGACGCCCACAGCTGATGGGGGGGGAGGTCCCAGAGCTTCGCTGAGGCCCATTAGAGCCCCCACACTGATGGGGGGGCGGTCCAGAGCTTCGCTGCGACCCATTCGCGCCCACAGCTGATGGGGGGGGCCCAGAGCTTCGCTGAGACCCATTAGACGCCCACAGCTGATGGGGGGGGAGGTCCCAGAGCTTCGCTGAGACCCATTTGACGTCCACAGCTGATGGGGGGGGGTCCCAGAGCTTCGCTGAGACCCATTAGGCCGTCCACAGTGATGGGGGGGTGGAGGTCCCAGAGCTTCGCTGAGACCCATTAGACGCCCACAGCTGATGGGGGGGGGCCCAGAGCTTCGCTGAGACCCATTAGACGCCTACAGCTGATCGGGGAGGGGGGAGGTCCCAGAGCTTCGCTGAGACCCATTAGACGCCTACAGCTGATCGGGGAGGGGGGAGGTCCCAGAGCTTCGCTGAGACCCATTAGACGCCCACAGCTGATGGGGGGGGGGCCCAGAGCTTCGCTGAGACCCATTAGACGCCCACAGCTGATGGGGGGGCGGCCGAGCTTCGCTGAGACCCATTAGACGCCCACAGCTGATGGGGGGGCGGCCGAGCTTCGCTGAGACCCATTAGACGCCCACAGCTGATGGGGGGGGGGCCGAGCTTCGCTGAGACCCATTTAGACGTCCACAGCTGATGGGGGGGGAGGTCCCAGAGCTTCGCTGAGACCCATTAGACGCCTACAGCTGATCGGGGAGGGGGGAGGTCCCAGAGCTTCGCTGAGACCCATTAGACGCCCACAGCTGATGGGGGGGGGTCCCAGAGCTTCGCTGAGACCCATTAGGACGCCACGCATGATGGGGGGGGGGTCCCAAGAGCTTCGCTGAGACCCATTTGACGGTCCACAGCTGATGGGGGGGGAGGTCAGAGCTTCGGCTGAGACCCATTTAGGCGCCCACAGCTGATGGGGGGGGGCAGAGCTTCGCTGAGACCCATTAGACGCCCACAGCTGATGGGGGGGGCCCAGAGCTTCGCTGAGACCCATTAGACGCCCACAGCTGATGGGGGGGGGGCAGAGCTTCGCTGAGACCCATTTGACGCCCACAGCTGATGGGGGGGCGGCCGAGCTTCGCTGAGACCCATTTGACGCCCACAGCTGACAGGGAGGCTTCTGGTATTTAAACCTGGTCCCAGTCACATGCTAGACACGGGCTGCCGCCACTCCTCCTCCCCGTGTCTCATACTAACACGTTACACTGTCAGCGGCAACAGCTAATGACGGGACCAGGAGTTGATCAGGACTGGACCCTGGCCTGGGCTGGAGGAGTCGTGGGGGCCCTGGAGAGTTCCCTGTGTCCCTGCTTCCTCCAAGTCACATCATGATGGGCTTTCTGAATCTTACCCTCTGCGCAAGGCTTGAAGGGCTTTCTCCCTGCTGGGGTGTCCAACCCCCTCAGCAGCCTGGGGTTCCCCCATAGAGACCCCTGCTTCTCCCCTGAACACCGGCCATCTGCCCTGTACTGGATGTCACAGAGCATCTGGGAGGCCACCGAGCCCTTCCCACAGCTTTCCTGGGAGGCCGGTCTCCTCAGCGTCCACCCCCCATGGAGCCCTGTGGTGCTCGGAACCATCAGCTTCCATTCTTGGTGGCCATGTCACCATGTACAGAGACCACCGTGGGGAGGTGGTGACTCTGCAGCACACACCAGGGCTCCAGGCTCCAAATTCCCAGGGGGTCCTCCTTTGCAAGTTCTGGACCACCTGATTGGCTGTGCACCCCAGGCCTCCCTCCAGCCTTTCTCCGGACCCAGAGCACACGGGCAGAGTGCTTCAGTCCAAGATATGATGATTATCAATTCTGATGTCACTCACGCTGTCTGTCCTGTTACCAACATCTTTGTCTTCCCAGATCAGAGGCGGAGCCCCACAGTCCCCCCATACTTTAGGTCACCCTGGGCTCTGTCTTGCTGGCACTGGTGGGTGAGACTCTGGCCTGGGAGGAGATGGGTCTAAAGCCCTCAGGGCCTGATGGTTTGCCTTGTTTTTAAAACTGCCTGGCATGGTGGCGCATGCCTTTAATCCTAGCACTCGGGAGGCAGAGGCAGGCGGATCTTCATGAGTTCCAGGACAGCTGGGGCTACAGGGAGACCCTGTCTTGAAAAGACCAAAAAAAAAAAAAAAAAAAAAAAAAAAAACTGTTTGCAAAATTCCACCAAACTATGCATGTGCGATCGACATCACACAACCCACCTCAGCCCTCCCTGTAGCTATCAGGCTGGGCTGGCACCAGGCCTGCGATTCCTGGCTCACCCAGGAGCTTTATGGGAAGGTTTGGTCTCCAGATCACATGTCTAAGTCTTCCCCCCCAGAAGCCTTCCAAGCAGGCACAGTCAGACTGGGGAGAAAGCCCGAGGAAGCTCCCTCCCTTCCTGAGTGAATCAACTCGAGAAGGAGCCAGCCTTCCTCTGTGGTTGCAAAGGAAGCTCTGCCTACAGCATCCCCACACGGCCCTCCTCTCCCTTCCATCTCTCCCTACGTCCTCCTCCTCCTCCTCCTCCCTCTCCTGTCCTGTAAAGAGCTCGTGGGTACTCAACACAGAAGAGCTGAGTCAAGTTCTTCGAGTTTCTTCTGCTTATTCAAGCTCTCTGCCTGAGCAAGGCTGAATCAAGCCCCACTTTGGCCTCTGCCTAGTAGGAGTTTACTCAGATACTGTCTAATAAGGAAAGTCTCCCTACATCCCTCATCTTGATGTGTGTAAAGCTCTTTAAAGTGTACATAAGGCAAAAAGGAATTTTTTTAATTTTTATTTATTTTTTAAATTTTTATTTATTTTCATATGTGTATGAATGTACTCTCTGCATGTAGGTTTGTGCCCCCGTGTCGTGCAATGCCGCGGAGGTCAGAAGAGAGTGTCAGATTTCCCTGGAACTGGAGTTAAAGACAGTTTTCCGCCGCCATGTGGGTACTGGGGATGGAACCCGGGTCCTCTGTAAGAGCAGTCGGCACTCTTAACTGCTAGGCCATTTCTCCAGTCCCTTAATTTTTATTTATTTATTTAGGGGGCAGACAGATGGAGTTCAGAGGGCAATCTGCAGGAGTCAGTTCTGTGCTTCCACCCGTGGGTTCCAGGGACTGAACTCAGGCTGACAGGCTTGGCAGTGGGCTCCTCCCCCACAGAGCCACTCATCAGCCCTGGGAACAATTTTCAAATGACTTCTAGAAACCAAGCACAACACTGACCCACAAATTGGACGAAAACATCTGGTAAATAAATATTTTTATGAATCTCAAGAGAGAAATCCAAATAAAATATAATCAAGCAGAATTCATGAGCCCAAAAAAAACCAAGAGGGTTTCAACGCAAGGGTGCATGTGAATCGACTTGATCAAATGGCTAGGTCCAGCAGGAGGTGTCAAATCACCATCTCCAGAACAGGGATAGGGATTCACAGAGTTCCTGATGTGTGACGGAACAACACCAAGGTATGGGGATGTCTGAACAGAGACAGCAGACTCTAAGCATCTATTTCACCAAGAGAGGGCCGATCTGTCCTAAGAACTCGCTGGTTCAGGTTTCTCCTAGAACTGTGTTCTCAAATCAAGGCCTCACTTGTGCTTCATTGAAAGCATATATCCAGCTTCATTGAAAGCATATATCCACATGGAAAAGAGGAATTTGTCTTATGACGGTTCCTTCTGACCCCTGATGACTCAGAACAGCACACACAACCATGAACAGAAGTTATCGATTTAATCCCATGTGTGGTTTACACATGATTTGTTATTTCCAATGAATATTTGGAGTAATTATTTTCATAGCACACACACACACACACACACACACACACACACATAATTCTGGGTCAGGGGGCCATGGAAGGGTCATGAGGAATTAAAGCATATGTTTGGCTTACAAGAGGAGCCCAAGGCCTAGTAAGCCTGTTTATGGACAAGGCAGCATGGTGTTCTATGATCTCAAAACAGAAGATTAACTTTCTGGCTATGAGGTTAGGTCAAAGGCATCCCACAGCCTTCCCTTATTTATTTTATAAAAGAAGACATGCGTCCGTATTTGTACAGAAGTCGTCCCAGAACAACCATTCCCACACTGACAGTCAGAGGAAGAGATGGGGCTGTCTTGAGGTGACAACTACAGTGTTCAGCCAGCTTCCTGTTTAACCTGTTACATGGTAAAATCCTAATGGTGTCGCCACTGAACCGGCAGCAAGCACGGCTGTCTCTGTTGTTCAGTTATGTTAGAATCACTAGCAAATGAAATTAGACAAGACCACAAAATTGGAACTTTAAGTGAACTTGGCCAGGTGGCAGGCAGGGCTCCTGGCTGATTATGCAGGGTCTGGGGTGCTGAGCCGGCTGGCCTCTGAGAGGTCAGGGTCATCCCTGCATTATGCCTCCAGGCCAGACTACAGCCTAACTCCAGACACAGGGCCTCCACTAAGGTGGCTCCTGAGTTCCCCCCAGCCAGCAAAGCCCCCCTCTGAGCACTCAGGCCTCAGCACGCTACCTCCTGGTCTTTGTCCATCAGGCCAATAGTTACCCAGACTTGGCTGGAAACCATAGGGAGACCAGAGCTACAGGCGCCTCCCTCAGCCTCACTCTGAACCAACTGGCACCTGGTGCACGCAGGGGAGGGGCCCTGAGAGGCATGAAGTGCGCACACAGAAGTGTCCACAGGCACCTTGTTCCAGAACCTTCCTTGGCCTGCTGGGGTCCGTGGCAGGCATGCAGATAGGCCAGAGCAGGGACCAGGGCCCTCCCCAATGGGACCCCCTTCTTGAAGCTGCTCCCAGTGTCTAGGTGGTCAACTCTTTGCTTTCCTGTCTCCCCAGCAGAACATCAACTCCAGAAAGCAAAAGCCACTTGCCCAGATGTTCCCCCACTAAGGGTTGGTCCAGAGCCACATCAGGGTACAGCATCCGAAGAGGCCACTGTGCAGGTCAAAGCAGCAGCCCAGGCTGCAGAGGGCAGCTGTGGAGGACCAGAGGCTTCAAGAATGTGTCAGGGGTCTGCTTGTGTCTGATGCCCAGGACTCTTGTCCCAAGATGGGTCTGTGTGGGATCCCTGCCATGTCCCCCAGACATCCGACTCATAGGACTCTGAACAGGGAGGGCCTGAGGAGTCCGGGCTCCAGGGGTAGCAGGGGCTTAGCTGTATGAGAACCTAGAAACAGCAAGCGAAACTAAGGCACAGGGAGGGGGGTTGGCTACCAGAGGAGGGGACCACAGCCCCACAGCCCACGACGTCTGGACACCTGCCCTGAGGAACGGCTGCAGCAGGACCCTCTTCCTGTTGGCTTCTGCAGCCCGGAAAAGCACATCTGCATCTCCAGCTTCCCACTCTGCAGTGGGTGCAGACACAGATTACTGGGCTGTCTTCTTCCACACCCATTGCCCACCTTGCTGGGATACAGAGCGCCCCCATTTCACAGCATGCACAGTGGGCACCCCAGAGCTTGGATGGCAGGGCTGCACTGGCTGGACCATTTGCCTGGCCTGGGAACAGAGCCTGGGTCACGTTCTCTGCTGAGTATGGGGGGTCAGCCAGGATCCCCTGCGACCCCTGAGGCTGTAGGGCCTGCACCGTGCCACCCTACAGGAGGGTGCCTCTAGACAGCCCAGTTCCCCAAACTGTGCCCCATCCAGGTGGGCCACAGTGACCATGATGTCTTCTTCACACGCAGGTTCACGCCATCCCCCCCGGGACTCCTGCTGGTGACACCAGCCATCACTCAGGTTCAGCGTTGTGTACACATAGGACTGCCCCAAGAAAGGGACAGTAGCCATCCAGGGTCACCAATGTCCCCTGTTACTACAATTCCTTCTGGGAGGGACAAACGACATCCACGCCCTCCTCCTTTGGTCCTTGTAACAAACCAAGGTTCAAATTCACCAAACTGCAGCCTGAGAAGCCAGTGAATTTATTGGACTTATAGAGCCATGGGTGAAGGTTTACTTAGAGGAATGTGGGTGTCCCCCACCCCGAGGGCTGCACTGGGAAGCCGCCAACCAAGCATGTATGGTCACTTCCCCACAGCCCCACAAAATGGCAAAAGAGCCTCCCCTCCACCTCCTCCGTTTATAGGCCCTTAACCCCTCCCTCATGCAGAGCATGGCAACCAAGGAGCTTCACTGTGCTAATCCTCAGCAAGGGGTGCGACCAAGTGTGGTCAATCAGAGGACAGTCCTATGCAACAGCTCCCTGCTGATTGGTAAGCAGGGTTCTCCCAGTCCTTCCCAGGGGCAGCCAGCCTCTCATAGGGCACTCTGACCTGCGAGGGCCTCATCAGAGAGGCCAGACCCATGGGATGACTGTGGACATTGTAGGGTCTGAGCAAGAGGAGCTTCCACCCAGTCATCTGGAGACGGAAGTCCAACATCAGGGTGTGGGCGACCCGGGTTCCCGCTGAGCCATGGGCAGGGTGGAGGGCCTGGTCTCACCTCTCACTGCCTGCTGGGAGCTCAGATAGGCTTGGCTTTGCCAACGGCACCCTCACCCTGTCTGCACACCCTATGGTCCTCGCTGTTCGTATCTGTGTTCCAACGTCCCCTCTTCCTAAAGACAGTCAAATCAGATGACAGTCTCCTCAAAGACTACCTCAGCCATACGCAAAGCCTCCCTTTCCAAACAGGGCCACACTCACAGGTGCTGGGCTCAGGGCTCCCACCTCTTGGTGGAGAGGACACTGGCCATTCTATGACAAGGGCTGAGGTTGGTCCAGTGTTCCTCCTCTGCAAGCCAGGGGCTAATGTCTCTGACTCTGAGCTAGATGACGTGGAGAGGGGGCTCTTGGACAGCCACTGACCAGCTTGTGATTTAATAGTTCAACCTTCTCCCACACAAAGGGTACCAGAGGTATCAGAAGTTTAGGGATGCTCACCGGCTGGAGCAGGTCAGCAGCCCTCCGCATGCCCAGCCTCACCGAGAACCCAAAAAATACAGAAGAGAGGGCTGGCTGCCCACAGAGCTACAGTGTCATGCGTTGGACCCTGGAGGTGGGGGCTGCAGTCCCATGGGCCTGGCCAGGGGGCAGAGTCACAGGTCATCTCTTCTGTTGTGAAGACTGAGGGGCCTTCCTTTAGAGAAAAGGACCCAGAGGATGGCTTGTGTCCATGGGAAGCAGGAGATGGATGGAAGTGTACGTGCATGCACGCACACGCGCAAGCGAGTGTGTGTGTGTGTGTGTGTGTGTGTGTGTGTGTGTGTGTGTGTGTCTTCCAGAGGAAGCACAAATGTCTATCATCTCAGGTAGGGAACAGAAAACAGCAAAGTCCACCCTGGAGAAACAATGAGTTTAAAATGAGGGAGTGTGGTGAGGGGACACTCACGGGGTGTGGTAAAAGGTCACTAGCAAAGCCCACCACAGTGGGCAGCCTGACAAGCCCAACCCGTCCCTCCCCAGCTATCCTCGGGGGAAGGAGCCTGTGAATCTCTTAAGTTTCTGGGACTTCATGAGACCTCTGAGCTGTCTGGGTCTGCAGCCTCCTTCCCAGATATCTCAGCTGGGAGGCAGTCTCCATACAACCTGGGGCTCAGGTCAGGGTGGCCACCCTGCAGTGATCCCCTAGGTACCCCAGCTCTAGGTGCAAGTCCCATGTAGGATGAGGGTGCTGTCAGGGTGCAGAGATGACACCTACATTCGAGTCTGTGTTCTCAGAGGCTCATAAGGCTTTTCCCTCAGATGAGACCCTCCCTCTTGAGAGAGGCTCAGGAAGACTTGAGTGAGAGGCTGAGCAGACAGTCAGCAGTTACCAGCAGATCTCCCAGCTCAGTCCCAGCCACGACGTCGTCGAGTGACACAACCTCTGTAAACTTCAGTTCTGATGTCCTCTTCTGACCTCTGAGGGCATATGGTGACTTGCACATCACACACACACACACACACACACACACACACACACACGCACACCCCATTCTTTGTTCACTCTCAGAACATCCGACCTTCCTGTTGGAGCTGAACCGTGTCCCTGCTGTGTTGTGTTCATGGTGTACCGTCCCTCAAGGCAATCTCCATCATGAAGATGATGAGGATAAAACGTACTGTAACTGCAGTTAAAGTGGAACTCTGAGAGAGGACTGGGAACAGACACGCTGGAAGGGGAAAGATTCAGTCCTGGTGGCTTCGCAAGAGAAAGAGACCCAGATACCATAGGGCGTACCAACACGTGAGAGGTGGAGACAAGTGGATCAGTGGTTCAAGGTCATCCTCAGCTACCCAGGGATTTGGAAGGCAACCTCAAAAAGACCAGAAAAAAAAAAAAACTAACTAAAAAAATAATTAATTATGGGGCTGGAGAGATGGCTCAGTGGTTTAGAGCACTGGCTGCTCTTGCAGAGGACTCAGGTTCGATTCCCAGCACCCACGTGGTGGTTAACAGCCATCTATAACTATAAATGGGGATCTGACACCTTCTTCTGACCTCCATGGGCATTGCAAAACACCAGCGCATTTTACACACATGCAGGCAATATACTCATATAAAATAAAAATAAGTCTGTGAAGATAGTTCATGGAGAAAGGGGGACCTGAGTTCAATCCCCAAGAGTCACAAGGCAGAAAGAGGACACCAACTCCCAAAAGCTGTCCTCTGACCTCCATCCCAGTCTTTCCCCAAACAAACAAGCAAACGAATAAATAAACAAGGGTGTGGAGAAATGGCTCAGGAGGTAACAGAACTGGCTGCTCTTGCAGAGAGTTTGATTTGATTAGGTTTGATTCCCAACACCCACATGGCAGCTAAGTAATTCCAGTCCCAGGGGATCTGATGCCCTGTTCTGACCTCTGAGGGTACTGCACCACACGGGTACACTTAACACACATGCAGGCAATATACACATAAAATAAAAAATAATAAATAAAATATTTAAATACATAAATGCAAGATTAAATTAAAAAGAATCAAGTCTCTCAAAAAAAATTTCTGGCTATGATAGCCCACTCCTCTTAGCCCAGTACTCTGGAGACAGAGGCAAGCAGTTCGCTGTGAGATCAAGGCTAGCCTGATCTACGTAAGGAGTTCCAGGCCAGCTGGGGCCACATAGTAAGACCCTGTGTCAAAAGTTAATAAATAAATAAATTACAGAAACTTTTTTTTTTAATTTTATTTATTTCCGTATGTGTATGAATGTATTGTCTGCATGCAAGTCTGTGCACCCGTGACGTGCAATGCCGCGGAGGTCAGAAGAGGGCGTCGGACTCCCCTGGAACTGGAGTTCTCCTGGAATTGGAGTTTCAGGCGGCTCTCGGCCGCCATGTGGGTGCTGGGGATCGAACCCGGGTCCTCTGCAAGAGCGGTCGGCGCTCTTAACCGCTAGGCCATCACTCCAGCCCGAGAAACTTTTAAAATTAGTAATTAACTTTTCCCCAGTCCCCATGCGGGAGGATAAAGTGGCTGCCTGTCTGGGGGCAGTAGAGTTGCATCACAGAACCCTTTGCTAGCCAACAGGTAGGCTTGTTCCCCAGGGTGCTGGAGACTAAATCTACTATCCAGTTTAGATGCTGGGACCAGAGCAGTGAATAGAATCTGAGACTCCCATGGGTTCTTCTGTGCCCTCGGAGGGGCATCTTGCTGTGGGGAGAGGCGGCTGCTCCCTTGCTGACATCGCTGGGTTACAGCTGTGCAGGCCGTGGCTCCATAGGCCTTAGCACCCACCGTTCAGACCCTGCACAGATGGAGAAGGAGGACCTTGGAGAGTGGAGGGCTGCATGCACATCCCTGGTATGAAGGAACTGGTGCTGGAGTGACCAGCACCCTTTTCTGTGCACATTTGGCGCATTCTGATTTTGCAAGGGTGATCTGGGTGGTGTGAGCCGGTGCCCTTCGTTGTAATGGATACCTCTCTCAGAGTTCCCAGCCGTCCCCAGGCCCAGGCCTCACGGAAACTGGATCCTATGAGATGTCTAAGCCCTCGAATGCCTGTGATTCCTAGGCAGGCCAGTGCTTGGCTTAATTAAGACGAGGACTTTAATGGCGTTCTCACGGTTACTTTAAGGCACTGTGGGTCTGTAAGCTGATATTTCCTGGTTGTCAAATCTCACGATAGGATCTCAAGTCACCGCCTGGGCACAGGAAGTCAAGGCTACATGGGGCAGCCAGGCCCAGCCACACAATCAGCCTGCTGTTCAGGGAGTTACTTAAGAGCCAAGGGCATCCAGGTTTCCCAGGAGGTGGTTGAGGGGGAAAGGGATCAATTGAGTGTTTCAGTTCTGCCTATAGACCAGCTCAAAGTTCGGTTGGCTTTGATGTACAGGGGAAGTTTGAACTCTCGCCTTATCTTTCCCAGACTCTGACACCGGCAGCTCAAGTTCACTGGCAGATCCCGGGGCTCCTCAGCCTGCCTTCCTGCACTTCAGTTTAAAAAGTAAACATGGTGCTTTTAGAAAATTAGAAAGACAGCATACCTGCTGTTCAGCACGCCTGTCCTGTGGGGCACAGTGGACGCCCAGCTCCACCGTGTCCTGGTGAGGAACTGAGCCCTGTCTATTCTTCAGGGGACCAGGGGAGGCAACTTTCTTTCTTTCTTTTTTTTTTAAAGACAGGGTCCCCTTTAGTCCCAGCTGGCATGGAGCTCTCTATGTAGACCAGGCTGGCCTTGAACTCAAAGAGATCTGCCTGCCTCTGCCTTCTGAGTGTTGGGATTAAAAGTGTGTGCCACCATGCTGGGTGACAACTCTATTTATATAACCTCAATTTCCTGGGTGACAACTCTATTTATATAACCTCAATTTCCCTGTTATTTATTTATTTATTTAATTTATTTATTTATTTATTTAATTTTGTCTTTTTGAGACTATGTAGAGCGGGCTGGCTTTGAACTCACAGAGATCCAATTGTCTCTGCCTCCCAAGTGCTGGGATTAAAGGGGTGCGCCGCCACGCCTGGCATGTAACCTCCGTTTCTATAAGCAGTTGAACACATTATTTTTTCTGCATTTTGAGTCTTATTAATTTATTTATTGTGAGTATGAAAGTCTGTATGGAGTCAGAGGACAGCTCGTAGGCGTCTGTTCTCTCCTCTACATGTAGCCCCAGAGATTGAATTCAACCCATCAGGCTTGGTAGCAATCGCCTTTATGACTGGGCCATCTTGCCCAACCTTTTATGTTTTTTTGATGCAGGGTCTTATTCATTAGCTCACCCTGACCATAACATCAAAGCAATCCTCCTGCCTCAGCCTCCTGCGTACTGAGATTGAAGGCAAACATACCTAGCTCTTATACTTCTAGCTCCTTCTTCCTCTCATGATGTAGTCTACCCTTGGGAAGATCTCACCTCATTTTAAAACATGCTGCTCTGCTCTTGAAATTAAATGAGTAAGCCAATCCTTCTGGAAAGACAGGGTAAACTGTACACATGCCCAAACTATCCTGGAGGCAGAAATGAAGGGCTTTTGCTGGAACCTTCTTCTCCATCTACCCAGGGTGGGATCTGAACTCTGCCCGTCCCTCCATCCTCAAAGCCTGGGACAGAGTCAGTGGAACTGTGTGCTAAGTGTTCATCAGTCAACTAGACACACAATGTCTGGGCAATACCCAGGATGGGCAGAACTGCTGGCAACAGGTATCTCTGCAGCCACACACACCCCATGACGTGGAGGACAGTGCCCAAGATGGTGGGACCTCACATTGCCCTGATCCAGTCATAGCCAGTCTCTGGAGTCTATGGTTCTTGGTGTGATGGTCAAGAAATACCATGGAACCTAGGCGTGGTGGCGCATGCCTTTAATCCTAGCACTTGGGAGGCAGAGGCAGGCAGATCTTTGTGAGTTCAAGGCCAGCCTGGTCTACATAGTGAGGTCCAGGGCAGCTGGGGCTACAGAGAGACCCTGTCTCAAAAAGAAAAAAAAAAGAAAAAATAAAAAAGAATTACTGGAGACATGTCTGTGCGGGAGCTTCTAGATTGGGTTAACTACAGAGGGAAGACCCACCCTGTTTGTGAGGGGCACCATCCCAGGAACTGGGGGTCCCGGACTGAGTAAAAGGAGGAAGCGAGCTGAGCACCAGTGTGCATCTCTCTCTCTCTGCTTCCTGGCTGTGGATGCCACGTGACCAGCTGCCTCACGCTCCTGCCGCCATGCTTTCCACCATGATGGACTGGGCTCCCAGACTCTGAGCCAGACCAACACTTCCTTCCTTAATCGCGTGGTGTCAGATGTTTTATCGAGCAGAGAGGCAGGCAACCCACACACCTGAGGGGAGCTGAGCCACGCTGCCGGGATCACTCAGGAACCATAAATCCACTACCACATGTGCAGTCAGAATGACTGGGTCCTCGGGCCACAAGGGAGGTTCTCCACCCCGCCTGCTGCAGACGCCCCAGGCTTGCACTGTGAGCATCCCTGCCTCTGTCCCAGCTTCTGTAGGAGCAGTCTGTACCTGGGGCTCGCTGTCGTCCACCCCAGGGCTGTGGCTGTCCTTATTCTCTCCTAGGCACACCTGACCTTCCTCTTGTATGTTGATTGGTTCAGCCTGGTTTGATTTCTCCATCGGTTGTGAGTGACTCCTTACCATGGGAGACTGAAGTGGCCCGCAGACACCGAGGCTTTCCCAGGGGCATTCCTGTCACCCCTGGGGACACTGATTCTCCATGAGATGTGAAACCCCTAAGATAGGGGACTGTGTTTTCCTGCCCAGCCTCACAGGCCAGGAAGACAAAGGAACCTTAACAGTGGAGACATGCTTTCTCTGTGCACTCCACAGCCCAAAGTGGCTCCATCGCTGGCGAGGAGCTAGAAGCAGGAATGGCCAGCATGGGTCAGGGCAAAGCAACCTCAGTCACTTGTAGAGTCCTGGCTTGCATTCAAGGCTCTGAAGATGACTCTTTTCCAGCACCACTGCCCTTTCTTAGCCACTACAGGTTCCAGGGACCACCTAGCTGACACCTTTCTCCCCAGCTCACTGTGAGCCCCCAGCCTCTGACGTGGGCTCCATCCCCCTTGAACTGCCACCAACTCCATGAGATTTAGCTGGCCCAGGACATCACATGGAGACCCCTGAGCTAGGAGAGGCACAACCTGAAAAGGACCAACCTAGAGTAAGAAAGGCCTAATGTGCAGGTCAAGAGACGGCTCAGTGGTTAAAAGCACTGGCTGCTCTTGCACAGACCCTTGGTTCCCAGCACCCACATGGCAGCTAACAACCACGTGTAAATCCAGTGCCAGGGGATCTGGCGCCCTCTTATGACCTCCTTGGGTATTGCACTCATGTGGTGCAGATACATATATACGTGTAGGTAAAACACTCACTCATACACATAAAATAAAAATAAATAGAAAAGAAAAAATAAAGGCCCACAGTAGGACCAATTCTGAGATACAAGCCATACTTTGAAGCCCTGTGAGGTCAGTGGAGGCCAGTCTCTGTCTGGTGAGGACCACTCACTGTCCTCTTGAGCCCCACAAATTCTCCTCCTCCACGGTTCCTTTAAGCAATGCTGGGTGTTGAACTCAGGTCCTGGTGTAGCTGCTCAGGTGCAGTGCTGTGCTCCCAAGCCCCGACCTTCACTCTTGACAGCCACCCCTCAGTGAATCACACGGGACCCAAACCTTATCTCAGGCTCTGCATTCAGAAGAAAATGAAGCTCCTATTTTTCCAGGTCGCCACCACAGACAGTTTATGCACTCTCCAGGATCCAGCCAGACTGACTTCCACACATCATAGTTTCCCTAATGCTCCAAGGCAGGACCTGTCACACTTGCGAAACACTCTTCTGCCTTTCCTCATGGATTTTTCTAGAACATTCTTCCATCTTTAGATCCCTACCATCTCCACTTGCTTCCTGTTAGTTCGGAGCCTTCCTGAGCTCCCAACAGAGACTCACAGGTCTAATTTACCCACCACCACATCTCATAGGGGATCAAGTTGTGAATCCAAGCACAGAGCAGGATTCAGGTCTGGGTGGGGTTCCTTGCTCCCAGCCAGGTAAATGACATGGCACAGAGCCCAGGAACTTAAATTTCTGCCCCCACTTCCAAGCCAAGTGTGGGAACCCCACTTGCTTCCTGTTGGTAGCCTGCTTCGTTAAAGAAAGCCTGTGCTAGAGTTTCGTGAACTCACCCCCGCCCATCGAGCAAGGAAGGCTAGTTTCACTTTACTTCCTCCATTTAAGATAAGCCTCAGGATGTTCCAGCCCACAGGACATTCCAGGCTTATCTTCATCCTGCCCTTCCCCTCCTTACTTCCTCCTCGTAAGATAAACAGGATGCTCATTAACCACAGGATGTTCGAGCCCACGCTTTTGGTATGCAAATGAGGCATCGGATGGTGCACCAATCCAGAGCATGCACAAGCCCTCTAGACTGCTATATAAGCAGTGCTTCTGCCCCATTTCGGGGTCCTTCTCACAAGAGAGCTGTACACAATAAAGTTTGCTGCAGAAGAATCCTGTTGTCCGCGTGAAGTTCTTGCCGGCGAGACTGCTGCG
>VZQC01003723.1:3708991-3755486 GCA_009823505.1 Rhizomys pruinosus | reverse complement strand
TGGAGGAACCTGCTTCCAAAGTCTGCAACGGCCTGTGCAATGACCACCTTCATCGACGCTATGTTGGGCACGGAGCCTACACATATACCAGAGCATAGTAGAATCCCACCACTAAGCGTAAGCCAAATCCCGCCACCCCAGCCCATTCTTTTAAGTGTGAAACAGCGGTGGAAATCCAGAAAGCCAATCCTTCAGCAAGGGAGGTGTGTCATTTCTGGTAGAATTCACCAGTAACTATGGCCATACGAAGCTGGTTCATTCAAGCTGTCAAATTCACCACTCCAGGTTACTATCATGACGATTTGGCATTGTCTTGGGAACACTGACAGGATCCCCCATCGCTTGCGCTCCCCTGAGTCAATCCAGAGGCTGATCATGAGATCACCAGCAACTGGATCACTGTGTCTTTTCATGTTCTTTTATTTTTCTTGTTAATTGCTCAGGCACCCCAATTGGATTTTCTTCCTTAAAAAATTCTTCCTGAGTGCAGTTCTGAATCATCTTCTAAAAGAAGGGTCCTCTCGGCGCCCGCGATGGAAATTTCCCGGGCTAACATCTGGCTTAGTATACTGGAGAAGTAGTCAATGACGGGTAAGACCTACTGCATGTATTTCCAACCTAAGACAGGGGGCAAATCAGCACTCATAACGGTGGAAGCTCGTAGGACGCTTCACAGTTTTTACCGCTGAGGCTGTCATCGGTGGGGGTTCATGGGATGCTATGGACCCTAACCAGTTGATGAGCTGTTTGTCTACCCCATGACGGGTAAGGAATACCTCTGCAGAGGCAACCTAAGACAGGCATTCTCCCTAGCCAATTTATAGAGAAGGGGGAACTATTGGTAGCCTGCTTCTTTAAAGAAAGCCTGTGCTAGAGTTTCGTGAACTCACCCTCACCCATTGAGCAAGGAAGGCTAGTTTCACTTCCTCCATTTAAGATAAGCCTCAGGATGTTCCAGCCCACAGGACATTCCAGGCTTATCTTCATCCTGCCCTTCCCCTCCTTACTTCCTTCTCATAAGATAAACAGGATGCTCATTAACCACAGGATGTTTGAGCCCACGCTTTTGGTATGCAAATGAGGCATCGGATGGTGCACCAATCCAGAGCATGCACAAGCCCTCTAGACTGCTATATAAGCAGTGCTTCTGCCCCATTTCGGGATCCTTCTCACAAGAGAGCTGTACACAATAAAGTTTGCTGCAGAAGAATCCTGTTGTCCGCGTGAAGTTCTTGCCGGCGAGACTGCTGCGCGTGACAGCTTCCCCCAGGGGCTCTCGTCACTTTGAACGCTTCCTCTAAGAGCCTTTTGGAGGTGAGACGTTCTGTCTGAGCTGTCCCTCCGCCAAGCCCCCATCACCAAGCTAAGGCTGTTTAACACATGGCCTATCTGAATTTCCCAATGCACCATCACCCAAGATGATGGGTTTTCCTTGTGAGATGAAATAGATCTTTTGAGAGTCAGCCAAGGGGAAAGAATGCAAAGTGGGGGGGGGGCCTGTGGGCAGCTCAGCCCCCTGGGGACATTGGAACTGGGGTGTGCTCTTATGGCAGCCTCCCTGGGGTGACTGTAACTGTCACAGGCAAACAAAACCCCAGTACAAGGCTGAGGAAGCCAGGGTGGGTGTGTGGGGCCAGAAAGTTCTGTATTGGTATCCAAAGCCAATAGGCTATCCTGCCCCCAACTCCCCTTAGGAGACCCAGAGCTGCTCTGCCTAAGCCACTGGGCACCAGAAAAGGCAAAGCAAAGAGTCACAGGCTGGACCCGCCGTGCGGGGTCTTGGCTGGGTGGACAATAGACTCTACCCCACCTTCCAGTTCCCCACAGCCAGGTTTTGAGGATAAAGGGCCTTTTGTATAGGTTTCTCTCTCTTGGAAGTCCCTTTGAAGACACCACAAGACTCAAGAAGACTTAGACAGTCCCTTGCCACCCCCCATGACTGCCTCAGAAAAAGTCTGCTAATAATGTAAGATAAAGACGTGTTCCGGGGCTGGAGAGATGGCCTAGTGGTTAAGAGTGCCGACCGCTCTTACAGAGGACCCGGGTTCGATCCCCAGCACCCACATGGTGGCCGAGAACCATCTGAAACTCCAATTCCAGGAGAACTCCAGTTCCAGGGGAATCCGAGACCCTCTTCTGACCTCCGCAGCATTGCACGACATGGGTGCACAAACTTGCATGCAGACAGTACATTCATACACATACAGAAATAAAATTAATTAAAAAAAAAAAAAAGACGTGTTCCAACCTCATGATCCTTTACTTCTGGGATGGGATGGACTTTCCTGGCCACAGGAAAGGGGCACTCGGCCTCTCAGGGGACTGACCACCTGCTTCTCCATATTTCCATACAAGTTTTCATAAAAGTATGTCAAAAATATCTTTTGGGGCTATGGAGATGGCTCAGTGGTTTGGAGGGTTTGCTGCACAAGGACCTGGGTTAAAATCAGGCCCCAGCAACCACATAAAAAGTTAGGAGCAGTGGCTGGAGACATGGCTCAGCGGTTAAGAGCACTGACTGCTCCTGCAGAGAGAGGACCCAGGTTCGATTCCTAGCACCTACATGGCAGCTAAGAACCATCTTTAAGCCGTATGTGGTGGCACATGCCTTTAATTCTTGCACTCGGGAGGCAGAGGCAGGGTGGATCTCTGTGAGTTCAAGGCCAGCCTGCTCTACAGAGTGAGTTCCAGGCCAGCTAGCACTATAGAGAGACCTTTTTTTCAAAAAGACCAAAAAAAAAAAAAAAAAGGAGCAACGGAGGATGGTGCACATATCCCCGCACTTGAGAGGCAGAGACAGGCAGATCTCGTGAGTTCAAGGCCAGCCTGCCTACATATAATTCCAGGCAACTGGGGCTAAAGGAGACCCTATCTCAAAGACCAAAAAAATAAAATTAAAAAAAAAACCACAATACTTTGGTGGTCCAGGGTCCTCTGTTTGGGGGTTCACTCAAGAATTCCCTAAGTATCAAGTTCTGTGAAGGTTGTCTCCCTCTGACCCAGAGATATTAAAACAGATCCGGTCAGCAAGATAAGGCGGCCCAGTGGGTGGAGACCCTGCTGCAAAGCCTCAGTCCCCAGAATCCACATGGCAGGAAGAGAGAACAGACCCCTGCAAGTTGTCTTCTGACCTCCACGCAGGAGACAGCATGTGCACATGAGATAAATAAACACAAGGGAAAATGTTGTTAAAGGGAGACAGAGTCAGCTGGAGTTGATCTCAGCAGAGCCAAAACCCAAGGACAGAGCTAGTCAGTTCATCTTAATGAACCTCAAATGAACCGGCTAGAATAGGCTCTAATCAGACCCATTGAGGGACCACTGCAAAGTGTAATTATGTAATGTTCTCAGATCCTCAGATGAAAAGAGACCACAAGCGCAGAACGTTCCAGAATCTCATCAGACGTCTGCCTCTCCACTGCAAACGCCATGGGCATCATCTGAACTTTGACCCTCTGCAGAGGAGGCCTCTGAAGTGGCCATCCGTCCATCCATCCACCTCGCCTGCTCTCAGACTCTAAAAGCCCTTGGATTCCTAAGTACCCTAGCTTCGTACCCCTGCAAGCACATGTGAGGTCAGAGGTCATTGTCAGGGGTCTTCCTCAATTGCTTCTCAGTTTTTGTTTTTTTCTTTTTTTTTTTTTTTTTTTTTTTTGGTCTTTTTTTTGAGACAGGGTCTCCCTGTAGCCCCAGCTGTCCTGGAATTCGCTCTGTAGACCAGGCTGGCCTTGAACTCACAAAGATACACCTGCCTCTGCCTCTGCCTCCCAAGTGCTAGGATTAAAGGCGTGCACCACCATGCCCGGCTTCTTTTCTTTTGAGACAGGGCCTTCCTGTAGCCCCCTCTGGCCTGGAACTCTATGTGGATCAGACTGGCCTGGAACTCTCTATGTAGACCAGGCTGGCCCCACCTTATTTTTGAGGCAGCCCATCTCACCCAAAGCTGGCCATCTTAGCTAGACTAGCTGGCCAGTGAACCCCAAGATCTGCCACTTCTACCCCCCAGAACTGGGGGTACAGAGTCATACCACCATGCCCCACTTTGGGTGGGAGTGTTAAAGATCTGGACTAGAGTACTCAGGTTTACATAGCAAGTACTTCAACTCACAAAGTCATCTCCCCAGCCCTTAATGTTCTTATTAGTGTGTGTCTCTGTGTGTGTGTCTGTGTCTATATGTGTATGTCTGTTTATGTGTCTGAGTGTGTGTTTGTGTGCATATGTGTGTGTGTGTGTGTGTGTGTGTACAGCATGTGTGTGGCCCATGGAGATCAAGTCTTGGGAGTTAGTTCTCTCCTTCCATCTGCTCCAGGGATTGAACTCAGGCTATCAGTAAGCAGCTCTACCCACTGAGCCATCTTATCAGCCCTTAAGTGGCTTTCTTAATGAAGTCAGAAAGGGGGCATGACTCAGTGTATTTGATCCTTTTAAAGCAGAAATACTAGACTGATTAAAGAAGTTTAAATAAGTTTGTCCTTTAACAAAGAGACCCAGAATAGGCATAATCTTGCCCTCCCCTTTTTCTGTTAGTTAGTTAGTTAGTTAGTTAGTTAGTTAGTTAGTTAGTTAGTTAGTTAGTTAGTTCGTTCGTTCCAGGTCTTTTGTGGCCCAGGCTGGCCTTGAACTATGTATCCAAGGTCCTCCTTCTCACTTCTGGTCTCTTCCCAAATCCATGCATTCAGCTGCCAAGAACTTGGCCCCACACAGTGATTGTGTGCTGGAAGATGGGTCCCCACTGCACAGGGGGCCACACCTGGGCATCTACAGGGACGGTCTAGGCCATCCTCACTGCACAAGGGGTCACCCCTGGGTATCTACAGGGACCCTCTTATCTGTGGGGACTTGACCCGAGACCTCTATGAGTGCTGTAAACCACAGAGTACTCTGAGTCCTGCATATGCCGCTGCGGCTCCTATTGGCTCATTCCTGGGATCTTTACACCTCTAAAGTAATTAAGTGGGAGACCACGAAAAATAGCACCGGTGACATGGCGGGAGGCCTGTATCAGCCCTCCTCCCCCCTCCTCCCCCCTCCTCCCCCCTCCTCCTTCCCCCTCCTCCCCTCTCCGTCCTCCTCCCTCCTCCTCTCTCCTCCTCCATCACACTTTCACCTTACGCTTTGAGGTGGGGGTCTCTTGCTGAACCTGGTGCTCCTGTGACTTCATCGAGGCTGGCTGTCCAGTGAGTTCCAGAGATCCTCTGTCCACCTCCCCAGTACCGAGGTTTCAAACTCAAATTGCCACACCCAGCTTTCATGTGGGTTCTGGGGACCTGAGCTCAGGTCCACATGCCTGCATGGCTTGTACTTTCCCCTCTGAGCCATCCCCAGCATCCTCCCCAACGTGTCTTACTGTGAAACCACAATGCCTACATGACAGGTTGAACTGAGGTGGGGGACACTACTGCTGACCTTCTGAATGTGTTGGGGGGTCACTTGCTCTGTCAGTCCTAGACCTCTGCCCGTGCCTGCCTGACACCAGCAGGTGCAGTGTGGGTGCACAGCTGCTGTGCAGTGTGGGTGCACAGCTGCTGTGCAGTGTGGGTGCACAGCTGCTGTGCAGTGTGGGTGCACAGCTGCTGTGCAGTGTGGGTGCACAGCTGCTGTGCAGTGTGGGTGCACAGCTGCTGTGCAGTGTGGGTGCACAGCTGCTGTGCAGTGTGGGTGCACAGCTGCTGTGCAGTGTGGGTGCACAGCTGCTGTGCAGTGTGGGTGCACAGCTGCTGTGCAGTGTGGGTGCACAGCTGCTGTGCAGTGTGGGTGCACAGCTGCTGTGCAGTGTGGGTGCACAGCTGCTGTGCAGTGTGGGTGCACAGCTGCTGTGCAGTGTGGGTGCACAGCTGCTGTGCAGTGTGGGTGCACAGCTGCTGTGCAGTGTGGGTGCACACCTGCTGTGCAGTGTGGGTGCACACCTGCTGCGCAGTGCTGACCATGAGCTGCTCTCCTTTCCACATGGGCACAGATTGCTTTACTTTTTAAGATTTATTTTATTTTAGAATTCTGCCATGAAACCATCTGGGCCTGGGCATTTTTTGGCTGGGAGGTTTCTTATTACATCTTCAATTTCTTAATATATTATTGGTCTATTTTAATTATGTGTCTATTGGGGGTGTGGACATGAGTGCAGGTGGCTGTGGAGGCCAGAAGAGAGCTGAAGTTCCATGCCATTATGAGCTGCCTGATGCAGGCGGTAGGTCCTCCGCAAGAGCAGCAAAGACTCACTCTTATCTCTGAGCTGATCCAGCTCCCCTCCAACTTATTTTTGAGACGAGGTCTTTCTATGTACCTCAGGTTGGCCTTGAACTCTTAACCAGCAGTAAGTATCTCTGTGCTGATGCAGATCGTCTCTACTCAGGGCAAGGAGGTTCTCACTGCTGTCTGTCTGCTGAGTGGCCCAGCTCCAAAGCCCACCCTGGGGCTCTGCTTTCAGACAATTCGCTGGTCCCAACTGTCCCAGCTAGTGGTGGAGAATAAAGATGCCTGCCTGGATCTTAAACTCAGGACCTGACTTCAAGCAGGCAGGGTGGGAGTACAAGGCGGACTCAGTTCCCCCAGTCTTCAGAGAACATGATACTAGTTTTGTTGTGGAATGCATACAAAGCCAGAAAACAAACAAACAAACAAAAACCCCACTGTATTGTTTATTTCTGTAAGAATGGGAAATTAACATTGTCGGATAGCTTGCTGCCCACGTGTAAATAAAAACAGTGAAATTCCAGCTTGGTCCCACTTCATTGTTAAGCCCTCCTGCCCCCGCTAGACTGCTGAAAGTTTTATTCTGAGACCAAGGGGACAGCTCACCCAAACAGACCCCAAATTATCTAAAGAATAACTCAGGCAAGATAAACAGGGTTTGGAAACATTTAAGGGAAAACAGTCTTTAAATCACTCCATTAATCTGAGTCTAAAATTCTACAGAAGCCCATTAATGGGATTGCAATTTCGTTCCACCATCATGAGGCTTCCTTTGTCTGAAAGGTTTTCTCCATCAGCCCAGCAGAAGCCCCTCCCTCCCTCCCTCCCTCTCTCTCTTCCTTCCTTCCTTCCTTTCTTCCTTCCTCCCTCCCTCCATCCCTCCCTTCCTCCCCTTCCTACCCCTCCTCCTCTTCCTTCTTTTCCTCCTCCTCTCCCTCCTCCCTCTCCTCCTTATTCTCTACAGTGGGATTTTCCTCTTTGACAGCATGATTTGCTGATGATATACTTTTTTATTTTTATTTATTTATTTTTGTGCACACCTTTTTTTAAATTTATTTATTTTTTATGTGTATGAATGTACTGTCTGCATGTAGGTTTGTGCACCCGTGTCGTGCAATGCTGCGGAGGTCAGAAGAGGGTCTTGGATTCCCTTGGAACTGGAGTTCTCCTGGAATTGGAGTTACAGACAGTTCTTAGCCACCATGGGTGCTGGGGATCAAACCCAAGTCCTCTTCAAGAGCAGTTGGTGCTCTTAACCGCTAGGTCATCTCTCCAGCCCCACTTTTTAAAAAAAAAGATTATATGAACCCTGAGGTGGTGAGGGAGCTGTGAGCTCCCAGCTCACCACACAGAAGGGCCAGGGAGTCCGGGTTCCCTGTGATCTTCCTGTGATGCAGCGTTCCCAGTGTCCCCTGCGGCCAGGCTCTAGTGACCACCTCAAGCTAGGGTCCCTGCTCTGCCCAAGGGTCACCCACCTCAGCTGACTCCCACTGCTCAGAGACAAACCCCAGGGCTGTGCAGGTTCTGGGCTCTGCACACCTTGGCCGGCCACGAACAGACACCTAACCCCACATCACTGTCGAATCCGTGCACCGTGGCAGCTGAGGCATGGATGCAGCCTCCCCCAAGCAGGGCTGTTCCTTCAGGTTCTTCAACATCCTGGGGGGAATCCCACCACCCTCAAGGAGGCCGCGAGGCTTAGACAGACTCAGGGATGGAGCTCAGGGTACCCAGGCAGGCTTCCTGGAGGAACCAAGGCTTCACTGAGTCTTGAAGGGTGTACAACACTGGAAGAAGGTGGGATGGACATGGGCGGGGGTGTGTGTGTGTGTGTGCAGCACCCAGGGCCAGGAATACGGCTCACAAGTCCCCTCTTCCAAGCTTGTACAAGCCCTAACCAATTCGGGAAGATGAGAGTCTTCTGTGGAGCTGCCTACAACTTGCACAGGATGTGAGTCAACACCATGGGGGTGGGCTTCGGGGATGCACCTGTCTTCAAGTCCTCCACACTCCCGTGAGTGACCCCCTCACCGCATTCCCATGAGTGTCCCCTCACCACACTTCTGTGAGTGTCCCCTCAGCATGCGCCCATGAGTGACTGCAGTAAGCCCACTGCTTTGCCAAAGTAGACATGGTATAACTAAGTGTTTCCCTCTTCTGCCTCAGTGCCTGTGGGGAGTGAACACACCGGAAGCCACAGAAGAAGCTGGAGAGACGCGGGCATCAAGAGGACCCTGACTGTGCCAGGGGAGGGCAAGTGGCGAAGGCTCACCTCCAACTCAGGCCAGGGACCACAGGCATTGCACACACATGGTGCACTTACATACAGGCTAAACACTCATACATGTAAAATAAAAATAAATAAATCTTAGCCAGGTATGGTGATACATGCTTTTAATCCCAGCACTCAGGAGGCAGATGCAGACAGATCTCTGTGAGTTCACCCTGGTCTAAGTAGTAAGCTCCAGGCCAGCTGGGACCAAAGGGGAAGACCCTGTCTCAAGAAGACAAAAAAAAATAATAATAATTAATTAATTAATTAATTAATTAAATTTTGAGTAAATCAAGCTAAAAATAATAGTAGTGGTATTTTAAAGCAACCATATCCACTGAGGTTTTTCAAGCTGACTTTTACACGTGGTGCTTAATTAAACATCGTCAGTGAGAAGTTGTCTAAATTACTGTTGACCACAACCACAGCACTTTTTCATTTGTTGTTATTTTGTGAAGTCTCACCCTGTAGTTCAGGCTGGCCTGATCCTTACTGCATAGTCCAAGCTGGCTTTGAACTCTCAGCAATCCTCCTGCCTCAGCTTTCTGCGGTCACAAGTATGCCCCTCTGTGCCTTGGTATTCCCAGCATTTGAGACTGGTCCTGCTGCTCACAGGGGTGGGGGGGTGGGGGGTTCGTCCTGTTTAAGGTGAAGCTGTTTCCTGATAACCCAGTTCCACAGATCCCAGGCACCTGTGGTGGAAGAGATAGTCCTTCCAGACATTTCTTTTTTTTATTTTTTTTTAATTTTTTAAAAATTTATTCCTGTATGTGTATGTGTGTGCATGTAGGTTTGTGCACCATGTGTGCAATGCCGTGGAGGTCAGAAGAGGGTGTCGGATTCCCCTGGAACTCCTTCCAGACATTTCTAAATGCTCCAAGGTCCCCAGACCCAGAAACACGAGTCCGGAGAGGACAGGTGTCCTGCAGCAGTCTCCTCCGAGGTAAAATATTCCATCCTGCAGGGAAGCCCTGCAACTCTAAGAAAACAACTCAGAAGCTTTGGGGGGCCCTGAATGACCAGTGCGCTGGGCCCCTCAGGACAGACACACTCCACCAGCGCAGCCACCTGGAAGACGCAGCTTCAACCTCCTGTCCAATTGCCGACAAGTTATGCAGTGAGCTCCAGGGTTCCTGCTTTCATGAGCGTCACCCGTGCTGGGGTGGGCTTTGGTGACGCAGCTGTCTGTGAGTCATTTCTGCTCCTGTGTGTCACCCCTGACCTATACCCCCTAAGTAACCCTAATAAAACTCATGGGTTTGCTGGATTGGACTTGCTGATGTCCTGACTCTGGTCCTTCGTTGGTCTCCTGTCTCTGGTGAGTAGATATCTGTTAACGTCTCCTCGGGAACAGCATCAACAAGTGCTCAGAGGAATGTGAGCTGTTCCTCCCTTGTCCATGGGGATGCATTCGAGGATGTCAGCAACTGTGGACAGTTACCTCTGTGTCTGGCCATCTCCCATGAACACAGTTACAATGTGTATGACACAGATTAGCCACCTAATAGGGTAACGGGGACAGCAAATAACGGGACATCTTAACAAACAGCTGTAACAGAGCCACTGGAGCGGGAGCAGGGTCGTGGGTAGAGTGTTCACCTAGCATGGACAGAACGCTGGGCTCCACGCCCAGCACCACATAAACCACGTGTGGTACCCCACATCTGCCGTGCCAGGGTTCAGGAGAGGGAGGATCACAAGTCGAAGGTGGTCCTTGATGACATAGTGAGTCAAAGCCTGAAAAGTTCTGAGACAGTTCTGAAGCCGCATCCATCTGCCATAGACCAGATAGAAGAGCTGCGATTGGCAGATACAGACCAAAAGGACAGCTGCTACTGACCAGCAGTCACTGTATAAACCATGTGAAATCCACATCATGATGAACAGGTGTGCACTGTGTACAGTGTGCGCAATCTACTCTGTGTCTAACAGGTAGACACTGTGTACAGTGTGTGCAATCTGCTCCATGTCTTACAGGTGGACACCGTGTACAGCGTGTACACCCTGCTCTGTGTCTAACAGGTGGACACTGTGTGCAGTGTGTACACCCTGCTCTGTGTCCTACAGGTAGACACTGTGTACAGCACATACACCCTGCTCCATGTCTAACAGGTGGACACTGTGTACAGTGTGTGCAATCTGCTCCATGTCTAACAGGTGGACACTGTATACAGTGTGCGCAATCTGCTCCGTATCTAACAAGTGGACACTGTGTACAGTGTGCAAAATCTNCAGTGTGCGCAATCTGCTCCGTATCTAACAAGTGGACACTGTGTACAGTGTGCAAAATCTGCTCCATGTCTAACAGGTGGACACTGTATACAGTGTGTGCAATCTTCTCTGTATCTAACAGGTGTGCACTGTGTACAGTGTGCACAATCTGCTCTGCCTCTAACAGGTGGACACTGTGTACTGTGTGTACACTCTTCTCCGTGTCTTACAGGTGGACTCCATGTACAGCGTGTACACCCTACTCCATGTCTAACAGGTATGCACTGTGTACAGCGCATACACCCTGCTCCATGTCTTACAGGTGGACACTGTGTACAGCACGTACACCCTGCTCCGTGTCTTATGAGTGGGCACTGTATACAGCGTTTATACCCTGCTCCATGTCTAACAGGTGGACACTGTGTACAGTGCATACACCCCATTCCATGTCTAACAGGTGGACGCTGTGTACAGCGTGTACACCCTTCTCCATGTCTTATATGTGGACACTGTGTACAGCGTATACACCCTGCTCCATGTCTAACAGGTTGACACCATGTACAGTGTGTACACCCTGCTCCGTGTCTTACAGGTGGACACTGTGTACAGCACATACACCCTGCTCCATGTCTAACAGGTGGACACTGTGTACAGTGTGTACACTCAGCTCTGTGTCTAACAGGTGGACACTGTATACAGTGTGTACACCCTGCTCCATGTTGGATGCTGTGTACTGCATGTACACTCTTCTCTAGGACCTACAGGTGGCATACATGGCATACCCTCTTGAGAAGGGAGCAGTCACCCCTGATCAAGATATCTTGACATTTTGTCACAGTTCACAGAATGTCAAACAATTTTCAAATTCAATGATTTTTTTTTCTAGAATTTCCATCTCATACTGTCTGACCTCACTTGAAATTCAGTAACTGCCATCACAGAATGCTAAACGCCACATACTCGAGATGAAGGTGCCGTGACGGCAAATGCAGAGATTGTGATGATGGAACGGGGAGACCAGGTGGCTCTACAGGCTGCACAGCATTCTTCCCACGCAGCTCATCTGGCTCAGCCCCTGTCAGAGCGTCTGTCTGCAGCTCTGCTGGTCTGAGAGTCTCTGCAGGCCTTGGGGTTTGTATATACTTGGGGGAGGGAGAGGACTGGTGAACATGGTCAGTTTCAGGGACTTCCTGAAGTTGTTCACCTCCTTATTTTGACAACTTCCGTGCAGGATGGAAGGTTTCACCTCCCCTTAGAACGTCATGCTGTTTACCCAGTTTTCCTCGTGGACGGAAGCTTTTATCTCCCAGGAAACTGCTACCCAAGCTCTGAATCAGGCTGCAGGACAGAGGGGTGCTCTACAGTGTCAAGATGGGGAGGCACTGGTCAGGTAGTCTGTTGTGGGGCCCTTGCACAACTCACTGAGAAATGAGTCAGTGCAAGGCCCTGAGGCAGGCGCATGTCTGCTGACACCTCTAAGGGCTAGCCAGAGCCAGTGGGTTTAGAGCAAGCTGCAAGTGGAGGAAGTGTAAGGAGGACGTCAGAACAAGAGGGATCCATAGAAGGACGGCAGAGAGAGGCAAGGCTGGCCCAGATCTTCTCGTGGCTGTTTGCAGGCTGGGTCCATCCTGCTGGACTGGATATAGATGGACACAGGCGTCCTTGGACGGGAGCCTCACACCAAAAGTTCCGCCTCCTCTACTTGCCTTGTGCTTCAGTCAGACATCTGCTGCTACCATTGAGGGTTATGAACAAGAAGCGGCCCACTCTTGCATGGCCTCCACCTCTAGAGAGAGCCCAGGTGGGGCTCCCAAGTCCAGCCATGTCGAGCTCTGAATCTCTCCAGGTCCTGACGAAAACCCTAGAGCCATTTCAGCTCCTTCCTAAAAATGTCTGACCCGGGGCTGGAGAGATGACCTAGCGGTTAAGAGCGCCGACCGCTCTTACAGAGGACCCGGGTTCGATCCCCAGCACCCACATGGTGGCCAAGAGCTGTCCGAAACTCCAGTTCCAGGAGAACTCCAGTTCCGGGGGAATCCGACACCCTCTTCTGACCTCCGCGGCATTGCACGACATGGGTGCACAAACCTGCATGCAGACAGTACATTCATACACATACAGAAATAAATAAAAAAAATTAAAAAAATGTCTGACCCTCCACGGGGCTCAGAGAAGCCCTGTCCCTCATCCCTGGGACTTTCTTGCTTTCTAGAAGGATGGTTATAGCTCTTGTTCTCTTTAGATTCTTCTAGAAGAAGAACATATCACTGTCACATTATAGTAACTCTTCCACACACAACAGCCTGAATCATGAGACGTGTGTGTCCTTAGAGAAGCAAAAACTGGGATTTTGTTGGTGGTGATGATGATGTTGATGTTTGGTTGGGGGGGGCATGTGTGTGCGTATGTGGGTGCCAGAAATCAACACAGGCACTGGCCAGCAGCTACCCTGAAGCTCACCAACTAGTTTAGGCTGTCTGGCTAAGAAGCCCCAGGGATTCTGGGGCTTACAGGCTCACACAACACCCAGGTTTTTTCACCTGGGTTCTGGGGAACTCGGACCCTCGTGCTTGCAAGCACTTTACTGACTGATTGTTTCCCCCAGTCCTGATGTTTGTTTTTAGAGATTAAAGTCTGGCTATGCGGCCCACGCTAGCCTGGAACGTACCACCTTCACCTCAGCCTCTGTGGAGCGATGGAATGACAGGTGTGTTCCCAGTGCGCTCGGCTCCAAATGGACTGTTAGAACAGTTCACGAGTGTGATAAACGAAGAGCTTTGAAGGAAACTGAGGACTGAACAAGGGAACAGCCCAGTCTCCGTCATGAAAGCAGTCTCACAAGTCCACGAAGTTAAATCAGGGAAGTGAACTGAAGTGTGGGCTGTCTGCACTTAAGCCCGCGACACTTTGTCGGGATAAAGACACTGTGGTTGTGGGAGATGTCCTCCAAACAAGAAGGTCACATTAAAAGTTCTAAATACCACACTTACCTGGCAGGGGAGACACCATGATTAAGAAGGTGGCTTTCCCAATGGTGAGGCTCATCCATTGCACTTGGGATGTGCTGACCCCTGCGATTTCCCCAAATGCGGGGAAACTCGACTGCATAATTTGTGGTAGTGGGGGACTGCGTTCAAACTCTCCCCTGGGACACACACTCACAAAAAGTTCCAAATACAGCGGGCATGGTGGTGTACACCTTTAATCCCACCAATTGGGGTGACCAGAGTGAGTTCCAGGACAGCCGGGGCTACAGGGAGACCCTATCTCAAAAATAGCAAAAAAAAAAAATTTTTTAAGTTCCAAATACAACCAGTGACTCCAGCACTTAGATACAACCAGTGACTCCAGCACTTAGATACAACCAGTGACCCCAGCACTTAGATACAACCAGTGACTCCAGCACTTAGATACAACCAGTGACTCCAGCACTTAGATACAACCAGTGACCCCAGCACTTAGATACAACCAGTGAACCCAGCACTTAGATACAACCAGTGACTCCAGCACTTAGATACAACCAGTGACTCCAGCACTTAGATACGACCAATGACTCCAGCACTTAGATACAACCAGTGACCCCAGCACTTAGGTACAACCAGTGACTCTAGCACTTAGATACATCCAGTGACTCCAGCACTTAGATACAACCAGTGACCCCAGCACTTAGGTACAACCAGTGACCCCAGCACTTAGGTACAACCAGTGACTCCAGCACTTAGATACAACCAGTGACTCTAGCACTTAGATACAACCAGTGACTCCAGCACTTAGATACAACCAGTGACTCCAGCACTTAGATACAACCAGTGACTCCAGCACTTAAGCATCCACAGCCAATAAGTCTGGTTTGCCCCCATGATATGCTGGTGACACTAAAATGGTCTCTGTGATCCCTCACGGCAGTGTGGACAATCATAAAAAGTCAATCGGTTATATCAACTAATGTCAGGGAGGCATTTGAAGAAATTCACTGTCTGAAAATGTGGGGTGAAGCTCAGTGGCATAGTGCCCACACATGTGCACTGGGTCCTGGGTTCAATACTTGGCAGAAAAAAAAAGAGGGAGGGAGAGAGGAAGGAAGGAAGGAAGAAAGAAAGGAAGGGAAGAAGGAATAAGGGAGGGAAGAAAGAAGGAGGGAGAGAGGAAGGGAGGGAGGGAGGGAGTAAGGGAAAAAGAGGGAAGGAGAGGTGAGGAAAGGGGAGGGGAGGAGATGCGTACAACTGACTTCATTCTAAATGTGATAAATATTATGAGTTAAGAACCATAAGCTTGGGGCTGGAGAGATGGCTCAGCGGTTGAGAGCACCGACTGCTCTCGCAGAGGACCCGGGTTCGATCCCCAGCACCCACGGTGGCTGAGAGCGGTCTTTGGCTCGAGTTCCAGGGGAATCCGACGCCCTCTTATGACCTCCGCTGCATTGCACGACATGGGTGCACAAACTTGCATGCAGACAGTACATTCGTACACATAAAAATAATAAATAAAAATTTTTTTAAGAAAAGAACCATGCACTGGGCGTGGTGGCGCACGCCTTTAATCCTAGCACTTGGGAGGCAGAGATAGGTGGATCTTTGTGAGTTCAAGACCAGCCTGGTCTATAGAGTGAGTTCCAGGACAGCGGGGCTACAGGGAGACCCTGTCTCAAAAAGACCAAAAAAAAAAAAGAACCGTAAGCTTATATTGCCAAGAAATACAATGCCCCCCACATTCCAACTCCCCTGCTCCCTGTCATAGTTAACTTCAACTGTCTCCCTGACACAAACTAGTCACTGGGACGAGGGAACCTCGACTGAGGATTTTCCTCCATTGAGCTGGCCTGGGGACGTCCATGGGGCATTTTCTTGATTGCTAATTGATCTAGGAGGATCCAGTCCACTGTGGGTGATGCCATCCCTGGGCAGGTGGGCCTGCGCTGTGAAAAAGATGAGAGATGGCTCAGCAGTTAAGAGCACTGGCTGCTCCTGCAGAGGACCCTGTCCAATTCCCAGCACCCAGGCAGTGGCTAACGGCAATCTATAATTCTAGTTCCAGGGGATCCAATGTCTTCTTCTGACCTCTGTGGGCATGGCACAACATGGGTGCAATCACATGCATGCAGGCCCTATACTCATACACATAAAATAAAAGTAATAAATAAAATATTTTAAAATTAAAAAAATCAAAACAGAAAGGCAGCTGAGCAAGCCAGGGGAGCAAACCAGGCAGCAGCGTCCTCCATGGTCTCTGCTTCAGCTCCTGCTCCAGGCTCTGCCTTGAGCTCCTGCCCCGACTTCCCTCCATGATGGACTGTGAGCTGCAAGCCAAATAAACCCTTTCCTCCCTGAGTTGTTTTTGGTCAGAGTTTATCACAGCAACAGAGAAGCAAACTAGAACACTCCGCCTACCCAAGCACCACTCCTCCTGTAACAAAACCAGACAGTGATCGACGCCGTGCAATAAGAAAAAGAAATAAGCCGTCCATACCAGGCCGGAAGACACCTGTGTCTCTGCGGTCATGGCTGTGAGCCTGAAAAGCAACCACAGGAGTGAGAATTTATCTCTAAAGGACATAATACCTTGGGGAAAAATTTAACCTAGTGTGTTGTACATGAATATCATGTAAGTAGAAAACACTCAGAAAAAAGTTTCAGTCTTAGGGACTGGTGAGATGGCTCAGGGGGTAAGAGTACTGGCTGCTCTTGTAGAGGAAGGACCCAGGTTCAGTTCCCAGCACCCACATAGCAGCTAGCACCTGTCTGTTACTCCAGTTCTAGGAACTCTGACACCCTCTCCTTGCCTCATTGCACACAGGGGTGTGGGCAAAATAGTCATACATGTAAAATTAAATGTTTTAATGTGGTTTAGTGACAGAGTGCTCAAGGCCCTGGGTTGGATCCCATACCATAAAAAAAAAAAAAGATGAAATAACAGATTTCTAGAACAATTTAAAAATCAAATAAAGTCCAGGTATGATTGTACACAGCGTATAATTCCAGCAGTTGAAAGGCAGAGGCAGGTGGATCTCTGAATTTAAGGATGGCCTGGTCTATATAGAGAGACTCTTTCACCGGGTGTGGTGGCACACGCCTTTAATCCCAGCACTTGGGAGGCAGAGGCAGGAAGATCTCTGTGAGTTCAAGGCCAGCCTGGTCTATAGAGCAAGTTCCAGGACAGCTGGGGCTACAGGGAGACCCTGTCTCAAAAGGACAAAAAAAAAATTCTTCTTATTCCCCTTTGTATAATAAGTGTGTATTACTTATGTGATCAGAAAACAAACTTAATTTTTTTCAGATTTATTTTAGCAAGCCAGGAGAAAAGAGAATTGTGCTTTTTCTATCTGTGTGCGTAAAGGAAACAGATGCTGACTGCAGAAGGAAACACAAAGATAAATGGCTTTGAATTTGTGGGAAAATATTTTAAATTCTTACATAATAGCATGCACCTTAAAAAGTCAGGGTGGGCCGGGCATGGTGGCGCACGCCTTTAATCCTAGCACTTGGGAGGCAGAGGCAGGCGGATCTTTGTGAGTTCAAGGCCAGCCTGGTCTACAGAGTGAGTTCCAGGACAGCTGGGGCTACAGGGAGACCCTGTCTCAAAAAGAAAAAAAAAAAAAAAAAGTCAGGGTGGGACCAATGGGACAGTGTTATTTGCATAGATAAACAGCAGGATACACACACACACACACACACACACACACACACACGCACACACACAACTGTACAAGCTCAATTTCCAGGTCACATTCATGACTGACCCAAGAAGAAGAAAATGTAATTTGGGGCTAGAGAGATGGCTCAGTGGTTAAGAACACTGGCTGCTGTTGCAGAGGACCCAGGTTCAGTTCCCAGCACCCACATGGCAGCTAACAACCATCTATAACTCCAGTTCCTGGAGATACAGCACCCTTTTCTGGCCTCCGTGAACACTGCATGACACAGGTGCACTTACACACATGCAGGCAATACACTCATACACATAAAATAAAAATAAATAAGACTTTTTATCTTTCCTTATTTTTATTTATTTATTTAGTCTTTTTGAGACAGCCCCAGCTGTCCTGGAACTTACTATGTAGACAGGGCTGGCCTTGAACTCCTCCTGCCTCTGCCTCCTGAGTGCTGGGATTAAAGGTGTACCACCACACTTGGCAATAAGACTTATTTTTTCTTTTTTTATTTTTTATTTATTTATTTCGTATGTGTAATAATGTACTGTCTGCATGTAGGTTTGTGCATCCATGTTGTGCAATGCTGCAGAGGTCAGAAGAGGGTCTTGGATTCCCCTGGAACTGGAGTTCTCCTGGAATTGGAGTTACAGACGGTTCTCAGCTGCCATGTGGGTGCTGGGGATCGAATCCAGGTCCTCTGAAAGAGCAGTCGGTGCTCTTAACCGTTAGGCCATCTCTCCAGCCCATAAGACTTATTTTTAAAAGGAAGAAAACACAATTTTCAGGACAGAAAATTCAGAAAACAAATTATTCATAGGAAAACAAAAAGCGTTCCTGGGAATTAAAGAAACAAAACTAGGGGCTGGAAAGGTAGCTCAGCTATCTTACAGTTAAGAGCATTGGCTGCTCCTGTAGAGGATCCAGGTTCTATTCCCAGCACCCACATGTTAGCTAACAACAGTCCATAAATCCAGTTCCAGGGGATCCAGTGCCTTCTTTTGACCTCCGTGGGCACTGCACATGTGTGTGTAACTTGCACTTACACACATACAGGCAATACACACATACACATAAAAATAGTAAACATGATATCTTTTAAAAAACTAAAAGAACAAGAAATTAAATAAGAAAGCATCCTTAGGGATTGGGGCTGTAGTCTGGTGGGTAGAGTGCTCGCCTCACATTCATGAAGCTCTGGGTTCCATTCCTAGCACTGCATAAAGCTGCCGCCTGAGCATTGGGGTGGAGGAAGGAGGGTCAGGAGTTCAAGGTCATCCTTAGCTAGATAGCAACTTTGAGGCCAGCCCAGGCTACATGAGACCCTAACTCAGAAACAAAGAAAGGTCGTTTTTTTATTTTTGGTCTTTGTGAGACAGGGTCTCCCTGTAGCTCTAGCTGTCCTGGAACTCATTCTGTAGACCAGGCTGGCCTTGAACTCACGGAGATGAAAGAGCCACCTGCCTCTGCCTCCCAAGCGCTAGGATTAAGGCGTGCCACCATGCCAGACACTTGCTAAGTGGCTTAAAGGAATGAAACAAAATCCTGGATTGTGGGGCCATGAAAAAGATGGTGTATCCCCATGGCTGTGGGTCCCTCATGGCTGCCGGGTCCCTTGTGGCTGCTGGGTCCTGCCACAGTCTAGTTCTGTTTGGGGAGAATATTCTGACAGCCTTTTTTGGGTTTTTCTTATTATGGAAAAAGACCAAGCTATTTATATATAATCTTTTATATCTCTTCGGAAGATATGTCCCCAGGGCACTGAAGCCCAAGCAGTGTTTCTGGAACGCTTCCACAGGCTGCTACCGGAGGGCCCAGGAGAAGGGTGGCCAGATGCAAGCAAGCTCACTTCTGTCCCGAGGGACTTCTCAGACCCTCTGATGTGTGAATGTGCTCTGTGACTGCCAGAAGCATACAGCTGTCGCCCTTTCATGTGGCCACAGAATCTTTTCTGTGGTAACTTTGTCTAATGCTTGGGGTCCATTAGATTGTCCACCATCAGGCTGTGAATAAGGAGAGTATTTCGTGGGTTGGCAATTTGGCTCAGTAGGTAAAGGAGTTTGAACCCTGGAACCCACATGGTGGGAGGAGAGGCAAGTTGTCCTCTGACTTCCATGGGTACCCCTACACCAATGAGAACAATAATAAATCCAGTAACTAGCTAAATTAAAAAGAAATAAAAGTATTGCTTAAAGATGTATTGGCCTCAGGGATAGTGGCACACACTATATAATCCAAGCATTCAAGAAGCTGAGGCAGGAGGATCTCATCTTGTAGGCCAGCCCAGAACATACAATGAGACAAGCCAGGCATGTTGGTAAATGCCTTTAATCCCAGCACTCGGGATGCAGAGGCAGGGGCAGGCAGATTGGCTGTGGAGAGCTGGTGGGGTGGGGACACAGGTGTTCACAAGTGGCTCTGAAAGGCTGGCGGGACTATCAGCCCACATCGTCTGTCATGAGGGGGTTTGCAAGGTGGTCACAGTGGCTGTTCTCCTGTGTCCAAATTATAGGGTAAAGCCACAGAATTGTCCCATCAGAGACCTCAGAAAAGGGGGGGCAGAGGGACTCAGGGTCTCCTTTCCCACAATGGTCCTTGAATCCTGGGGCTTGGGTGTAGGATCCACTCACAAGGAGCAGCGATCTTGGTCTCCGTCACTGTTTCTATCTCAATGGGCACAGACCCTCCAGAAAGCAACTCCACCACAGGGCAGCAAGCAAGAGAAGGGACCCTGGAGGAGCAGTGCTCTGCTGTCTGCAGAGTGACTTCAAGAACTGACTGACCAGCAGCTAACCATGAAGACCCAGGTGCTATGCTCCTAGCAGAAGCTCGGGCCGGAAAGCAAGCCTAGGGCGGGGTTTCGCGCAGGGAGATTCTGGAGCTGGTGAAGAGGGTTGGAGACACTTGGTGATGGTGATGGTGTGTGGTCAGGGAAACTGGGGGAGCTATAGAGGGCGCTAGAGGGGGTTGTGACATCACGGGACAAGTCCACAAGTATAGGTAGAAGGGACCAAGGGGAGCTCGATGTCCAGGGATGTCACTCCCTGAGCACCCATTGTGTGCCCAGAGGGAAGAGACTCTGGAAGACTGTCCTCTGACCTCATACAATCCACCCCTCCAGAGAGGAGCAAAAGTTCGAGGAGAAACAGCCCCTCAAGGCAGTGTGACAGCGCAGAGAACAGCGGGGACTCGGTCCTGGGAGCACCTGTGGTCTGTGGGTGGAGGGGAAGGGCGGCAGGTGGTCTGAAGTCTGCTCGAAGAGCACGAACTGATGTGAAGCCACAGTCCTCCCCTTGGGTGAGTTACCTGTTGCCTGACAAGCTGTTGCTCCAACAAGTTATGGTTTGTCCTTGCCAGAGAGACATCTTTAGGTAAAAATAATAAAAGCCTGCGCTGCACAGGCAAATAGATCCTGTGCGTCTGGTCAGGGGCGGAGAGAGCGCGAGCACTCAATGTCTTCAGCTCCAACCTTCCATTCCATTCCTTCTGCTGCAATTTCAGTCTTCTCTTCCTGTGGGATGACTAAACCAGCTCATGGAAGAGATGGTAAGCACAAATTTACATTTTTTTTTTAAAGCCTGTGTTTTTTTCAATATATTTTAAAAGGTTTTAATTGTTTCTTATCTGATCAAGTTGAGGTTTTTAAGAACTTCATTTTAAATATTTTTATTTATTTATTTATTTATTTATTTATTTATTTATTTATGTCTTTTTTAAGACAAGGTCTCCCTGTAGCCCCAGCTGGCCTGGAACTCACAATGTAGACCAAGCTGGCCTTGAACCCACAGACACATCTGCCTCTGCCTCCTGAGTGCTGGGATTAAAAGTGTATGCCACCACAAACTTTATTAGCAGTTACTTATAGTTTGCTGACTTTTTGAAAAACTCAAGCTGTAAACTTTTAGTACAAATAAAAATGAGGCCCTGTAATCCCTGCACTCGGGAGGCAGAGGCAGGCGGATCTCTGTGAGTTCAAGGCCAGCCTGGTCTACATGGTGAATTCCAGGCTAGCTGGGGCTACAGGGAGACCCTGTCTCAAAAAGACAAAAAAAAAAAAAAAAGAAGTGGTTTGGCCCCTATGACCCAGAACCAGTCATTGTTGGGTTGGACCCAAAGACCTTTAAGCTCTCATCTGCTCTCTAGACCTCCTCTGTTGCCCCATGATGACTGACGACGTTGTAGTCTGCTGCACCTCCTCTGAACAAATGTATGGGAGCGATATGGATCCAGAACACCTCCCAAGCCACGGTGAATGCTGTGCCTGGGACACATGGGTGTCATTGTCCGCATCATTGAGAAGGACAAGGTCACCACCAGGACATGAAGGCCCAAATGGACAGACTAATCCTGTTCCTAGAACCTAGGTTTTGTTTTTTTGTTCTTTTAAATAAACTAGTCTATTTAAAAAACAAAAAACAAAAAAGTCAGGCATGGTGGTTCAGGCCTTTAATCACAGGGAGGCAGAGGCAGGCGGATCTCTGGGAGTTTGAGGCCAGCCTGGTCTACATAGTGAGTTACAGGTCAGCTGGGGGTAAAGGGAGACCCTGTCTCAAAAAAAAAAAAAAAGTTGGCTCCAGCTGTGACCTCACAGGGAGGCTCCTCTCTGTGCTCATAGCCCTTAGAGCATAGGACTCACTGCAGGAAGGAAAAGGACTCTCCCAGAGTGTAGAGTGCAGGTGTACCCTGATATATAAGGCTAGCTTTGTAACCCCACCACCACCACCAGCACTGGAAGGCTGTCATTAATCATTGTCCACAATCTATATGTGAGGAAGCTGACACTCAGAGATGAAGGCCAGAAAGGTTGGCAGCCCAACCCATAGGGCTGGGACCCGACATCTAGGGACGGCAGGGACGATCTGGAAGCAAGTGGCATCTTTTCCACCCACCTATCCCTGGAAGGCAGGGGGGTAGAGGCAAGCAGGGGCTGAGGTTATCTGTAGCAAGCATCTGTAGCCAACTCTCATTAAACAAACAAGAAACAAGTAGCTAGAGAGATGGCTCAGAGCACTGGCTGCTGCTCTCACAGGACCTGTGCTGGGTTCCCAGCTGCCACGCTGCAGCTAACAACGGTCTGCCACTCCAGCTCCAGGGGATCTGACACCCTCTTGTGGCCTCCTTATACACTGCACATGTGTGCTTATGAACGCGTAGGCAAAACACTTGTACACATAAAATAAAAATAAGTAATTTTTTTTGTCTTTTCAAGACAGGGTCTCCCTGTAGCCCCAGCTGTCCTGGAACTCTCTGTAGACCAGTCTGGCCTTGAACTCACAGAGATCCGCCTGCCTCTGCCTCCCAAGTGCTAGGATTAAAGGCGTGGGCCACCACGCCTGGCAATTTGTAGGTTTTGAGGAGACATTCAAGATCCAAACTGTAGTGGCTGGAGAGGTGACTTGGTACTTAATAAGGTCGCTGCTCATTCAGTTCGCAGCACCTACATGGCAGCTTATAACCGTCTGTAACCCTGCTTTGTCCCTTCTAGTCTCCACAGGAATTCATTGCATGCATGAGGTGCACCTATATACATGCAGGTAAAACACCCCTATATGTAAAACAAAATTTGGAAAAAAACCAAAAAGGATCCAAACTGTATTCAGAGGTATCCTATGCTGAATCTCTATGTGATCTAAGCATGGAGTTCAGCTCATAGATTACTATATTTAGTGCTAGTTGTAAATTTGAGGTGTCAGTTATTAAAGCTAATTATTCACCTTAAGTTTCCAGTGCAAGCTATTCTAATTTCTTTGCCTTTCCACATGAACTGCAGCATAATCTTACTTCTCCTTACTCCAAATCTATACTGTTAGAGAGTAAACCCCGGGCCTTGTGCATGCCAAGTAATTGCTCTGCCATATCCCCAGCTCCCCTCCCATCTTCCTGGGGTTTTTATAGGAATTATATATCAACTTGGGGAAAATTGATAGCTTTACACGGCAAGTCTCAATACATGAGTGTGGTATGATATGCCCTTTAGTTCTTTGATCTTTATCGTCAGCCACATGTCTNGTAGATCAGGATGGCTTTGAACTCACAGAGATCCGCCTGTCTCTGTGTGCTGGATAGCTTTAGTGTCAACTTGACACACCAGGGTTGAGGGAGCCTCAATTGGGGAATTGGCTCCATTGGACTGGCCTGTGGCCACATCTATGGAGTACTTTCTTGATTGTCGAGCAATGTGGGAGGGCCCAGCCCACTATGGGTGGTGCCGCCCTGGGCAGGTTGTTGGGTACCGTATGGGAGGGTGGGCTGGGCATGGGCCAGGGGAGCAAGCCAGTAAGCAGCACAACTCCATGGACTGTGCTTCAGCTCCTGCCTCCAGGTTCCTGCCCTGAGTTCCTGCCTTGGGTTCCCTGAGTGATGAACTGTGACCCAGGAGATGTGAGCTGAATAAACCCTTTCCTCCCCAAGATGGTGTCGGTCAGAGTGTTTTGTCACAGCAATGGAAGACAAACTACAACACTCTGTCTCCGAAGTGCTGAGATTGAATGCATGTGGCACCATGCCTGGGATAAATAAATAATTTTTAAAATACCAAAATAAATGCATCAACTTTTCTATACCTTTTGCAGGTTAAAGGGATGGGAAGAAATGAGGAATGCTATATATAGCTGAAGATTTTTTCTTTTTAAAAGTTTCTTCTGCATTTGAACTCTCATGGCCATAAACAGATCAGAAATCAGCAAAGAGAAGCAAGTTGATTCATCACAAAGTCATTTAAAAAATTCTCTCTGAATATAAACCAAAACGTTTAATTAATTCCACATACCACAGGCAGCATACTGTGGCCTTCGCTCCCATCAGAGCGAATTAATGAATGAGTACACACCAGGCCCAGCCACCTACCAGCCCTGTGCTAGAAGTGCACACTCCTTAATGTTAATGACCCTGGGCCCTGGTGTAGCAGGGAACCAGAACACAGCACAGATAGGGACAGAGATCTGCCCACGGCCGCCCAGCTGTTGGCAGATGTGGCTCTGTGACACTCCGTGGTCACAGAAGTGTTTCCATTCCTGGCATCCTGAAAAAAAGTGGCTTGCTTTCACATCTATTATCTTTTTCCTGTCTGGTTTGGTTTTTTATTTTTAAAGATTTTTTTTTTTAATTTTTATTTATTTCTGTATGTGTATCAATGTACTGTCTGCATGCAGGTCTGTGCACCCGTGTCGTGCAATGCCGCGGAGGTCAGAAGAGGGTCTCGGATTCCCCTGGAGCTGGAGTTCTCCTGGAATTGGAGTTTCAGACGGCTCTCGGCCGCCATGTGGGTGCTGGGGATCGAACCCGGGTCCTCTGTAAGAGCGGTCGGCGCTCTTAACCGCTAGGCCATCTCTCCAGCCCCTGTTTTAAGGCTTGGCTTGTTAGCCCAGGCTGGACTGAAATTTGTCTCAAAGGCTCCCAGTGCTGCTGGGCTGGCAGGCCACCCACCACACCCAACTCTAATCTCACACAATTTTTCTTTCTTTCTGTGTGTGTATGTTGGGGGGCGGGGGGGACCGGCATGCCATAACACGTGTGGACTTCAACTCACACTTTGATTTTTGTTGTTTTTCGGATTTGTAAACTAGTTCCCATTTCCCCCCTAGAAGCCTGTGCACCCAGCTGTACCTCCATTCTAAGGACTTGAACTCGGGTCCTCACACCTGCACATCAGGCACTTTACCCACCAAGCCGTCTGCTCAGCCCCTTACATGGATTTTTGACGAGCACAGCGCATTAGTATCTTAGAAGCTTGGATTTGTTCTGACCATGCCCATGGCATAAAGGAATATACACCTGGCTCATCGTACCCAAGTAGTGGGTACAGCTTTTTCCTCCGAAGCCCTCTTCTGGAATTCAAGGGCCTGTGCAAGGACATGGTCCACATGTGTATACTCAGGAACCTGGATATATGTAAAATAAAAGAAAAACATTAAAAAAAAATACCCTAATCACAATTACAGGTCAGTCCCTCTTGGGGTGGGGAGGGCAGCACTTTCAGGGGCTTGAGACCCTGGTCATACCACAGCCAAACAGGATCAGATGCATACACGACTTCTTGGTGCTCAGCTTTCTCCATCTTAGAGTCCAGGGTCCAAACCCAGGGAAAGGTGCTGCCAGGGTCAGATGGGCCTTCCCCTGTCAATGAACAATTCAGACAATCCCCTATGGACCTGCCCACAGGCCAATCTGAGACATTCAATCCCCCAGTGAGACTCTCTCTTCTCCATGATTGTAGGTTGGGTCAAGTTAAGAGTTAAACTAACCATCCCTGAACTTCATGAGGAAGAAAAGCATGCATCCCTTTGGTTAATTTTATTATCCAGCTTTGGTGGCGCACACCTTTAATCCCAGCCCTCGGGAGGCAGAGGCCAGCAGATCTCGGTGAGGCCAGCCTGGTCTACTTAGCGAGTTCCAGCTAGGGCTACAGAGAGACCCTGTCTCAAAAAAAAAATATTTTATTGTTGCTGTAGTGGAGGGAATGGTGTATGAAGGTGGAAGAGCAGCTCCCTTCACCTGTTAGCAGCGCTGCAGACCGCCTCTGAGCACAGCATATGCGCGTCGTCTCCAAGCTTTACGGTAAGCAAGGCGCGTAGGGCAACCACGTGGCGGCGGAACTCCGGCTGGGCGGGAATGCGCGGAATGCGCGGCCTCGCGCGCTCCCAGGCTTGACCCAGGGCTTTGCGGCGCGCGCCCCCGGGGGAGCGAGCGGCCCGGGGAACCAGTCTCCAGGCCTGCGCGCATCCTGCCAACAAGCCCCCGGGGCGCGGGGACCCCCGGGAGGGCGAGCGCCGGTGAATGGGTGACGCCCTTTCCGAACCTGAAGGGAAGTTTGCCCTTCTCCTCCGGACCCCGGGGTCAACAAATCTGGAACCCTAATGTCCCCGCAACCTGGGCGGAGGATGGCGACGCCAGGGAGCTTGCCCGGGGTACATGGGCGTGTGGGCTCTGCTCCCTGCTGTCTTCGGGGTGCACGAGAGATCGCTGCCTGGGGAGGGCCTCACCCCACTTTCCAGGTCCCGCAGCTGCGCCCCGGCTCGGCCACGGGTGGCCAAAGCTGGACGTGGACACGTGCCATTACTATCCACCCCCGCCCCGTTCCTTTGCCCAACTGTTGGGGTTTCCTTCTCCACTCGGGCAACCGCTTCCCATCCATTGAGTCTGAGACTCACGGAGGGTTAGAATCCCCAAGACTTTGGGATTCGTACTGACCTGGGTACCCGAGGATGCGTTCCGAGAGGTGGGGACCCAGCAGGATAAATCCTCGTCCACCCCCAAAGCTGCACCTCAACCCGGGGTTCCCCTCAACCCAAGGGCACCTTTGCGCAGAGCTGGGGGAGGGGTGTCCCCGTCACGGGACGGGGGTGTCTGCTAGGAGCTGAAACGAACTCGGGGAGGCGGGGTGTGACCATCTGCGTCCCCACGCGTGGTCGCCCCGAGTGGGCACGGGGTATCCAGTTGGAACACACTCCCGACCCAACAGGGGTGCCCGGGATCCGCGCCTCGTAGCCGGGGCGGAGCAGCCTTGCAGCACGTGGGCTGCCATGCGAGCCCCAAAAAGCCTGCAGGGTGTGGGGAGGGGATCGGAATTGCGGGGCCCATATTCGGAAGCGTTTTCCAGGGCGACTTAAGGGCTTAATTAACAATGGCAAACTGGCACCGCGCTGCCGAGTCCTTTCAAGTCGCCGCCAGGTATGTGGCTGCAGGTGACCCCCACCTGGGCACGCCGGCTCTGCGCTCCGGTCCTTCTCTGGATGAGGGGTGCAGGGGGACCCCACAGTAGCTGTCCGGCCCCGCACCCCTCCCCGGAGCCCCCAGCTGAGCACGCGCAGTCCGCACCCTTCGGGGTCCGCTCTCGGCTCGCGGGTTCCTGAATGGATGCGCGCCCTTCCCCCAGCTCAAAGAAGTTCCCACAGCCAGGGACGGTGGCGAACACGCGCCCGGGAGCAATCCGCCCTCTCCCGGACCCTGGGTCTGCGCAGCCCGGGGGTTGGGGTGGGGTGTCGGGAAGGCCGGAAATCGGAAAGAGGATTAAAGTTACTTTGGCATTTTCGTTCCAAGTAGCGTGGTCTCCTCTGGACCTGGCCAATGGCCTTTTGTTTCCAAAAGGTCACCCACAAATATAAGCACTTTGGGTACTTTAAGTGACCCCAGATTTCGTAGTTCCTGCTTCTTGGTGGGTTTTTAAAAAGGCAGTGCAAAGTTAAAATTGCAATAGGAAAGCGGGTTTTTTTTTTTTTCCTTTTTTAAGTTGCTGTTTATTTGAAAAATAAAAATACAAGCACTTTCCCTGGGATTCTAAAAGCAATGCCCCTCGAACGGCCCCGGGACAGCTGACCTCCAGGGCTCGGAGCTGGCCAAGCAGGGTTCCCCGGGTGGGGGATGGGCGGTAGGACGCTCCCCGCTGGGCCCCAAATTCCAGAGCCTCCCCGCGTGTTCCTGGACGGCTCTGCACGCCCGCCAGTCGGGCTTGTACTTTTGCGCCCATCCCTGAGCGTGGAGATCAACGAAGTTCCTCGTCGGAGATCTGCCGGGTCCGCCTAGTAACAGCGCTGCGCCCCCATTGGCTCATGCTAATTCCAGTTTCCTGGTCTTTCCCGCGGTGGGGGGACGCTGGCTCCGGGTCCGGAGCTCGTGTTGCAGGGTGGGCGAGCTCCTTTACGGGCCACTGCCCTCGCCCGCACGCCGTGGGCCGGGCCCTGGTCCCCCAGTCACAGGGCCCCGGCGCGGCCCCATAAATCATCCCGGCGGCCGCCCGGTCGGGATTTTATGAATGAAAAGGCAGCCAGGCTGCCCGGGTGCGCGCCCGACGCTGCGAGGCTTGGCGGGACCCGCGGCCAGGGCCAGCAGGGACGCCTGGGGAGGGGCACCTTGGCGGGGCCACCCACCCCCTCCTGGGCTGTAGGGGGCCACTGCCCTGCAGGACCCCGGGCTTAAGCAAACCCAGTTCCTGGGGGGAGGGGAGCAGGGGGAATGCACCTGGAAGGTGCAGCCCGCCCCTGCACCCCTCTTTCCCAGCTCACTGTTGGGGACACGAAGCTATCCAGAGGGAAGTTAAAGAGCCCAGCCTGGTACCTAGCTTGGGGGCTGATACTGTCGGTAAAAGTTATTCAAGACCAGGAAAAGTGTCCTTTTATTAAAAATAAAGGTTAGGGTAGCCGAAACTCTTAGCTCTAAAAAAAACGCGATTTCATTTCTGACTCTTGGAGAAGATGGGGAATCCACGCCTGGAACCACAAACATCAATAGTATTTCTTAAATTCCCGAAATCAGTGCACGCATTAGCCTAGACTCCTGCCACCCCCCCCCCCCCCGCCCGTTCCCCCTCCCCCCAGGAACTCAGGAAGGCAGCCCCAGGGCGCATTATAAAGGTGAGGGACTGCCACACCCCCAGCCAAACCAATTGCCAAGCTTCAGGTGGTCTGGTCCCTGGCAGGGCCGACTCATACTTGCAGCGATTTAATATTATTTTAATTAAAAAAAGTTGGGAAAGAGACCACTGTGTCTCAGTCGTCTATTCAAAGGTGAATTTTTCTTGGATAATTTGCGCTCACTGGAAGATGGGGGACCCTGCCGGGGATGAGCTGGCCCGGGAAGGAAGGCAATTCTCAGATCCCCCAGGCAAAGAGTGACAGTTGAAGGAAAGACTGGCCACCATCTTGGGCTGTTGCTGGAATTTTCGGGCATATTTTATTTTATTTTATTTTAGAGCGAGCGTGTGCTAGCTTGGTGCTCTTGAGAGTTTACAGTTAGCCTTTGGCCCTTTTGCAACGACCCCCCTTGCGCCAGGATGGAGCCCGCCCGGGAGAGCTCGGTCCGGCATCTTTGCACGTTAAACAGTTCCTGAAATTTACACGTGTTAATGAAATTGAAAGAAGATGGGGACGCTGGGATTCCTAGGCTCTCCTCGTGCCTGCCCGTGGGTGCCCTCTTGGCGTCCTCAGAAACGCGCCCATTCTCCCGGCTTGGATACAGTGTGTCGCTGTGCCCCCAAGACCCCCTCCACTCAGTCTCCCCAGGCTTGCGTGTGGCCTGACCGCCCTCTTAGTTGTCCCCACCAGAGCCACTGCCACCCCACCTCCCCAAATCCCGAACGCCCCACTCGGGAAGCAAGACAGCCCCCTGCACCCCTCTTCCCCAGCGTGGAGGAAAACAGACGGAGCGATTTGCATTTCTATGAAAATCGAACTTGGGGGCCGCAGTGCCCTGGGCCAGGCTCTGCTGGGGTGGGGGTGGCTCTCCGGCTAGTCCCCTCGCCACGGCCGGCGCCCCCGCCCCCTCCCCCTGTGCCCGCCCCGTCCCTCCCCCTCCCTGTTCTGCCCGGCTTTGATCTCCGCTTAACAACAGTAACGTCACACAGACTACAGGCGAGTTTTGTTGAAGTTGCAAAGTCCTGCAGCCTCCAGAGGGCTGTCGGCGCTGTAGCAGCGAGCAGCTCCGGACAGGGCCCCGCAGAGCGCAGGCCAGCAGCAGCCACCGCAGCCCGGACGACAGCCCTTCTCCGGCCCCGTGCAGCCCCGGCCATGGAACAGCAGCTCCTGTGCTGCGAAGTGGAGAGCATCCGCCGCGCGTACCCAGACTCCAACCTCCTCAACGACCGCGTGCTGCGCGCCATGCTGAAGGCAGAGGAGACCTGCGCGCCCTCGGTGTCCTACTTCAAGTGCGTGCAGAAGGAGATCGTGCCGTCCATGCGCAAGATCGTGGCCACCTGGATGCTGGAGGTGCGGCGCCGAAGGACTCCCCCTGCAACTTGTAGCCCCGACCCACACCTTCCCCCTTCTCTTCCCCTCCCAGAGAAAGTTTGCCGGGTGTTGATAGAAACCGGCATTTTCAGGATAAATAGATACTGCAAGTATCTTGAAAGTTGGGGTATTGGGAATTCCTTTTCCCGGTAAGGGGGTCATCGGAAAGGGGTGTCTCCGGGGGAAAACGGTGCCAGGGACACCCTAGTGGGTGCCAGGGTGCAGGCTGAGTGCGCTTTGTGGCCCCCGCTTGCGCCCCATTCCTGCTGCGCCTCGTCTCTGGCAGCCTCTGCGCGGAGCCGCCAGCTGGGGGGGAGGGGGCATAGATTTGATTTTTAAATTAATATCCATGGACACGTGTGCAAGGGCCTCTCGTGCCAGTATTATGCGCCATCTTTGCTCCTTTATTGCAAAGCAAAAGTGTTTATTAATAATTGGGGGCATGGTGGGGGCGGGGAGCATCGGCGGGGCGCTGGGACAGGCGAGCGGGGTCGCACGGCGCCCGGGAGTCCGCGGGAAGGCCACGGCGTGGGGTATCTTTGGAGGACCCTGCTCGGAAAAGGGGGGGCCCTTTGTTCAAGCAACGGGCCCCTGGGCGCCCTGCAAGGGCAGCCTGGCCCGGAGTGCACTCCAAGCTGCAAGGTCGCGTGGCCCCCGAGTTGCCCAGGATTGACCCGCGTCCGCACGCGTCTGCACTTGGGGGACCTGCCCGGGACAAGCCGTGGGGGACCGAGCACATTTTCAGACGTTCACCAGGAGCCTCAGAGCCCTAAAAGTATTTTTAAATAATTTTTGAAAGTGCAGCGTGGTGCCCTTGCGAAAGGCAAACGGCGCCCGAGCCCAGGAGAAGGGGGGGGGGGTCTGGAGTTTGAGTTGCTGGAGGTCGCCCCCCAAAGCATACCGAGCTCCCGACCCCTGGATTGGATCAAGGGCCGCTCGAGGTTCATTTTCAGGTGATTTTTAGGCACCTGGTTATTTTTTTAATATTTTTAAATATTTTTTGAAAAGATGACGTCTGGGAAATGCCGCGCGGCGGCCTGGGACGCCACCTTTGTGTCTCGTGGGCGCGCGAGCTGCGCACGCCCCCGGCGCACCGCCAGATCCGCCTTGGGGGTCCCCCGGACCTGCAGAACCCCAAACTCCAGCAAGAACCGGGGTCCCCGCAACCACACCACCCCGCCCCGCCGTGCCAGCTGCCCGGGGACTTTCCCTTTCAGTTTCGGGGTGGGTGGGCACTGGGCACCCGCAGGGCAGGAGCGCATCCGGGGAGCGCCACCGAGACCCCTCTTCTCTGCGCCCTCCCCACCCCACCCCCCGCCGCTCTGTGGAATAGAGGAAAGGGGTGCAGGATCACGTGGAGGGGTCCCCCTGGCATTGATGGACACCGCCCGGGTCCCCGCAGGTCTGCGAGGAGCAGAAGTGCGAGGAAGAGGTCTTCCCGCTCGCCATGAACTACCTGGACCGCTTTCTGTCCCTGGAGCCCCTGAAAAAGAGCCGCCTGCAGCTGCTGGGGGCCACCTGCATGTTCGTGGCCTCCAAGATGAAGGAGACTATCCCCTTGACGGCCGAGAAGTTATGCGTCTACACTGACAACTCCATCCAACCCGAGGAGCTGCTGGTAATGGGGGATTCCCACCTCCCTGGACTGCGCCCCCCCTTGCACCGCAGACCCCTAGAGTGGTGGGCGCTGCACCAGGGGCAGGAAGCCCAGCCAGCCCCGGATAGGTGTCCTGCCCCATGGAGGGCACCCACGTTGCAAGATAGCAATGTGGCAGCAGCTGGATCCCACCCGCACCCCACTCCGCGCCCCGCGCCCCCCGCCCCCGTCCTGGACTCCCCACCACGTTTGCCATGCAGCCGGTCTCAAACGTGGGCGTTGCGTGCCCCCTAGCGGCGCGCGAGCTGCAGCGCGGGCGGTGGGAGGTCTTTTTTTGTCCAGCAGCTGGCCCTTAAGTCCCGAGAATAGTCATTTTCTGTGCGCTCACCTTTTTTCAGTTGTTTCTGTATCTGGGGTCCCAGGTTGCCTCCACTCTCTGGACCTCCCCCAGACTTCTGCTACTCCTCGTCTCTTACCCTAAAACCGCAAGATAAGCACCTCCCCCTGCCCAGGAACTGCTTGCTGTACGCCCCCTCTTGACCTTGCTCCTCATTTTCCACAGCAAATGGAACTGATTCTGGTGAACAAGCTCAAGTGGAACCTGGCCGCGATGACCCCCCACGATTTTATCGAACACTTCCTCTCCAAAATGCCAGAGGCGGATGAGAACAAACAGATCATTCGCAAGCATGCGCAGACTTTTGTGGCCCTCTGTGCCACAGGTAGGGCTCCTGCCCCCGCCCATCCCGGGCTAGGGCCTCCTGCTCGATGGTCCTCCCATCCTAGACCAAGGGTCCCCTAACCGTGCTCTCAGCGGATGGTGCAGCAAGGTTGCCGGGGCTAGATGGGGTTGGGTGGCACACAGTGTTTTGGCTAGGACCACTCCTCAGGGCCTTGGGGACCTGGCTGGATAGCCCAGCTTCAAGTGCCCCTCGCCAGCGTCCCCACTGCCCACACCAGGCAGCGTGTCACCAGGGGATGCTATATGGGTTTACCTCAGCCTCCGAGCCCCCACCCACCTCCAGCCCTGCCTGTGTCCTCAAGGAGCCCCAGCCGGGGGGGGGGGGGCTCCTGGCTTCTCCCAGGCTGGGCCACCTGCCAGGGGCGCCTACAGGGGCGGGCCAATGGCCCCAGCGCCAGCCCCACGTGCTACAGTGCAGTCCCAGTGCGGGGGCGGCCAGCTGAGGAGTTGAGAGGCCCAGCCAGGGGTGCCTTAGACAGCTCTGCTCCTTGGAGTCTGTTGCCCAGGGACCCTCCTAGGTACTGCCCTGGCCCAGGACCCAGGTCCCGACAGACAGGCATACACCGTGCTTCCTCCTGGTGGCCTCAGCCCTGCCTCTGACAGCCGCTTCCCCACACCCCTCCCAGGAGGCTTGGGAAGGGGGGCCCCAAACATCTGCTTCAAACTTCCAACAGCCCTGAGCAGGCCTGAGTTTCTACCCTGGGTGACTAAGCAAGGAGGCACAAGAGGGCACTTAGTGGCTTCTCCCACCTGTCCATGCCGCCGTCACCATGGCACCTCCTGGTATCCAGCAGCCCCCATGGCTGGTATTCCTAAACAGCTGCTGACCTAAGGATGTGGGTGGCTCCAGCTTCCCAGCTACCTGAGCCCGGTGCCAGCCCCTCCCCCAACAGTCTTCTCAAGCAAATCATGGGGGTGGCAGATGGGAGTGCCTAGAAGGCTGTGGGGGGTGCTGCTGGCGGGCAGGGAGGGCAGGGAGGCGTCTGGCTGGGGCTCCCGTCGGGAGAGCAGAGCTCTTGGAGGCTCAGGCAGCCTTTTATGGAGCTGAAAGCAGCCTCAGAGAAGCAGCAGAATTTCCCGGAGATAGAGTGAGGGACGGGGTGGCACAGCCTCCCCCAGGCCAGCTCCAAAAGCAGAGCTGCCCCCCGAGCACCCTTTAGGCCCTGGCAGGGAAACCAACGAGCATGCATGCACACTGGGCCCCAGTTGGGCACAGCTAACTGCAGGACCTCTGTGTGAGATGGGGTCCATGGAGAGCCCCGATATGGCAGACAGAGGTTGGAGGGACAGCTTGGTCACCTGGGTGGGCTCTGCAGTGAGCCAGCATCCTGGGGCCTGGAGGCTCTGTACCCGGTGGGAGCTCCAAGCCCTCTGTCACATGGGGACCACTCCAGCAAGAGACGCTGGTGTAACAACTTGAGGCACGGGGAGAAAGACGTGCAAGTCAGAGTGGGGAAGACGTGTTCTCCACGTAACAAGTCCCCCAGACCTGGGTTCCTGAGCACTGTGCACACTGTTAGCCTAGGGTTGGGGATTTTGACATGTGCATCTGAGGGTGCCCAGAGCACACACCCTTGTGTGGATTGTAGACATTGCCCCGGTGCTGCCACCGGGGCAATGTCTACAATAACAAAATTGATGTTAATGAAGATGCTGGCGTGAGCCCTCCGTGAGCTGGGTACACAGCCCAGGCAGAGTAGACGAAACAAGCACACAGGCTCCTTGAGGGAATAAGGCTGCCCTGCCACTGAACACGAAGTGTCGGGGGAAGGCGAGCTTCAGAAACAAGGGGCTGAGAACTCTGGCCTGTGCTTCTCAGACCAGGTCAGGACATCAGGACATGTGCTGCCTACAGCCAGCCTGTCGCCCCTATGAAGAGATGTCTGGACTTAGTTCACTGCGCTATGCCCTGGGGTCACTAACCTGGGCTAAGTCCTTGTGGCAGCTGGAGGCCATCTTCTCTCCTTACCCCTTCTCTGTAACAAGGCTGATGTTGTTTATTCTCTGGATAAAGCTTCCCCGGGCCGCCTCACCTCAGCCCTCTCCCCTGTGATTACCATTCCGCTTCTCTGCCCCCAGGCACTCGTTGGCACCAGTCCTGGTGCCCTCCTTTGGCCTAGAACCCTAATTCACAGGCTAAGTGGGTGGCCATGGCCATTGGCGATTCCTGATTATGAGGGGAGAAAGCAGCCATCTGGCTCTTCTCTGGTGGGGGTCGGGTGGGGGGATTTGGTCACGGCACATTATTTCTGGCGCTGAGTCCCTTTGGTGCTAGAAGCTAGCCTGCACCTTGAGGAGGGGACTGGCTGTTGACCTGCTACTGTATTTTGGGGTAACGGGGTCCCAAGCACGTAACAGTAGGACAGGCTACAAGCTGATACTGCTCTGGGTTTATGTCCCACTTGGAGCTCATGAATGTAGGAGTCCCCAGGACCCCCAAGGCAGAGTGCATGTGAGGGGGCCTTTCTGGTGAGGTATTCTGAGGTTATATGCTATGTGTGAAACCGTGTCAGAGTCCCTGGGATCAGTGAGTTAGGAAACTGGGAAGTAAAGTGAAGCAGGAATGGACAGAGCTTTGTGGAAGGCCGGTCTGAGTCAGTTGTGGCGGGGACTCATCCTGGGGATCCTGGCCTGACTTTCTGAAGGGCCCATCACCCCCACACCAGGCCTACAAAGGGCCGAGTCCCAGTGACAATGGTTCTGTCACGCCCTGTATCTTACTGCAATTCTTCTGGGATGTGACTCCAGGGTCACAGTGTTGGTCCAATACTTTCTTTACCTCTGTCTGCCCTTAACTGCAACTTCTTTCAAAAATTTTAAGGTGCTTAAAGGAACAAGAGTCCTAGCCTCTTCTTCCTTGCCTTCTGCATGCTAGGGGGCCCTACTCCTGGGCTGTATCCTAAACTTTTGAGTCAAGGACCTGCTAAATGCAGCAACGTGTGAATCTAGCACCACCTAACGGTCCCGGAGGGAACTGGAGTTCCCGCAGGCACGGGCTGTAGGAGGCTGTGAAGCAGGGCCTGTCGTGCACCCCCCCCCCAAGGCTGCATCACAGCCCTGCACTAAGCCTGCTCACCGCCACCTCTGTCCGTCTCTTCTACAGATGTAAAGTTCATTTCTAACCCTCCCTCCATGGTGGCAGCCGGGAGCGTGGTGGCCGCAATGCAGGGCCTGCACCTGGGCAGCCCTAACGACTTCCTGTCCTGTTACCGCACAACGCACTTCCTCTCCAGAGTGATCAAGTGTGACCCGGTGAGTGCTTCTCGAGGTGGCACCTAGCACCAGTTCCTTTGGTGAGGGCCAGGCGCAGACCTTCATGCTACTGGCAAGAGAGCAGAACCTGGGGTCCCCTGAGCTCCGTCCAGGTTGAGGCTTTGGGGGGCTTCACAGAGTCCCAGGGACCATGGGCATCCCACAAGGAGGGCTGCCTTGTGGGATGCTCCAGCAATGGGGGGTGGGGGGGGACGGGCAAAGGCCCTGCCCAGCTTTGTTTGGGTTGCATCTCCATCTCCCTTGGAATCTTTGGGGTCTGAGTCCATGAAAGACTAAGGTGTGAACCCTTCACCTGTAGAGGGCACATTCCAGAACCTTCTTTGGGAGGCAGAATGTGAGAAGCTTAGCTGATGGATCCTGTTTGGTGCTCTGGCTGTGGATAAGCGCCCGACAACTGAAGACAACCTTGAGGGCTGGTGTGGGCGGAGGCACAGGCAGAAAGGACGGGCTCAGACTTCAGCTCAGGGTGGTCAGAGTGGGGCAGTGCCTCTGGGCAGTGAGCCAGGGCATGGTAGCCACTGTCTGGAGTCAGCCATGGGGACCCTCGTCCCGACACCTCGAGTGTACCTCGGCACATACATTGCTCCTGCTTCAGGATAAGGGTAGAGTACAGGGGCTCCTCTGGCTTCAAGGTGGGATTTAAGTGTGTCTGTGGATCCATACTGGGCCATCTGGGCCTCAGTTTCTCCATCTGTAAAATGTAAAATGCTGCTCTCCTTGGCCGTGGTGAACTTGTATCAAATAGGAGTGGAAGAATGCACAGGTTGTGAATGTGGGGGTCCCCTAGCGACAGAAGGCTTGAGCGAAGTGTGCCTCATGAGGAGGGGCCCCGGGTTTAGCCTCTTCACTATGTGTAATCAGAAGCTTCTCTCCCATGCATCCCCAGTGAGGGAAAGGGGCCAGAGGACCCTGCTTGGCCCAAGCTGTCACGGGTGCTCAGGAAGGCCTGGTTCTGGCCTCCGGCTAAGCAAGAACCCCCCACGTGGTTCCTGCCCACCCCTCCAGGACTGCCTCCGTGCCTGCCAGGAGCAGATCGAAGCCCTTCTAGAGTCCAGCCTGCGCCAGGCCCAACAGAACCCGACCCAGGACCCCAAGGCCGCAGAGGAGGAGGAGGAAGAGGAGGAAGAAGCTGACCTGGCCTGCACACCCACCGACGTCCGTGATGTGGACGTCTGAGGACACCGGGCAGGCGGGTGCCCCTGAGCATCGGCAGCCCGCAGTGAGGAAGGAGCCAATCGGGTGCTCCCGACCACATCCCTCCCAGACATTTCGTTCCCAGGAGGGGAAGGTTCCTTCTCTTTGTTGGTTGGTTTTTGGTTTTTGGTTTTTGTTTTTTCTGGCTTGACTCTTTCTCCTTTCTTTGACTTTAAGCAAAAGAGAAAAAATACCTGAAAAGTGTCTTAGAGAGAAAGAGAGTTTGAATAACCCTGAGTGAGGGGGTGAGGGCGCTGCCGCAGACATAGGATCTTATACCCCAGTGATCAACTAGTTTTCTATTAATGTGCTTGTCTGTTGTAAGAATAGAATTAACACGCGGGCACTCTCCACGAGCACTAGATTTTGATTCTTTTATGTGTTTTTAAAAAAGCCTTAAAAAACATTGCTTTAAAAAAAAAGGAAAAATTTAGCAAACTTTTTAAAGTAGAAGAGAGTTTTAGGTAGAAAAAAATGTATTCTACTTTCCTGAAAAAGCGTAACTTGGGTGGTCCCAGGCCAGGCCCCCTGCCTGCTCAGCACCACCGCTGGGAATCACCTACACCTGTGCTTTATCCGAGGGTGGGTGGGCCAGTGACCTTCACCTTATCAATGGTTGATGCCACCTCTCTAGTGGCCACGTGGTGTGGCATGTGGCACCCCAAGGGCCCGTCTTCTGCAGCCCACCTGCAGGTTCAAAGAACACCAGCTGCATTGGCACGAGGGGCGGAGGCCAGCTGTCCCACTTGTATGCCATACGCTCCCACTACAAGGGGACGAATAGTGACGTAATATATTCTATTTTTGTAATCTTGCTATTTTTGTAGTTCCTGTTTAATGAGATGCTGGTCTCTTGCCTGACGGCCCTGCAGCCACTAACATCGCGTTAAACCCACCGCTACTCATTTTGTGTGTGTGTGGTTTTTGTTGTTAATGTTGCTTTTTTTTTTTTTTCTTCTCCATATTCCAAAACTATTCCATTTCAGAGCACTTTCCGTCAGCTAGCTGGAGGCCCAGGGAAGGGAATGGTTTTCTCACGCAGTCTGAGCACTTGTTCAAAGGCCTGCATGACGAATGGAGCACCACAGTATTGATGGAGGAGGTGTCTGAGAAGGTTTTGTTGGATCGAGAATGAAAGCTCTCCATGCTGGCACCACACCAGACCCACAGCACCCACCCTGGCCTGGCCTGTCCCTTAGAGGTTAGAGTCCACTGGGGTCCTCTGGTGCTGGATGGTGTTTGAGAGCAGGATCCAAATGCAGACCCGGACAAGAGCAGTTTCAGGGCAACGCTTAGGTGTTACACAGCAGATTTTTAAACACTAAAATATATAATTTATAGTTAAGGCAACAAAAGAATATTTATTGCACAGGTTTCTGCGGCCAGTATGGTTTATAAAGTAATGCAATCTCCCTGATTCACATACACACCCTTTTCTGCCCTTGGTATGGAAGGTTTAGCACAAAAGATTGGGGGGGGCGCCTCAAGGAGAACCACACAAAGATGTGGATTGGTCTGCTTACCATTTCCTACAGTGTCCTGATCCGAGAAAAACTGGGATACCCTGAACAATTCTTACCCTTTCCCACATTTAAAATGACAGTAGGTGATTTGCACATCTCGACTTTGTTCCTTTTCATTTAGGAAGTGTTGACGGGAGGTCATGAGAGTGGAGGCTGGGGGGCGTGTGAGGGAGGAAGTGTGGACGAGGGACTCTCCTGAGGGGACGGGCGGTGACCACACGAGGGGACAGGCTTCGGCTCGGTTGGGAAGCAGATGGCCATTGCTCTTTCACGTTTGCTGCTATTGAGGGTCAGTTTGTATGTTTGTTTGGGTTTTTTTATGATGTCATATACTGCCGTGTTATAGTTTTAATTTCCTCATAGAAAATTGTGTTACAAATCCATTTTTTTTTCCTTTTGTATTTTTATGTGATCAATTTTGACTTAATGTGATTACTGCTCTATTCCAAAAAAGGTTCCTGTCCACAATACCTCATGCTTCACGTGGCCATGCACGGGTCGGGCAGGCCGGGGCAGGCTGCCTGCCTCCAAGGACCCCAAACCAGGCCTGGTGGGATCGGCCAAGGCCGTGTGTCACCTGGTCCCTGGTGCCCATCATGCTGAGCTTTTCATCTTATCTGGAACACACCATTGCGACAGCTGTGTCATTCTTTGTGTAGTTATGGACATTGTTTGTTGTTGTTGTTGTTGTTGTTGTTGTTATTGGAGCAAGCCTGTCTTGCGAGGCACCGTGCTGCTGGGCCAGTAGAAGGATCTTGGAAGGGCTTTGGAATCTGTTCCAAGTTTTGGGTGCATTGTTTAATCTCTTAGGTTAGTGTTCTGTCTTGTGCTAATTTAAAGAGACTCGTCTCTGGGAAGCCAGGCTCCTGTGCTGCAGGGCCCCCCAACTTCCCCTAGCAAGCTGCCAAACCAAAATAATTTGAACTCCACCACTGGCAGCCGCAAAGACCCTTCTGGCAGCAGCATCGGTCTGAACCAGGTGGGGCCCTTGAGGGACAGCACGCGTGTCCATGGTGGTAGGTGAGGGCGAGGTCTTTCATACTAAGCATGCCAAAAGGCCAAAGGCTGGTGGAGGGTCTACGGAGCTGCCCTGCGACACTTGAGGCTGTGAGGGGCTCTGGTTGGCCAGGCTAGGTGTTTCTGGTTGACACTGCGGTGCTGCCCACCACAGACAAGTAACCGGCACGTTCCAGCAAAAAAAAAAAAAAAAAAAAGGACAGACATTAAGTCTAGAAATAAAATTGGTAAAAACCCCCAGTGTGGTGTCTTGCCTGCTCTCTGGGCTGGAGAGATGACTTGGGGGTGGGGGTGGGGGGGTTAACAGCACTGGCTGCTCTTGGAGAGGACTGGGTTCAATTCCCAGCACCCACATGGTGACTAACAACCAGTAACTCCAGTTCCTAGAGATCTGATGCCCTCTTCTGACCTGCGGGCATTGGGTGGCATGGGTGCACTTACACGCAGGCAGTACACTCAGACACATGACTTTTTTTTTTCCTCGGTCTTTTCTAGACAGGGTCTCCCTGTAGCCCCAGCTGTCCTGGAACTCACTCTGTGGACCAGGCTGGCCTTGAACTCACAGAGATCCGCCTGCCTCTGCCTCTGCCTCCCAAGTGCTAGGATTAAAGGCGTGCGCCACCACGCCCGGCTACCACATGACATTTTTTAAGGCTTGGGGGAATATGCCCTGCCCTAGCTATGCAGAGCCACCCTGTCCTCTGTACCCTAGGGTGTTTGGTGGCATCTCTGACTCCTACCCAGACCTGGGACTCTCAAAGGGAAGGGTGTTTGCACGCGGTGGCTGGGGACCTCAGCAGCAGCCTCTGGCGTCAGGCAGGGGACACGGTGGCCACTGATGAGAGCGGCTGCCGCCTGACACTGCCAGCTTGCCCTCCCGCTTGTTTGCAGATGGGAAGATCAACAGAGCCCACGTTCGCTGCCCCTTGTCTGGCGCAAATGGGTGTTTGCTCTGGTGAATCACCATCCTCAGGCACTGCCAAGCGCTCAGAGAGCGATGTGTGGTGTTAGTGCTACGGCCCAAGCCAGCCTTTTACACGGTTCCTGGGGACCTGAGTGGCCTTGCTGGACTGTTGTGATGTCCTCTGGGTGGCAGTTGATTGTGGCTGGCCTTGCTTCCAAACCTTGAGGGGACAATATAGTTGCTACAAAGTGTTCCAACTCTTTGCAGCCTCAGTCCCTGGTGGCACAGCCTGACCTGTCCTCACCCAGTACAGTGACTCCGGTCCTCTGTCAAGAATGGCGTTTTAGGTGCCACCTACTGTATGTCACCCCCTGCAGGGTGGCCTCTGGGATGTCACTGACTGTTGGTGCTGCAGGCTGGCCCCTCCCTGTCTTTCTTTGAAGGTGAGGGGTTTAGATGACACCTGGCCTCCATGGTGTCGCCCTGAGGGTAGGGGCAGCCAAAGTCTGCGTGGGTAGAGCCCACAGATGACCCAAGGGCAGATGAGGCCTCTGTCAGGCCATTCCCCCAGCGAGAGCTTCGGAGACCACCAGAGGCCAAGGACGCTCCCTGTATCCCTGCTGGTGCTTATGAGGGCGGAGGCAAAAGTTGCTCTGAGGGCAGGGTCCAGGGAGGACCTGGCCAGTCCTCACTCCTATATCCACACGAGGCCTGGACAGTCCTCTCTCCTGCTACACGAGGACCTGGCCAGTCCTCTCTCCTACACCCACACAAGGACCTGGCCAGCCCTCTCTCCTACAGCCACACGAGGACCTGGCCAGTCCTCTCTCTTACAGCCACACAAGGCCTGGCCAGTCCTCTCTCCTATAGCTACACAAGGACCTGGCCAGTCCTTTCTCCTACACCCACACGAGGACCTGGCCAGCCCTCTCTCCTACACCCACACAAGGCCTGGCCAGTCCTCTCTCCTACACCCACACAAGGCCTGGCCACTCCTCTCTCCTACACCCACACAAGGACCTGGCCAGTTCTCTCTCCTACACCCACATGAGGACCTGGACAGTCTTCTCTCCTACAGCCACACGAGGACCTGGACAGTCCTCTCTCCTACACCCACATGAGGACATGGACAGTCCTCTCTCCTACACCCACACAAGGCCTGGCCAGTCCTCTCTCCTACACCCACACAAGGACCTGGCCTGTCCTCTCTCCTACACCCACACACGGACCTGGCCAGTCCTCTCTCCTACACCCACACGAGGACCTGGACAGTCCTCTCTCCTATAGCCACACGAGGACCTGGCCAGTCCTCTCTCCTACAGCCACACGAGGACCTGGACAGTCCTCTCTCCTACACCCACACAAGGCCTGGACAGTCCTCTCTCCTACACCCACACAAGGACCTGGCCAGTTCTCTCTCCTACACCCACATGAGGACCTGGACAGTCTTCTCTCCTACACCCACACAAGGACCTGGCCAGTCCTCTCTCCTACACCCACCCAAGGCCTGGCCAGTCCTCTCTCCTACACCCACACAAGGACCTGGCCAGTCCTCTCTCCTACACCCACACGAGGACCTGGACAGTCCTCTCTCCTACACCCACACAAGGCCTGGCCAGTCCTCTCTCTTACACCCACACAAGGCCTGGCCAGTCCTCTCTCCTACACCCACACAAGGCCTGGCCAGTCCTCTCTCCTACACCTACACAAGGCCTGGCCAGTCCTCTCTCCTATAGCCACACAAGGACCTGGCCAGTCCTCTCTCCTACACCCACACAAGGACCTGGCCAGTCCTCTCTCCTACACCCACACGAGGACCTGGCCAGTCCTCTCTCCTACACCCACACGAGGACCTGGCCAGTCCTCTCTCCTACACCCACATGAGGACCTGGACAGTCCTCTCTCCTACAGCCACACGAGGACCTGGACAGTCCTCTCTCCTACACCCACACGAGGACCTGGACAGTCCTCTCTCCTACACCCACACGAGGACCTGGACAGTCCTCTCTCCTACACCCACACGAGGACCTGGACAGTCCTCTCTCCTACACCCACACGAGGACCTGGCCAGTCCTCTCTCCTACACCCACACAAGGCCTGGGCCTTGGACATTTTGGGGACAGGCTGGGGAGTGGGGTAGAGGAGGAAATACAGAGTTGCTTCCCCAGTTGCTTTTCAGCTGGGAGCACTGGAGACACCAGCAGAGGTGGCTAGTGTTCATGTGGGCTGTGGATCTCGGCTGACGGGCAGGACACAGTGGGAGAGAGCAGGACGTGCTGGCTGAGCAGGCCAGAGACCGCACAGGCTGAGCAGTCCAGCCCGAGGCACACAGGTGGCTGAGCACACCTGACTCCTGTCTTCATCCAGGGTCTGTGACACCACGGCTGCTCTCTGAGCTCTCCCCGAGGCTAAGCAGGGAGATCCCAGACACAGTCGGCTGCTCCAGCCTTGATCCTAAGGGACTCTGAGGGAGTGGTCGAGGTCAGGTCCCCCTCCAGAATGTGTGGACACTCCTGTTGACAACTGATGCTCCATAGGCCTCGAGAGCCTCGGAGACAGACTCAGGCCCCAACCCCTCCCCACAGACTCCTCTCAGCAGCCCAAGGAAGGACCTGTTCCCGTGGGCCCAGCCCTGTCTCCTGGCCACACTGCACATCCTGCTGTGCATCCCACCTCTTCCAACGGGGCCAAGGCCGCAGCCTCCACGCCTTTCCACGCCTTGGCCCCGGGGACTGCTGGGTCTCCCCACTGCCTGCTCTTCTACCCAACCTTCATTCTGTTATGTGGCTCACAATGAGGTGGTGTGTTGCAGTGAAGGTCTGCACCCCTGCATTACACAGGTGGCCCTGGGGGGGGGGGCTTTCCCCTCCTGACTTGGACTCCTCGTATTTACCGTGATGGAGGCAGCCCGTCGGCTGCAGGCCAATCCAGCTGTTGCCTTCTGCCCCAGAAAGCAAGCCAACTGTGCTGACTGTTTGAAGGATCTGAGCTCCCGGGGTCCACAAAGCACCTACAGTGGGCTGAGTACTCCAAGGGGATGGACGAAGAACAGAACAGAGGGCTGCAGCTGGTGCCCTCCCTGCAGTGACCCAGAGCCCTTGTTGGAGGCAGGTAGGCTCCTCAGCACTGCCTGGCCTCTGTCTGGGGGGATGGTCACACCACAAGACCTGACGCTGCCACGGGCTGGCACTGGCATGTACGCATGGGATGGTGGGATGTGGTTACCTGCCCTGCTGGCCTGCACTGGCATGCACGCATGGGATGGTGGGATGTGGTTACCTGCCCTGCTGGCCTGGCACTGGCATGCACGCATGGGATAGTGGGATGTGGTTACCCACCCCCTGCTGGCCTGGCACTGGCATGCACACATGGGATGGTGGGATGTGATTACCCACCCCCTACTGGCCTGGCACTGGCATGCACACATGGGATGGTGGGATATGGTTACCTGCCCTGCTGGCCTGGCACTGGCATGTACGCATGGGATGGTGGGATGTGGTTACCTGCCCTGCTGGCCTGCACTGGCATGCACGCATGGGATGGTGGGATATGGTTACCTGCCCTGCTGGCCTGGCACTGGCATGCACGCATGGGATGGTGGGATGTGGTTACCCACCCCCTGCTGGCCTGGCACTGGCATGCACGCATGGGATGGTGGGATATGGTTACCTGCCCTGCTGGCCTGGCACTGGCATGCACACATGGGATGGTGGGATGTGGTTACCCACCCCCTGCTGGCCTGGCACTGGCATGCACGCATGGGATGGTGGGATGTGGTTACCCACCCCCTGCTGGCCTGGCACTGGCATGCACGCATGGGATGGTGGGATATGGTTACCCACCCCCTGCTGGCCTGGCACTGGCATGCACGCATGGGATGGTGGGATATGGTTACCTGCCCTGCTGGCCTGGCACTGGCATGTATGAATGGGATGGTGGGATGTGGTTACCCACCCCCTACTGGCCTGGCACTGGCATGCACGCATGGGATGGTGGGATATGGTTACCCACCCCCTGCTGGCCTGGCACCAGCATGCATGCATGGGATGGTGGGATGTGGTTACCCACCCCCTGCTGGCCTGGCACTGGCATGCACGCATGGGATGGTGGGATGTGGTTACCTGCCCTGCTGGCCTGACACTGGCATGCACACATGGGATGGTGGGATGTGGTTACCCACCCCCTGCTGGCCTGGCACTGGCATGCACGCATGGGATGGTGGGATATGGTTACCCACCCCCTGCTGGCCTGGCACTGGCATGCACGCATGGGATGGTGGGATATGGTTACCTGCCCTGCTGGCCTGGCACTGGCATGTATGAATGGGATGGTGGGATGTGGTTACCCACCCCCTACTGGCCTGGCACTGGCATGCACGCATGGGATGGTGGGATATGGTTACCCACCCCCTGCTGGCCTGGCACCAGCATGCATGCATGGGATGGTGGGATGTGGTTACCCACCCCCTGCTGGCCTGGCACTGGCATGCACGCATGGGATGGTGGGATGTGGTTACCTGCCCTGCTGGCCTGACACTGGCATGCACACATGGGATGGTGGGATGTGGTTACCCACCCCCTGCTGGCCTGGCACTGGCATGCACGCATGGGATGGTGGGATGTGGTTACCTCCCCCTTGCTGGCCTCTCTTGCTCAGGGCTGTCATTCCAGGAATGTCTTTGATCAAGTGTTTGTACTGAAGGGCAAAGTGAGTGCAGAACTTTAGTCCAGTCCAGTCCCCATCCCCTTGCCCTGGGCCCCAGCTCCTCACAGGGCTGGCAGACAATAGCCTGAGGCAGTGGTGATCCCACTTCTTCCAGGGTCCACTGTGAGTGTCCGAAGCTGCAGGAGATCACCCCAACCTGGAGAGACCACCATCAGACATCTACCTAGTGGCAGACAAAGCTGACTACCAGGCCCCTGCAGGGGCTGACAGCAGCAGGGGTGGGCAACTGTCTCTGACAGACAAACACACACACACAACCTGTCTTCCTTGCGCACGGAGCTGTGAACCCCAGGCATGGCTTCCTCGCTCTCTGGGTGCAACACTCTTGCCACCTGCTGGCAGAGGCAGTGGAGGGGGGTTCAAGGTCAGTGCCTGTCTGGGAAGAGAGGGTCTGTGGATTCAGCTCCTTTACCCAGTGAACAGGAAATGGCAGCTCTGACAGGAAGAGGGACCTGGTGACAAATGAGAACTACCAATGTGGCTTCAACAGCAGGAGGTGACTGGGAGAGGGCCTTGGTGTCCCAGCCGACCCTGCAGGTGCGGTGCGTCGCTCAGAAGAGTGTTCACAGGCACCACGTGGAACTGACTTCAGAGCTTCTTTCTGGAGGACACAGTTGAGTCAGTTCTGGAGAGCAAGCCCTGAACTCCTGGTTGAGCGTGCACTGTAGCGGCAGGTCCACCTGTCACGCTGAGATGAGGCCCAGGCTTTGCCCCTGTACACACTTTTCAGCAGGGGAGACACGGGTTCCATCCAGGGAGCGATGGGCTCAGAACCAGGTTAAGGCTGTCAGGAAACCCCTCACAGACAGGCCAGGGTGCATCTCCTGCGTGACCCCAGATCCAGAAGCGTGGCCTGTGGTCATCTCAGCCCCACAAGCATGGCCTGTGATGATGAACCATCGCAGGCTCCCCGCCTGGCTCAGACTTCGGGTCTGAATAGCAGGTCTGTGAGGGGTAAGGCAGAATGAGGTCACCTAGTCCCTATTAACACAGGTGTCCCCATAAGAAGCCAGGACCCTGCAGCACAGAGGACTACTCAGAGACACAAGGAGAAGACACTACACTGTCACCAAACCAAGGAGAGGGGCCCTGTGACATCTCACTGTGCAGCTGGAGCCCCCAGCATGGGGCCAGGGAGTGTGAGCTGCTGGCACTACTCAGGGATGGACCCTGTGTGCCCAGAAACCATAGCACCTATCGCAGTGGTGGCTGTGGCAGGAAGGGCAGGAGTGGGCCAGCCTGGGGAAAACATAGCCAGAGATAACCTCAAAGCTGAAGCAGTACAGGAAGGTGGCTCCGCCAGAGCCTGCGGGAGGATGGAGACTCAGGGCAGGGACAGTGGGGGAGGATGGAGGGTCAGGGCAGGGACAGTGGGGGAGGATGGAGGGTCAGGGCAGGGACAGTGGGGGAGGATGGAGGGTCAGGGCAGGGACAGTGGGGGAGGATGGAGGGTCAGGGCAGGGACAGTGGGGGAGGATGGAG